>CM046046.1:60143814-60738814 GCA_025215565.1 Flaveria ramosissima
GCCCGGCTCTGGCTTGACTCGTATATTATCTATTAATTATTTAATTATTGTATCTATACTAATTTATAACTTTTCATATAGTTTGAACTATTATTTCTATATGTAACATAAATATATAATATATAGTTATTTTGATTTATATATAATAATAATTATTATACGAATACATGTTTAATTAGTAAATGAAAATATATATTAATTAATGACAAATTCATTTAGGTTCGTAAGCTTAGGGGCTGTTTGGCAACATCTGAATGATTAAATGCTGAACCAATAAGAGGTCTGAATCATTAAGTGCTGAATCATTAAGAGGTCTGAACCATTAAGAGCTAGTATATAATTTAACTATTCAAAGACAAATGTCTGATCAATTCAGATAATATGTCTTAACCATTCAACATTAGACCTCTTAACCATTCAGCATCAATATAATGTTTAACCATTCAGAGGTAAATCTCTTAATCATTCAGACATGTGCTCGCGAAACAAACAGTCTGAATCATTAAGTGTTGAACCATTCAGATATCTGAACCATTAAAAGGCTGATTTAGAGGCTGCCAAACAGCCCCTTAATATGTGAAACTTCAACATGATTATTAAATTAGCTTAATAATAAAACTATTAAGTACTTCTACTGATATGCACCCCTAATTACTATTAACATTTGAATAGTGTTTACAGTCTTGTATCCAAAGCTTGTTTGACAGTTTTTCAACTATCAGTCATCCATTGTCACCACATAACATGTTGCATCAGTTCTTGGCAATTCACACTTGTTCACAGATCTGTCTCAAAATTTCATATGTGTAAGCCCGATTAACATACATAGATCATTTGTGTAACCCCAATTAGTAGTCGACCTCAATTCGGTCATGAATTTAAGTCCTATTGTTAATAAGTGGTGTAAAGTTAGGAGTAGATTTAGAGTGTGTGTGAGTTTATGTTTGAAAAAGAAAATATTTAGGTGGGTTAACATTATTATATTTAGCTCCTATCGAATATATGCATTGCCTAGCAAGTTGCAATGCTTAATCTTTTATATAATACGAACATATTTGCACACATTTGGACTCTACTTAGCCCAACATTCTGGAAGCCCATTATATTAATTGCCGTTAGATCCAGCCCAACATACTCCATTAATCTAAACACCTTTCACTCTTCTAGCATTGGTAAATCATTTTCTTTTAACGGCATTTGAAACTACCTCTGTATTTAAGTTTTAATGAGATAAGATGTCAATTGTTCATTCTGATCTTAATGTTCCAAGCTGGACTTACCCAGGAACACCATCAATTTAAAACTTATCACTATCAATAAACTTTCTTAAGTTAGGTTTGATCCTGATACCTTAAAGATCTCAAGCTCAAATCATCACTCTCATACCACTGAACCATAAAGCATTCGGCTCTATCATACTCGATCTACCTTCAATCATCGTTGCGGTACAAACTATTATAATGTTTCATGTAAGGTCACTTTTAGTTTAATGGACACATATCCTCCACCCTAAAACACACATCTTGTGTAATGGATTATTCGTATGTTTAACATGTAAAAACTACTTTGTACACAGTTGGCCTCTATATGTGTCTATACACACACGTGTTGCACTAATGATAAACCAATTTTTTGGGTTTTAGATAGTCAGGTTTTGGGTTGTTGTATATAACATGTTTAATAAACGAGATGTGTTAGGTTAACTTGTTTAATTATATAGATAGTATTCTAGTTGATCTGTTTAACATATTTAACTGTATAGATAAACTGCAAACTGTAAACAATTCTAGTTTATCAGGTTAACCCATCAACCTATTTATTTATAGTCATTGACCTCCTAATCCTTTAATGAATTAAAGTGTGGTTTGCTAAATTTAAAGGCGAAAATTCCTAGCACAAACTCAAACCTGTGTTAAATTTAAAGGTGAAAATTCCTGGCACAAACTCAAACCTGAATAGAGAAAGATGTTTTGGGTTGGACAAAACAACCTATTCATATTTTCTAAGTCTTTTGTTTTAGTTAAACCTTCAGCTTTAATTAGTTTAACTTAGTTTCGATTTGAATCTGTATAAAATTCAAATTGTAATTAAGTTTAAAACTTTACTTTTGAGCTGTTTAAAAAATCACAATCGTACATTACCAAAAATGTATATTTTGAACTTAAAAATCATAACATTCAACGTCTTGTTGTATATGCAATTAAAATCTGAAACCTCTATCTAAAAATACTATTCATTTGAATCTTTTTATTAAAATGGGTTAAAACGGATTGATACATAGCTTTTATACAGGTCCATGTCAGAGTTAATTTTCATACACGAATTAAACAATAGGCAGTGTTTAAGTTCAGTATACCAACCCATCAACTCGTTAACCTGTCGACCTACTAACACAACACGACTTACGGCCTATATAATATGTTTTTGAATTTTATTTTTAAGAAATAGTGAAAACATGCAATTGGATTGGATAAGGAAATCCAAAATGTCGAAATGATAAAACAAGAGTCCCACACTCCCACCAAACCCTTTGTTCGCGAATTCACTCGAAAACCGAACCACCATATTCAATTCAATTCGATTCGATACAATACCTCCTCCATGGCTTATCTACCACGTGTCCTTCTTCCACAATTTACCAATTCAACCTGCACCAACTCCACCATTTTCCTCAAGCTAAACCCTCCGCCACCAACCACCACCACAAAGCGATTCTCCGTCATCTCAATGGCGGAATCCAACCGCACCACCGTCCTCGTCACCGGCGCCGGTGGCAGAACTGGTAATCACCGTCATCCTTCACTTCTAACGCTTATCTCCTTAATTTTACCTCAATTGTACATTCGTGCGCCTGAATCCTTCGATTCGTGTATAAACAAGTGGTGTAACTGCATAATTTGAAACTGAAATTGTAGTGTTTGGTGGTTTGGTGGTGTGATTCTTCACTTGTGACACTTATCTCGTTAATTTAACTTCAATCGTTCGTTCGTGCTTCTAAATCCTTCGATTCGTGTATAAACAAGTGGTGAATGTGAGTAATCTGAAGTTGAAATTGAAGTGTTTGGTGATTTGGTAGTGTGATTCTTCACTTTTAACACTTATCTCGTTGATTTAGCCTCAATCGTACTCCTAAATCCTTCTCTTCGTGCATAAACAACCGGTAGATAACGAAATTTTGATTTGAAAGTGAAGTTGAAGTGTTTGGTGATTTGATGTGATTCTTCACTTGTAACACTTATCTCGTTTATTTAACCTCAATCATGCATTTGTGCGCCTAAATCCTTCTGTTCGTGTATGAACAACTGGTGAAATTGAGTTAATTTGAAGTTGAAATTGTAGTGTTTGGTGATTTGATAGTGTGATTCTTCACTTCTAACGCTTATCTCGTTAATTGAAAGTCAATCATGCATTCGTGCTCCTAAATCCTTCTTTTCATGTATAAACAACTGGTGAAATTGAGTAATTTGAAGTTGAAATTGTAGTGTTAGGTTATTTGATAGTGTTATTCTTCACTTCTAACACTTATCTCGTTGATTTAACCTCAAGCGTGCCTCTAAATCCTTCTCTTCGTGCTTAAACAACTGTTTAATAACTTAATATGTGAAATTTTGATGTGAAAATTGAAGTATTTGGTGATTTGCTAGTGTGATTCTTCACTTCTAACACTTACCTTTTTAATTCAACCTCAATTGTGCTCCTAAATCCTTCTCTTCGTGCACAAACAACTGTTAAGTAACTAACTATGTGAAATTTTGATTTGAAACTGAAGTGTTTGGTGATTTGACAGTCTGATTCTTCACTTGTAACACTGATCTCGTTCATTTAACCTCAATTGAGCTCTAATCCTTCTCTTCGTGCATAAACAACTGGTAGATGGCCGACTATGTGAATTTCGATTTGAAATTGAAGTGTTTGGTGATTTGATGATTTAGGGCAAATTGTTTACAAGAAGCTGAAGGAGAGATCAGGGGAGTATATTGCACGAGGTCTGGTTCGAACGGAGGAGAGTAAGGAGAAGATCGGTGGAGAAGACGACGTTTTGATCGGAGATATAAGGAAAATAGAAACTGTTGTTCCTGCTGTTGAAGGCATTGATGCTCTTGTGATTCTCACCAGTGCTGTTCCTAAGATGAAACCGGGGTTTGATCCGACTAAAGGTGGAAGGCCCGAGTTCTATTTTGAAGAGGGATCATATCCTGAACAGGTAACTGTTCATTGCTGTTGATATTATTTGCGTTTTTAATTGGTTTTGTTTCATTTTGGTAATTGAGTTTATGATCATGTGTTTTAGGTTGATTGGGAAGGGCAGAAGAATCAAATTGATGCAGGTAAGTAAGTGTTGTTTATGCGTGTGACACGTTAGCAAATCTGTCATGTTCACGTCCATAGAGAGATATTGGGTTGTAAAGAATGTCTGACCTCAAATACTACCAACATGTTTTGGGTGTATTATTTGTGGATCGGAGTTCACTGTTAAGCCTGCTTGGCTTGGTTTCAAAAAGTGTGCCTTAGGCACGAGGTCAGAGACATTCTGAAAATCGAAAAATGTCTTGGGGCTTTTGTAGTAGTGCTCCATGTACATCTCAGTCGAAGTTGGTCAAAATTGGTCACAATTAGGGTCGAGATTGGTGTGTATAAATGACCGAAAAGATGAAGTGTTTATTAATGCTTTACTTGATAAAAATGTTGATATTTAAAAGAGGTGAGAGTGATATAACTCTTTTGTGTTGTACATGAATATTTATTTGATTGTATATAGAGCAACGCATTGTGTACGTGAAGCACTCACCTCACTCCTTGCACCTCGTGCTTGGGCTTTGGGACCTAAATTCCTCAAAGCACAAAACCAAGGTGCTTGGGTGGGAGCAATTTAGGATGACCTTCTGGAAGTTTCACTCGGGAACCAAAAACAAATGTGTTAGCTTATTATGGGTAAAGTAAACGGTGTTGGTTAGTATTTGCGGTCAGATATAACACTACGAGTCTTCTATGTGTTACATTTTGGTAATTTTCTTTGTTTTTTTTTTTTAATTTTGTTCTGGTGTGCAGCTAAAGCTGCTGGAGTGAAGCAAATTGTTCTGGTTGGCTCCATGGGTGGAACAAACATTAACCACCCTTTAAACAGCCTGGGAAACGGGAATATACTGGTTAGTTTAACCTTTTCTTTCTTGAGCAATGCGATTCTGCTTTGTAGTTTTTACAACTTTCTAAGAATATTAGAGTCAAACATGTTAGAAGCCATGAACGTTTATTACTTTATTACAAGCGTTTGTGTTACAATTGTTGCTTGCAGGTCTGGAAAAGAAAGGCTGAACAGTATCTAGCAGACTCTGGGATCCCATACACTATTATAAGGTTAGCCATGATGATCTTTATCATTTTCCTTGATTCAGAATAAAGAAAGATACAAGATGTAATTGTTTTTCATTAATTCTAGAGAGAAGCAAGCTCTCTTATTTATACATGAATGGAGAGAAGCACTAGAGGGATCTAGAAGGATCCTTCTCTAACTAACTATAACAACCAATCAAACAACCATATAACCGACTCAACTAATCTCTCTAATATGCCCCCTCAAGCTGAACGGGAGGCAGTAACGTGAAGCTTGGACCGAAAACCATCAAAGTGAGTTGATGATAAGCCTTTGGTCAGAATGTCAGCAAGCTGAGAGCGAGTTGGAAGATACCGAATGGTAATCTCACGAGATAACACCATATCACGAATAAAGTGTAAGTCGATCTCAATGTGTTTCGTACGCTGATGAAACACAGGATTGGCTGCAAGATAAGTGGCACCAATGTTATCACACCAAAGCGTGGGCAAGCTCGAAGAGGAGATATGCAACTCTCGCAGTAAAGACATAATCCATCGTAACTCTGCAGCAGTGTGAGCAAGAGCGCGATACTCAGCCTCAGTGCTAGAACGAGCAACAGTATGTTGTTTCTTGGAACTCCAACTAATGAGATTGGGCCCCAGAAACACACAATAACCAGTAGTCGAACGACGATCATCAGGGCAACCAGCCCAATCTGCATCAGAATAGCCATGAAGATCAAGGCAGGAGGATCGATTAATAACCAACCCATGAGAAACAGTACCACGAAGATATCGTAAAATACGCTTGACAGCAGCCCAGTGACGATCAGTAGGAGTCTGGAGAAACTGAGACACCTTACTAACCGCATAAGCAATCTCAGGGCGAGTCAAGACTAAGTACTGTAAGGCACCAACAGTGCGGCGATACAGAGATGGATCATCAAGAGGAATGCCTGAATAACGAGACAGTTGTCGACCAGTAACAACAGGTGTGGATAAAGGCCTACACTGTGCTAACCCTGTCCGGTGTAACAAATCAAGTAAATAACGCTGCTGAGACAGATGTAGACAATCATCACTAAATGTAGCCTGGACTCCCAAGAAATAGGATAATGTCCCTAGATCTTTGAGAGCAAACTAGGAGTGTAAACGAGTAATCAGAGAAGTAACAAACTCGGAAGAACTCCCAGTAATGATAATATCATCCACATATACCAGAACATAACAAGTAGTACTGTCTCGCTGATAGACAAATAATGAAGTATCAGATAGGCACTGTGAAAAACCACTAGAAAGAAGAGCGGTAGAGAGCTTGTTTGAGGCCATAAAGAGCCTTCCAAACATCATGAGGCCGAGAAGAGTCAACAAAGCCAGAAGGCTGAGACATGTAAACAGTCTCAGATAAATCCCCATGAAGAAAGGCATTGTTGACATCAACCTGACGAATAGTCCAACCCCGTGAAAAGGCAACAGACAGAACGAGACGAATCGTAGTGGGTTTAACTACCGGACTAAACGTCTCAGTATAATCAATCCCCTCTGTCTGATGAAAGCCCTTGGCAACAAGCCGGGCTTTGTAACGACTCACAGAACCATCAGGATTATGCTTAATCCTGTAAACCCACTTACAGCCAACAATGTTGGCAGAAGCAGGCGGAGGAACAAGCTCCCATGTGTGGTTAGAATGTAAAGCATCAATTTCAGCACACATGGCATCCCACCAGACAGAATAATGTTGAGCCTGAGAAAAAGAAGATGGCTCAGTGGTGGGTGCAGTGGTAGCATGAAAGAGAACATGATCAGGGAACTGTCTAGGCTGTCGGGTATGATCACGAGAACGAGTGACCATAGGATGAGGTATGGGAGGGGGATCAAGAGAAGTAGAGGAAGGTGAGGGAGAAGATGAAGGAGGAGCAGATGCAGGGGAATAGGAGGGAGGAGGAATCAAGAAATCAGGAAGGGAGACTGTAGTATGAGAGACAGGAGGAACTGGAGAACCTGGAATGTCAAATACTGTCTCATGAAAAGTAACATGACGAGAAGTGATGGTACGAGAGGTACAAGGATCATAGCACAAGTAACCACTATGACTGGGAGCATATCCGAGAAAGATACAAGGAGTAGATTTTGGGGAAAGCTTATCCACTCGAGTGTCACCAAGAAATGGATAACACAAGCACCCAAAGGTACGAAGAATGGAGTAATCAGGCCGAGCACCAAAAAGAACCTCATAAGGAGTAGAATAATGAAGAACCGGCGTAGGAAGCCGGTTAATAAGAAAGGCTGCAGTCGCATAAGCATCATACCAAAATTTCTTTGGTAGATGAGCATGAAATAATAGGGCACGAGCAACCTCAGACAAATGACGGTTCTTGCGCTCAGCAACTCCATTCTGCTGAGGAGTATACGGGCAAGAGATGCGATAGGCAATGCCTGACTCGGAGAGATAACGAGCCATGTCACCATGAATGAGCTCCGGAGCACCATCACACTGTAGATGTTTGATGGTACAAGAAAATAGATTTTCAACCAAAGGTCGAAAAAGACGAAAAGCATCAACTGCCTGTGAGCGTCTAGACAAGGGATACATCCATGTAAAACGACTAAAGTCATCAATGAATGTAATAAAGTAACGATAACCAGATCTAGAATCAACAGGTGAAGGACCCCATATATCACAATGAATTACATTTAGAGGAACAGTTGAATGAGATATACTAGAATGAAAAGACAAACGAGTAGATTTTGAAATACAACATGAGTTACAAGGTTTTTGTAAAGCTTTGGAAGACAAAGGTAACAAAGAAAGTCTAGACAACACAGGATCTGAAGGATGCCCTAGCCGTGTATGCCAAAGCTCCCGAGAAACAGAGAAGGTTGCAGTGAGAGAGTAAAGCTGATGAGGACTAGCTTGCATGTGGTGGAGAAGCTGTCCAGTGTGAGTCTGTACAGATAAACCAGAACGTGAGAAAAGTACAGAAATAGGATGATCAATCACCAGTTGGGTGATTGATAAGAGATTCTTGGCAAGGCCAGGAACCAAGAGAACACAACGAAGTAGTAAAGTACATTGCGATAATCGTAGATAAGAATATCCAATGTGAGAAATAGTAAGAGATGTACCATTACCAACAATGACACGCTCAGAGCCAGTATAAGGAACGGTACCAAACATAATAGAAGGATCAGAAGTCATATGGGCAGTAGCACCGGAATCAGGAATCCATGACTCAACAGTCTGACAGGTGCTCGAAAAATCTGCACTAAGACCATAATGTGGTGAAGTAGAAGTGGAAGCCCAATTCTGAAAGTGATCAGGCCCGAATCCTGTTGAATTGGGCCTAAAACCAGAAGCAGCAGAAGATACAGGCTGATGCAGCCCAAGCCCATAGGATCCATAACTTGAATTAGGTGGCCCAACATGTTGAGGCGGTCGCGGGCCCAGCAATCCACTACCATTACCACCAACAGATTGCCCTAGGTCACCATATCCACCAAATCCAGTTGCATCACCACCGCTAGAGACACCGCTGACATCAAGAGCAGCAAGATTAGCTGCAAAGCGAGAAGGCGGTGCCCACCGTTGACCACCGCGACCACCACCAAAGGATCTACCACCACCACGACCTCTGTTACCGCGCCAATTTGAACCACCAGTTCCTGAAGATCGAGAAGCATCAGTTGGAGAATACCGAAAATAACATGTTGAAGCTTTGTGACCAGATTTGGCACAAATTTGGCAGATAATCGTCTTTGAGACATCAACATGTGGTGGATTCAACGTAGCTGCTGTCATAGCAGCAAGAATCGGTTGATTAACCGATTGGCGCTGCTTCAATCGAGTTTCGTAGGTGAGAAGCTTCGATCTCAGTTGAGAAAAAGTGAGAGGTTTGTCTTGATTTTCAACATTCATGACAAAATTCTCGTAATCGGCGTTTAAACCGTGAAGAACTTGCAGTACGAGTAAGTCATCTGAGATTGGATCCCCAATAGCATTGAGAGAATCAACTATTTCTTTGGCTTCATTCAGAAAAGTAACAATTGATTTGGATTCTTGTTTGAGAAGATGAAATTGTGTACGAAGTTGAGACTGTTTTGCGAAAACAGTTTGAAGAAATGAATCCTCAACTGCCTTCCATAATGTAGAAGCTGTTTTGGAATTGCGAGCAATATGTAGAATTGAAGGAGACAACGTTGCAGTAATCAAGGCTTGAACATATCCATCACTTTTCTCCCAGAGCTCTCGATCAACAGATGAATTTGGTGCTGCTGCATCGGATTGTATGAAGTTCAACAAGCCCAAGGTTTTCAAAATAGTGACTATTTGATGCTTCCAATTGAGGTAATTACTGTCATCTAGTTTAATTGACAGAAAGTTTGCAATGTTTGGAAGTGGATTTGTTGAATTTACTGTTGTGTATGTAGTTTCAGATGAAGAAGATGAGGCCATAGTAAAGTCAATTTGTTTTGAAGAAGAAGATGAGTTGAAGTTGGATTACCGGTAAAGAAACCGGAATCACAGAGCATAAAGCTCTGATACCATAAAGAAAGATACAAGATGTAATTGTTTTTCTATTAATTCTAGAGAGAAGCAAGCTCTCTTATTTATACATGAATGGAAAGAAGTACTAGAGGGATCTAGAAGGATCCTTCTCTAACTAACTCTAACAACCATTCAAACAACCATATAACTAACTCAACTTATCTAAAAGTGAAGTCCCACTTTGAGTGGTTTTATTAGGGATGCTACATAGTTTGTGTTCAAGGTTGGCGGGTTGAACCCAAAAATAGTGTCAGAAACATGAACCCTAACACACACTGGTTAACCCGATACTTTTTATTTCCTTTTTTTCTTATTATTACTCTAGATTTACAGATTTATAACAACAATACACACATATACATGCAATTAAGTCTAAACTATAAAATGTGATACGACAACCCAGACATGTTGACCGAGCATGACTCGTTTAGCTATACATGGCTACATGCTTGTGGGCTAGACATGAAACTAACTGGACCTGTGAATCTGTGATATCCATGTTACGTTCATGTTGGGTGTTTTTGACGTGTCATAAATTCACACCCCTAAGTTTCATATCCACCTACAGAAAACAATTGTTTATGTTGATTAAAGTGTTTTCTCCTTATGTGGTGCTTCCTGACATAGTGTCATTTGATGTTTTCTGCACCTTCATAACCATGACTAAACTCAGCTTTTGTGAGTTTTAATTAGTTTAACTTCCCCCAGTCAAGTTTCCATCATTTCTCTCAAATACTTCATTAAGATGTTTTATACCCTTTGACACGACATGAGATGATGCAGGGCTGGAGGTTTGCAAGACAAGGAAGGCGGTGTACGAGAACTGCTTGTCGGAAAAGATGACGAGCTTCTTCAGACTGACACCAAAACCATAGCCAGAGCAGATGTCGCTGAAGTCTGTATTCAGGTATTATATCCATTCATCTGCTACGATATTTAAAACGAGCAGTCAGTTTGGGGCTTTTTTATGACATCTTGAAAATATCTTGCAAGCAGGCATTGAAATTTGACGAGGCAAAGTTCAAAGCATTTGATCTTGCATCCAAACCCGAGGGAACTGGAACGCCAACAAAAGACTTCAAGAGCTTATTTGCCCAGGTCACTACTCGGTTTTAACCTATCATATGTCTTGCCATTTGGTTCCATAACAAGAATGTTCACTTTACTAGAATAACTGTCATGTTGTCACTTGTTTGATATATTATTGGGATCTAGTGTCAATGCGGGATACGGGTGAGATGTAATAATTTCGGATATATTCAGATGTAGGGGAACTCTTATTCCTTTTGAACGTTATGTATTTACTTAAGAGCGTCGATTTGTAAGATTTCTACATCGTGTAAACCTGAACAAACATGGGACTTGCCGGGATACTTGGGTTGGCAACAAGGTGTGATTTGTAAGACTTCTAAATCATGTAATTACTAAAGATGAACCCCGAGAACTCTTTTATTAGTTATATGGTATCTGAAACTCCATTTTTATTTGTTATATACGAAAAGTATCCCGATTCACCATATATATTTTCGAAAGTGTTTCCCGTAAAATAATAGGTTTGCTATGAAAAAAGATGGTAAATCTCTTAAATTTAAAAATAAAAGTATCTGGTTTTTATACATTTTCTCTAACGTCATCAAAAATCAAACATTCTCGTTATTGTTTGAGAAGTTTACACAGTTTGAAATTTATTTAGCTGTCTTGTTTTGTTTGTTTTTTTGAAATTAATTGATGCGCTTTGAGTCTCTCTTCTTTTTTTAAATCCTAATTGGATTGCTAACGGGTCATTGGCCCATCCGATCATATCCATTCAAGTATGAAATCTGAGACCACCATCAAAAGAAAACTCACATTAGGTAAGAAAACCCCCTGAGCCACCTGAAACCCCATTTTATTTTTGTCACGCGTGGGACTTGAACACAAGATTTTCATTTATCTTTATGAGATTACGTGTTATCTCACATTAACCACTTGAGTTAAGAATCATTAGTCCAGTACCCATTTCTTGAACTTAAGTTCAATCCGGTACCCATTTCTCGTTGGAAGGTTCGCCAAGACCATGAGGTCAATCAACCATCCCCGTGCACTTCAATTCTTGCATACAACTATATTGTTCATCATGGATACTTATTCTTGTATCGTTCCAGTTTTATCGGATGTCCAAGATGACTTTCTTGTCAGTAAAATATCGAGCAAAAGTCTGACTTGTGAAAATAGAGTTTGTTCTAATTGCATAATCACTAATGTTTGTTATTTTTCATGTGGTTTATGAAATACTATTTCTACTTTAAAAAAACTTAGGAATCTTGGATTTACCATAGAGTGAACGATTAACGATTCATCAAATTACTTAGGTTGGTATTTCTTCGTAGTCTATAAGTCTATAACTTACCATAGACTATGAATTAATGTGTAATTTGTATCTTTTGAATGTCTTTCTATCATATACTTGTGCAATGTACATCAATCCAACATTAACCAACGAACTATATCTAATAATATATAATTTATAAATTATCATGTGTATAAAACACAACTAAAAAATTGAATTTTACCAAAATTTCATCGGTGAAAGTCGTTACCAACAAGAATCAGTCGATACCAATACATCACAAAAAGGTCATGGGTGATACATTTTCTGACAAAACACATATTTTTCTTAAAAGCATATGTCAGCAACGTACCAATTTTTCATTCAACAATTCATGAAAAAAAAAGTAACAATCCATAAAATCAAAACTAATATAACCAAACAAAAACCACAAAATTAAACTACAAAAATACACCCACTCTAAAACCAAAACCCAACCAAGTAAAACCAAACCACCATTATTATTATCCTCCACTTCTTCATCCCAAACCCTACTTCACTAGCCCTATTCTTCTCCGGCGCCGGAGAGATCTCCGGGGCCGGAACAACAGGAGTCGGCCCCGGAAGATCTTTGGTCAACGAAGGCGCCGGAGACTGATCCACCACCGGAGCCGGAGCTTGTAGCGCCTCAGGAGGAGGTGCTACAACCGGTGACGGTGATGGAGCATAGGGTTGTGGGTAGGGGAATGGGAGGGGCTGAACCGGGGCGGGGCTAGAGGCGGTGATGGGCCGAGGGGCGGCGGTGAAGGGGACCCGGATGTCGACTTTTTGGCCGGATTGGCAGTGGGTGGATTGGGTGCAGATGAAGAAGTAGTGGCCGGGATATTTGATCGGAAAATGGTCGTCGCCGGAGGTGAAGGTGGAGTAAGGGTTGGAGGAGTTGCATGTTTGATAATCGGTGTATGAGACTCTAGCAACGTCATGGAAGATGTTCACATATTGAAAAACTACAAAAACAATAAATAAGAAATTGAAATAATGTTAGTGTATTAATCTAATACTTATATTACATTTATAATGAATGTAACTAATTAAAATTTATTATCTAAATCGTAATTAACAATTTAATGTGGGAGTTTTTTTAATTAAAATAGGAATGAGTTATAATGTATTGAGATGAATTATATATATATGCATATAAGAAGTTTTAAAAGGATTGAGGATTTAGTGGGTAAATTGAGGATACTTGTTTAGTTAAATGCAATATAAATTCCTTATTGTGAAAAAATCAGATACAAATATTTTGATGTGATTTTTCAAAAATGATTTTGCATAAACTTTTTCATTAGTTTTGTTATAATAAAAAAAACCTCTGATTGACTTTTTTAAAATGATTTTTGCTGTAGTTTTTACAATATCACATGTTGGTTAAAAAATAAAAAGTCCTACTTAATGTGTTATATATAATTCTATGTTTAATTTAAAAACAAATTAAATATATAAAAACCTTTGAACCATGAATATTTTACCAATGTTTTCGGATTTAACCAAACATTAAACCTATCATTTTGTGATATATGATTTAATAATCAAATAATGTTATAAATAAAATATGAGCTTAAGATAAATAGAATTTGAAGAATGATGTTTGAAACTAGTTGATAAACAACTTATTTTTTAAGTTGAAACATGGTTTCATCAAACAGTTTATTAGTTCAAATGAAAGCAGTACAAACAGACATAACGGATCAATCCGTTATAAAAACCTCAGAACTTTTTTGTCATTCAAAATTTTGACATTCATAAGAAGTTAAATATAAAAAACCTCTAATAATATTATAATAATAATATAAAAGCTATTTGATTATATAAAATAACTTACCAATGGTGTCACCAACTCTAAATAATTTTGTAGCAGCCCATTCTTTATAATCTACGTTTCGAACGCTGGTCCAACCAGCATCATCACCAACGATATAAACCTCTCCGCCCATCGCCGCCGTCATCACCACCGTCATCACCGCCATAGCCACCGCCACCGCCACCGTCATCATCTTCATTGCTTCCATAAGTTATATCCTGTGCTTCACTATGTGTTTAAATTATGTTAAAGCCAGTTGAATATTTATAAAATTTTGGTGGAGAATATGAAGAGTATTGGTTTATTTATGCATGATTTCTATTAGAATAAGGAAACTTTTATATTTAATTCTTTGATTTTGTAAAATATTTTCTATTTATTAGTTGCTGTATTTGCTTGGTTACGATGCATTTTTTTGAGTAGTTAATTAGTGGTTTGATTTTTTTTACTAAACTTGATGGATTATTGATGCAACGTTCCAAATCTTTGTTTTTATGGTAACTATAATCAAACTATTTGACTCCATATCTTTATATTAATGATTTTTCACGAAATAAAGTGATGATCGGATGGTCTTTTTTACTTGTTTATCGGGACCAGTTTACAAAACCGGATGATATTATTTGCATTTAAAGTAGAAAAAGATAAATTAACAATATAAGTAATTAAAAAAGACAACATAATAAAAATCTCTATACTACTAAATCTCTATACTAATAAATAAAAATAAATCCGTACACTTGTCACCATTTTAGGTCATTTAAAAATTAGTTTTCCGCTTCTCTCTCATCTTATGAATGTTATATAGTTATTCAATAATTCATTAATTAATAATTATCTATAATTAAAAATTTTAAATATGTTAACTTCAAATTTTTTAATGTGTAACACGTAGGTTTATTCAATCCATATAATACACAATATTTAAAACATAACTTTTTATATCATTAACCATGTAACAAAAAATTTATTTAGCTCGTATATTACATGGGATTGTAACCTAATTCAAACATATGACATAATGAATGTTTAGAATACACCTACCTCACTATTTCACTGTGCCTTTTTTTCAGTAAGCTATTATAATGTTACTATATTTCAACCTAATTTACTATTTGCCTCGAGTGAGTATTGAATACAACATCAGTAAACTGACCGACATACACATTTAGTACATGTTTATCATTAGACCATTAACTGTTTATATTCAATTATTTCTGATGGCGCGTCGTTATTGAAATATGTGTTATAAATAAATCATCAATAGTCGTGATAGATAAACAAGTTTACCTCAATAGTCATCAGCCACATGAATTAATCATCATGTGTTTATTTTAAGGGTCTGTTTGGTATGAAGTAATGAAATGAACGAAGTAATGGAATGAATGAGGGAAGGGATTGGATGAGAAAATAAAATGAATCATTACATTTCATTGTCATGTTTGGTTACTCTTTATAAATAAATTAATCATTACTTTATGTTGTTTGTTAGATATGAAAAAACGAATCAATAAAATGTAAAGTGGTTATGATGGTGATGGCGAGCGGTGGTGGTGGCCGATGGTGGTTTCCGGCGAGCGGTAGTGGTGGCCCGTGGTGGTTTCCGACGAGCGGTGGTGGTGGCCCGTGGTGATTTCCGGCCGTGGCGGTGGCCGACGGTGGTTTTCGGAGGGGGTGGTGGTTTCTGGCGGCAACGGCCCGAGAGTGGTTTCTGGCGGCAACGGCCCGAGGGTGGTTTCCGGCGTCGGCGGGCGGGCTCCGACAGTGGTTTTCCCGGGTCGGTGGTAACCGGCGGCGGCGGTGGGGGTGGTTGTTGTGGTGGGTGAGTGGTGTGGTGACTAAAGATAGAAGGAAGGATGGAATGAAAAAAAAGGAGGAGTGGATGGAATGAATTTGAGGGAATTGAATAAACTATGTAATGGTTCATTCCATTACATTCACCAACCAAACATGTCTTTGTTCATTCACCTCAATGATTTATTCCATTCCGCCCTCATTCCTGCATACCAAACGCTACCTAAGTAACGTTTAATTTTATGTCTAATAATAGTACAAATTAAGCATTATTCATAGTAAATTTTATGAAAAACATATTCAGGCATATGTTTTATACTCAAATATTGTCTAAAAATGTCCCTCAGTTTGTCCCACACATCAGGATACATAGCATATGTCGTGTATCCTCTTTTTTTACGTGTATACACGTCTAAACAACATGAATAGTAACATTTTATCACTTAAGAATCGTTCGATGAAGACTCTTACATGAGTGATTTAGTACGGCCCTAGACACTTCAAGGAGTGTTACTACCATACTAGACGATTCAAGAGCATTACGATGGCAAACTTCAACGGTCATATATCTATGTTATATCACCAATATCGTATTTGTTAGTATATTCTATCTCTTTTTATCATACATCCCGTATGGTGCTAGGATTGCTTATGAAGGTTAGTTTGTGAATATATGTAAATTTGTGATCATGTAGTTCCTTTTTCATTTGAAGAATTCTGCAATATTCTATGATTTTTTAAGTTTTTTTTTTAATTCGTAACAATCTTTTGACGATGGGTTGTCTGGTAGTTGTAGCTAGCGACGTACGAGGCAAATTATCAAGTAACCAAACTAGGACGGATCTATATTTTCATACTTTCTTTGGTTCTTTGTTGTGTCCAAAATACGTCCTAAGTTTATTCATGGACAAAGGATATAAGGGGCCTCGAGTGAGTATTGAACACAACATCAGTAAAATGCCCTTGATAGTTGATACAACGCAAGTTTGTATGTTACTATTTCTAGAGACGAATTCGTGGGACAAGAAATTAAGCTAGTTGTTGATGAGCCTACTTTGCGACAGGGGATGACCAGGACTCGTGTAACATATTTCGATTGGGTATATGTGATGTGTCGATCAGCTATGTAATGAGCTAGACACACACGGCAAACAACCCATCAAAATATCACAAACAAAAACAATATTTTGATTAGTAAAAAACAACATAAACCGTAACTACCCAACCCACATTACAACATAAACCATGGCCGAAACAACAATGTTTCTAATCAAACAGCTAAGGTCGGTTGCAACACTTGCACCCGACCTTAATCCAATTGTAGTTGTTTTTGGTGGCAAAGGGGAGCTAACATTTGTACTTGGGGTGGCGGTTAGAGAAGAACTTTTAAGGACTCGAACATCAAGCTTTTGGCCGGCTTCACAGTGGCTCGGAAAACTGCAAATAAAGTAGTAATGCCCGGGCGCCTTAATGACGAACGTGTCATTACCGCTTTGGTAGGTTTTCCATGGTCGAGACATGTTGCATGATCGGAAACCATGCTGGTTTACTTGTATCACATTGTGGCTGTTCGGGTTGTAATGGAACACTGCATGTCATTACAAGATTTTACAAACACACCGCATTGTTACGAGTATAATTAGTATTTATGTTGTTTCATTAAACCATACAAGAGTTTATTAGTTATAAACAAAGGATGCTTACAAAGGGTATCACCGACACGAAAATTCTTTGATGAGGCCCAAGTTGTGTAATTCGAATCAACAAGAATCGTCCAACCCGCAGTGTCACCAACATTATACACTTTGCCCATGACCGCCTTCATCAAGACACCTTCGATTATCATCAACATCAAACGGAACATCATTCTCGCTTCCAAAATCGTTACGCGCTCTTGAGGATTGATGAGTTGTTTACAAAAGATGGTAGAAGTTAGGTGGGCTAGGGCACATGATTATGTGATGTACAACCCTACCATTATCATGATATATACATGAGTTGGTAGTACTTTGTGCATTTGGTTGCAAGTGAAGATCTTGTGTAACAACTAACATGCACTCATCACTTTCACCAAATCTTTGCATATTATGGTTGTAAATAGATGTACAGCTGACAGTGCAATTTGTACAAACCTCCATGCATAAATTATTATTCATAACTTGACGATTTTTGAACATCAACATACACGTTTGATTACACGATATTCAGTCATGTAAAACCATGACTTTGGTGGTCACACTGGTTACTTTTGCTTTAGATACAAAACTTTGCAAGTCAAAGATGAATCTGAGTAGGAAATGTTACTTTGTAATGGCGGAAACGAGTTTAAGGTCAATGTCTTCTTTTGCTTTTGAATCAAACGGGTCGTCACCAATATAAAGATCCAATATTGACCGACACAGCAGTTGGCTCTCGACAGTTCCTATCTCTTTGCCATCAACTATGTGGTTTGAACCAAAATAACACATTAATGCAAACAAAACACATCAAAACAACTTATAATTGAATAAAAGAGGATCTTGCAAAAAGATAACAAATTATAGAAGATTAGAATATGTAAACTTACTAGCGGTTCGGAGCACATAGCCTTTTTCCTTGGAGAGGTCGATGATTGATCCACGAGGAATCTTGTATTCATCTCTAAACTGGGAAGTAAACCTGCATGTACATGAACAATTTCCCTAAATGAAACAATAAGCAAAATAAATTTTATTATATCACAATTTAAAATTCCATCAGCTATTTTGTCTCTTTTTTTTAATTTTATTAACACTTAATGTATCAAATACATTACATAAACTACACCAAGGGGGTGTTTGGGTTTGGGTTAGCTTATTTAGACTATGGATTAGTGTATTACATATCAAAATTCAATAACCCTTTTTCAGTTGCCAAATAGCTTATGGGTTATAAGCTTATGTGGTAGATAAGCTGTTTTTGAGAAGCCAAGTTGGAAGTGCTTATTCAAAAGAGTTTGAGAAGCCATGTGGTAGATAAGCTGTTTATGTACAACCAAAAGCTACATATCTAATTTTCATTTCATACTATTGTCCTTTTTACACTATTTTTAAAATTTCCGGAGCGCGGTCCGAATTTTGACCTACATGTACTTTGGTGCCGCCTTGTCACGTCACACCACTGATGGAAAAAGCTAAACATGACCAGATCAAAATGAATCAGGCCAAACAGACTTGTCCAACCATGGACGGGTTCAAATGAACCTGTCCAAAGTCCAAACATGACCCGCCAAACATGAACCAGCCCAAAACCCTTGCTCCCACTAATGCTTCTTAAAACCCTGAAACATTTTTTTGTAGAAATTTGAGTTTGATCTTCCTCTGCCACCTTCAAACATCATTGTTTAGTCGGATTATTCGAATGGATATATCACCAAGAAGTCCATCAATGAAATATCGTCATTTTTTATATTTAAGCAAAACATTTCCTTCTATTCTTCATATATACATTTACACACAAACATACACACACATCTACAAGCACTTGTCTAATGAGCTAATTATATTTTTGTTTTCATTTAGTTTATTCAAATGCTTGCTGATGTTACGACCAGCCAAAACGATGAAAAAGGCAACTTCGTGTGTTCCTCAGTTACTCACACACATACTTAAGCTTGTGATTAATAATGTGCATATCAGAAGAATTTGATTTCTTTAACTAAAGTTAATTAGGTTATACTAGTCTTTGCGTGTTTTAATGGAGTCTTCTATAAGTATAGGCAAGAGAGGGACAGAGGAGAATCTTAAGAGGTAAGTAATAAGTGAAAAGAAGCATATGGTTTCGAGTCTCAGAAGAAGACTATAAAAAACTGAAACAGTTCATGAGAAGAAAGAAGAAAGCATAAAATAGCAATCATCAGAGGAGCCAAGGAGGAACATAAGAAGGTTTGACTTTTCGATTATCAGCTCTTACTTTTCTCTCATAGAAGTTATTTTTTTGGCAAGAAAGGGAATTGCTTTTATTGAGTCGCCATGAGGATACACAATTGATATTTGATAATACATTTTTCATATCATCTTGCGAAAGGAAGCAAGATGCCTTCATTTATGTTCCAATTAACATAGCAATTACAAGTTGACTAAATGTTAAAGTCAGCCCTGGTAAAATAAATGGCCGTGTGGATCAGGCTTTTCAGAAAAAGAAGCAGAAGAACACTAAGAAAGAACAAAGCAGTTCTTCAAAGTCTAAAGAGAAACAAAAGAAGGTTTAACATTTAATCTTGAGCTCTTAAATTTTATCTCATAATGAAAACTAGAATTGCATTGATTGGGGGATGCATAAAGATCCCAACTGATAACACATTTGTCTAAACATTGGATTATAAATAGACTTTAGGCAACGTTCAACATGTTTGACATGTTTCCCTTTATGCTAACTTCTTAATTTGACCCTTCTGAGATAAAACTCAACCTAAATGGACCCATTTATATAATTATGTTAACTAGACTGTTCGGGAAAAACTCGGAAGAGTAACAGTTCCAGGGATAGGGAGATAAAGACAGTTCTTTGGAGTCTTGAACGAAACAGGTTTAAATTCCTAATCTGGAGGTCTTGCTTTTCTTAATCATATAGTTTTATTTTGAAGAATACTGGGTTTAGCTTAATAGGGATCACATAAAGATCCACAATTAATAGTACAAATGTCTTAATGTACTGAGAAGGAAACAAGATGCTTCCAGAGTGCTGCATTGACTAGATAATTACCAATTGACTAACTGATAGAATCAACCTTAGCTGAAGTCAGATTCAAAGATAGTTACTTAACAAGTTGAAAAAATGTTCTTCACTTGATTATATGTAGTCAAGTACAACTACTTTTATGCTAGTTATGCTGTTTACCTTATAGCTTCCTAGCTACTATTCATGACATGGTAAACGTTAGAGGTGGCAAGATGGGCAGGACTATCGGGTCAAAACAGGTCATGTTTTAGACCATATGAAACAGGCTGAGCAGGGTTGGCATATAAATAACTAATGTGCTAACTATAATCACAAAACAATATTATTATGGCTATGGTTTAGATATTTGAATGAAAAGATTCAGATTTTAGAAGGTTCTATGCATTAAAAATACTCTGTGTTCAACCTTCAGTTATTACGATCCATTCCCCCTTTTAGCTAGTTTCTTATTGGGCCTGATCTGAGAGAAAAAACTGAGCCTAAACCAACCCATACATAACTAAATGGGACGAAATTTACACACCTAGTAAAACTGAATGAAAGAACAGCTTACTTTTGAAGTAACTCCTTGTTTTCAGATCCACCAAACTTCTTCAATCTGTTTCCCACAGAATCTTCAAAAGCATTACGAACGGAACGAATGCTAAGTTTTCCATAAACTATTTGCAGCCTAACTGTAACACTTATATCACTTTCCATCAAATCTTGAGCGATGTCCTTATCCTTCAATTCAGCTGTTGAGAGTGTTCCATATTTCTCACTTAAAACACCCTTTATATCATCATCATCGGCATACACACCTAAAAAAACCCACATAATAACATCAAACTTCAACTATTTCTTTCTTAATAGCTGCATGTTGACAATCTGCCATACAAAACTCAATTATGATTTGTGATTTTATACATGATTGCAATTGTAAACATAAACAACATAAACTGATGCAAAATTTGCTTTGTTCCAGAACTGAAATGCCTATAAAATTTAAAATTCAATCAAACCGATACAACTACATGTTTCATTAGAAGTAAACATGATTCTGATTTTCCGACAGCCAGTAAGTAAAGCTCAGTATTCTACCTTAGGTTTCCGATCACATAACACGAACTTCTAGCATAAAACGAACAACTACTTCAAAATTCATCTACATACATTGCTAATCAAAACCAAAATACACAAAACTAGCTTACCAAAAGCGTAAACATCAATATTCTTCAACCCAAACACCGCCTTCCTCCTCAATCCAACCCCTAACAGCCTCTGAGACTCCTTCAACACCGCCGGAAACGAAACACCAGTCTTCGATTCAGTGACTGCATCGCCGGTGGCGTCAGATAGCGACAGTGATCCCCACAGGGGAGACGAGCGTGAGAAATTGGAAACGAAGGAGTTCAGTGCGTTGTGAATGGATTGATTGGTGGAGTTTTGGGAGATGGAGATGAAGGATGAAACTCCGGCGCCGACGGCGGCGGAGACGGCGACGGAGCAGGCGATTGTCGCCGGCGAAATGCCGCCGGAGAGAAAGCGGTTGGGGGGCTGAGGGAACGAGAATGGGAAGCGTAACGACGGCATTGTGTTCTCCGGTGAGTTTGGTGGTGGTTGATCGATTTCATCGGTGGATTTGTTCACATTGTTTATAAGGGACCTCGAGTGGGCTTTATTAACTTGGGCTGAACCCAGTTTTTCAACTATCCTCTCCAAAAACTAACCCCTAAGCCGCTTTTTGATTTACAGGTCTCGGTTGGAAGAAGCTGACGAGTAAGAGTGTGTCCGGATCGGGTTAGACGCGAAAAAGTGAGAATCAAACACGTTGACCGGCCAAAATGTCTGACCGGATCAGAGGGTCAAACATTTTGACCAGGTCAGACATTTTGACCGGGTCAGAAGTAGATCAAACAACCCCTAACTTGAACCGGTTCTATCAAAAACCAAACTTGAGTTTCATTGACATAAACTGGATATAGATTTAGAAACGAAATCGACTCGGGATAAAAACCGGCTTGTGCACCTCTAATTTTGTATGATCTTGATTATTTATACTTCGAGGTGCATAGAACTATATTTTGGGCCAAATCGAATTAGTTTTAAAATAGGTTTGGATCAAGTAAAAGAAAGTTAAAACCATACAGGGTCAAACAAGTTTGGTTTGTAAACTGTGATTTATAAGGAAAATAAGTAAGGTTTGACACTAGTTTTAGTTCAGTTCGGTTTTACCTGGTTTCAATGATTATATTTTGAATCGATTTTAAACTAGCGAATCAAATTGACATGATACCGGTTTCTCCCAAGCTAGTTTCACTGTCGCTTTTGAAATATAATAGGATATCAGTTTTCAACCTGAACTAGATTGAATGTGCAACTCTATGAATACCTAAACTTAGTTAAAGATTGATGGTTTGTCCAAAAGTTTATAAAAGACATTGAAATATGCATACATTTAAGATGTTATAAATATTTGAAAAAACAGGAATACCATAGTACCATACTATTATAATGTGACTATAATTTTTTATATTTCGAACATAAAGTAGAGTTAGGTTTAATTGCAAAGTCATTTTTGCTATTGAAAATAATAAATGGATATGGGTCAAAGATTGTTTTCATCTAAACATGGGTTAGTTGAGTGGATCTGGCAGTGGAAAAGAAGTCCCATTGGGATGTTGAAGAAAAAGAATTGAATAGTTTGCTTCTGTTGCTTCAATCTGTTGATTTTAAATCAACCCAAGATGAATGGTGCTGGACTTTAGACAATGAGAATTCCTTCAAAGTGCAAGAAATCAAACATCTTGGCTTCTTCACAAGTTGGGTCATATAATTTCATTTGAAACAATTGGGTTCGAAAAAAAGTGAACATATTCAATTGGCGGGCTGAAATAAATAAAATCTCTACCCTTGATGCCCTTCATCACAGAAACATTCATGTGGATAGCCATATATGAAAGACTAGCCTAAAGACCCGTGTAACACACGGGTTCAATCTAAAAATATTATTGTTGTTTAAAAAGGTTCATAAGTTATAATGTTAACATATAATACTTTGTATATCAATTTTTATTTATATTTTTTTAACATTATCTATAAGCAAATTAATAGGTTTTCTCTATTAATACATATACGTCTAAATAGTGTATAATATGGAATGAAATGAACTTATAAATACGAACTTTAAGTAATAGAAAAAATTAAATTGAACATGAAAAATAATACTTCAAATTCATAAACATCAAAAATTTCTTTGTATACAACATTTGATGTTCTGTTGGTAATTTTTTCATCATTATCTAGTATTAATAATTTTAATCTATGTCTACTTTTAACTTGAGATAATACAACATAGAGCTTATCATGTGTGAACACTGGTATTTTTTAAAACAAACCAACTTTGGATAGTGATTGTCCTTGGCCCTTGTTTATTGTCGTTCCAAAACATACTGCTAACAGAAATTGTATTCTTTGAAATTTAAAACCAATTTTTTTGTCTGAAGGTGTCAAAGTCAATCGTGGAATAAAAGTGTGATTTCCAATATTACTTCTAGATATTATTTCAGCTTTTATAATACGATCGCTCAAAGCTATTACTTGTAGCCTTGTTCCATTGCACAAACCATTTTTTTATCAATGTTCTCGATTCAGAAAGATGAAGGGCCCAAAAGTCTAAATAGGGAGTTATAAATTTCCTATCTCATTGGGGGCGGAAAACGAATCGAATTCCAGATATTATTTCAGCTTTTATAACACGATCGCCCAAAGCTATTACTTGTAGCCTTGTTCCATTGCACAAACCATTTTTTATCAATGTTTCTTAACAATATTACTGAAACACCAACTTTTAATATTAACTTATGGTTTCGAATACCATATACTTTAAGCCCATTAAGAACATCAGGTGAATATAAACTTTCATCAAAGTTGTTGGGAAGATACTCTAAGTGACATAAACTATTAGAACTAAAATATTTCATTTCATCTCCGAGAAACATGGATAACAAATAATCATTTATTTTTTGAACAACTTCATTTGTTGGTGCAGGTATAGCTCTTTCTTGAAAAAATTTTGATTATTGATATTATAAAGAATAGAAGGGTAGACAAAATCAATTAAACTTGCTATAGGAACAAACGAATTGGTAATAAGAAAATCATCCGGTATATTAATTATTCCCTCTCCATCATTCGATCCACCTGTGTTTTCTTATCCTACATCTAGAAACCATTTTGCAAATATCTTTGTTTGTTTCATATCAGATTGTTCACCTCCAACGGCTAACCCCGTGTTTTTTGTTAATCTAAGAACCTTATAGTTTGCCCAAATGTATGATGAACTTAATGAGGCATTAACAATGTCATGTCTAGATCCATTAGGAATAATAGGAAGAATTTGTCTAAAATCTCATACAAAAACAATTATTTTGCTTCCAAATGGTAAATCGAAGTTGTTACAATTATCACATGTGAGTATATCTTTCAAAGTTCTAGCCAATGCGTCAAACGCATGCTTGTGAATCATAGGTGATTAGGTGCTTCATCCCAAATAATCAATGTTGTTTTTTTAATAAACATATAATGCCACTATGAGGCTTTGTATGGCACAAAGAATCCTCGTTGCGATTTAAAGGAATTAGAAATCGAGAGTGTGTCATTCTACCATCAGTTAATAGTAATGATGCAATTCCACTCAAATCAACGTTTAAAATAATCTCACCTTTCGACCTTATTGTTGTAGATAATGTCTTTCACAAAAATATTTTCCCTATTCCACCATAACCATAAACAAAAAAAAGACGCTTCCTTCTTTCTCGTCAACTGCTTTCATTATATCCTAAAAAACGCCTCTCTGTTTATTTGTTAACGAAGATAAAAGACCATCACACTCGTTTGTCAATGTTGCTCTATCATAAGATAGCTACTCAATAGTAAAACGATTGTTTGAAGAAGAGACCGAGTCATGATCAGGATAAGGAATCATTGAAAAGTTTCGTAGGGTCAAACTATTACGAACTAACTTTTTTTTTTCAATTTCAAAGAGAGTCAAATTCTTAATTTGATCTGTATAAAGAGATAAACCTGAAATTTAATTAAAATATATTAGAATTAATAAATACATCAAAAAAATAAAATGCAAATCACAAAATTATATTATTGTATTTTTGAATTTTTATAATAGAGAAATATTAATTCAACATGTATATATATAGTAATAAGGATAAAAAGTTGATACCTGGAGACTTTAGTAGATGTTGTTGTTTAACCTGGAGACTTTTGTAAAGATCGGAATATAAACCGACCATTTTATGGAAACATACAATCAAGAAATCTATTACATAGATGAATAGAATCATAGATGATTTGTAAAGTTTTTGTTAATGAAATATTCAAAGAAAGAAGAACCATGGGTGTTATGTCATTTTCATTAAAAGATTACCTGCAATTTAGGGTTAAATTCCATAATTTCCCCCAAATTGCTCTTGTACCATAATTAAAAGTAAATGAACATAGACTAACATTTAGAACAGATACATAATTAGGCGGGAAATAAAAAAATTAGAGCCCTAAAAGAATGCCATGTGGCACTAAAGATATTGTTTTATTAATAAGTATAAATGTGTGAGGGTTGCAGTGAATCCGTGGAGCACCAATTTATAGCATGTGCCATTGCGAACCTTGTGTGGGCACAAGTTAGCCAATGGTGCAAGATCCCCCCCCCCCCCAAAAAAAAAAAATATTTTTGCCTTCTCATATCGAGATTTAATCGATCTTCACAAAACATTGTCGGGAGATGAGGTCAAAAGGAAAATAATTCATGCGATTCCTAAATTCCTGTTGGTGCACCTGGAAAGCGAGGAATGAAATTATTTTCAATCAAAAAGTAGTCTCTCTTATGACATTACACTCTTAAGCCTCTTATGGGATAAGAATAGAATGAAGATAAATATAAATGATTTGTTTCTTCCGGTTCCAATGATGGTTATTTAGTTCCTCTTTTGTTTTGTTGTTTGTTGTAATTCTCTATTATTGTTCCCTTCTTTTCTCGGGGTTTTTAACTTCTTGCTAGTCTGTTTTTAAGAAAAATTTTGCTGTGAAAAAAATTATATAACGGAAGTCTAACCCGATGTAAGGGGCTGTTTGTTTGGTCTGACCCGGCTGACCCGGCTGACTGCCGGTCAGCCCGTTTGATACGCTTGAAATCAGATCTGACCGGGTCCTTTTGGTCTGACCCGGACCTGGATTTGAAACATGCTGACCAAGACCCGGACTCGGTCAGCGGTGATGCTGGAGGTGGTGGCGGTGATGCTGGAGGTGGTGGCGGTGATGCTGGAGGTGGTGGCGGTGATGCCGGAGGTGGTGGCGGTGATGCTGGAGGTGGGTGGTGGGTGGAAGAGGCGGTGAAGAAGATGGATGAAGATGAGATGTTTAGTGGTGATTTGGTTAAAGGTGATTTATATATAAGACTATGTGTAGTGGTTTAACTAAATGTTTAGTTAAAATACCACATAGGTGTCATGTAGGCAAAAACAATTTCACTAAAACTCTTTTTAAATAAAGTGTAGTGGTTTTACTTAATTGCAAATATTATTCTATTATTTTTATTTAATATTCAATAAACATAATAATTTTAATTAATATCAGCACACAATAAAATACATAACATTTTGATAAAATAAAAGTTACTACAACCTATAAATATGACTAAATCCAAGCTTATTTCTAGTGTCTTTCCTTTGCTAGAAAAACAATACGCTAGCGGTGGTCGTCATCTATGCGGTTCTGGTTTTAACGTTTTACTTGTTGGACTAAAAGTTTTATCCCCACTCGAACAACCTCGATAGTTATCGTTTCATCCATCTCTCAAAAAGCTAAATCGTTAAATAGTTGATCATTTTAATAAAATATAAGATATTAAGGAGAGCTATAGGAGCAAGACTGTGATTGGACTATACACGTGCCGAAAGAACATTTATAGAGTGAATTATAAGAGAGTATGAATATAAAAATTTGTAAAGGTTTAACATATATATATATATATATATATATATATATATATATATATATATATATATATATATATATTAGTTAAAATTAGTTAGTTAGATAGATAATTTTTTTAATAAAAGACTACAATTAAAAATTGTTTTCACGCTCGTTACCAGTATGGCGTTTACTAGTTTGATGCCCCCTTTTAATTTTGGAGTAGTGGCTTTGGCGCCACCTAACCTCCACGTCACAAGCCTTGGCGGTTCATGTAATTCTCCACTACGTGGAGTCTAAGGTGATTTGCAGAGACGGTTTTTGAGTCAGTCATGTACCGAATCAAACAATCAAGTTTCAGTCAGACGCATACCCAGTCAGAACATCTTACTGGGTCAGCTTTTGACTCAGTCATGTAATCAAACAGCCCTTAAGTCTATAATATGCAACATGTAAGTTATGGGGGCGGAATGACATAAACACAACATACAAGGTCGTAACATAAACATTCTCCCGTAAAATACACCGACAACAAAATATCATCATAAACTCATCGTTTTCAACGGGAAGCAGTTCAGAAACCCTAGATTTCAAATCACCATGGATATCCTGAAGCAAGAGCTGCTAAAGAAGAGGCAAAGCCTCTCCGAAGAAACCGGAGGACGAAAGGTCTTCAAACGTTCAGAAATCGAACAAAAACGGATCCAAAAGCTTCGCGAAGAAGAAAAACGAGACGCCGAAGCCAAACGCCTCCGTCAAAACCAAAACCAAAGCGAATCGAATTCATCCGATCTCAATCCTTCATCAAACCCTAACTTCAAGCTCGATTCAACGAAGTCAAAACCTGAATCCGGCACCGGTTCATCGTCAAAAGCGGTAATAAGCGACGAACAGAAGATAGACTCGCTGAATTTGCCGAAACAGGAGGTGATCCGCCGGTTGAGGTTTTTGAAGCAGCCGGTGACGTTGTTTGGGGAGAGTGATGACGACCGGTTGGACCGGTTGAAGTATGTGCTGAAGGCGGGGTTGTTTGAGCTTGATGATAGTGATATGACGGAGGGGCAGACGAATGATTTTCTGAGGGATATTGTTGAGTTGAAGAAGAGGCAGAAGTCTGGTATTGTGAGTGATCGGAAACGGAGGGCGACGGAGGAGGCGTCGGAGGATAAGGATGGGGGAGGGGGTGAGGATGATGTTAGTGGTGATGGTGGTTCGTCGGGGATGGATCAGGATAAGGATTTTAAGAGGATGAAGGCGAATTTTGGGGAGCTTTGTGATGAGGATAAGATTCTTGTGTTTTTTAAGAAGTTGTTGATTGAGTGGAACCAGGAGTTGGATGAGATGAGTGAGGCGGAGAAGAGGACGGCGAAGGGGAAGTCGACGTTCGCCACGTTTAAGCAGTGTGCGAGGTACTTGAATCCTTTGTTCAAGTTCTGCAGGAAGAAGGTATGCTCTATAATGATGGAATATTGATTTTGAATTTTGATGCCCACATTATATATATATATGTTTATTAAAGAGTCTTTGATTGATAATATTAATCTGTAACCGTTGTTTAAAAGCATTGTGATGGTGCATTACTCAATGTCAATGCCCCTAGATTCTAGAAGAGTTGGGTTAGAAATTATATGCGTTAATGCAGCGTTGCTTGCTTGTGAGGGTGTTCATCTGATACGTTTAAGAACTTGTTATTGGTGCGAGGAATGAAGGATAGTGAACCATTTGAGTTTTTATTTGGTGTGAAATCACTGCATTATCCTAAGAGTGCTCTAGTATTGCAAATGGCATTATTCATGTATCTACCACGGAATTGGGACAACCTTGCTGTAAAAGTTCATGGCCATGTTAAGATGAGCATCATGTTCAGGGTTGTAGTTAAGTGGATCTAAGCATGGTTGAATGACCTTCCAACACATAATAGTCAAACTAGCTCACTAGTGAATAAGTATTTGATATAAATGTATATTTAAAATTGATGTGAAAATTATGTTAAGAATTGGTAGTACATTATATTGGTACAATTAATTTCTTGTTTTACTAATAAAATTATTATGAAGGACTGGAAATGTTACGTCATAGCTGAGAAAAGTTGCTTGATGAACAGAATAGTATTATACATTCTACAAGTTATGTCATATGTTTACTTTAGAAGTCTTTAGACAGCACTATAAGATAGTAGAGTAGATACACCGTACACGTGAATGCTATAATACATTTAAAAAATTGTAGACCATTGATACGATAGTATGTAAGTGTTAAGTTTTATTATCATTAGGCAACTCTAAAGAAGTGTTGTAATTTATATCAAATACTAATTTTCACAATTTCATACCAGGTTTGAAAAGCTAAGATCATACCAATAGGGCAATACATTTTATGGGTGCAAACAACATTTGAGGAAGTCAAAATTAGAAGTTTAAGCTTAGTCAAAAGGAAAAGTTAATAAGACTATTTGCAAGATCGCATCAGTGATCCTACTATTGATCTTTCTGGTCTTCTCCATTGCAAGAATCAAAAAGAAGTCTAAACTCATTTGTAAATAATCTTATGCATAGGTTGTTCCAGGTTGTGTTTAATTATATAAATAGGTCATAGGTTAAATAAAAAGCCAAAACGTCAAATGGGTTGATAGATTTAGATAATACTGAACCGGAAGAGATCATGCGGGTTGGGTATATATTTTGGACAGGATGTACTTCTTTCTATTTTTTGATTTTTTCATAATTAACCAATATACATATGATTACAGAAGTAATTAAATAATATTATTTATTAAAGCAATTGTAATACACCATTGGAGACCTTTGCATGTCACTTGACTCATTGTCTTTTTAGCTAAACGGCTAAACCTCTTTAGTATTACCTATTGACACTTATTTTTCATATGAGATTGCATTTACATGACGGTACTCTAGGTGTTCTAGAAATATTCTTGTCATTGCTTTAACTGGTGTTATTTATTTATTTTGAAATTATAGGTTCTGCCTGATGACATTAGACAAGCATTAATGCTAGTGGTGGACTGCTGCATGAAGCGGGATTACTTAGCTGCAATGGATCATTACATCAGAATGGCAATCGGGAACGCACCATGGCCAATTGGTGTTACTATGGTTGGTATTCACGAACGTTCAGCCCGTGAAAAAATTTACACCAACAGTGTGGCCCACGTGATGAACGATGAAACAACTCGAAAATACCTGCAATCTGTTAAAAGACTAATGACATTTTGTCAAAGGCGGTATCCTACAATGCCGTCTAAGGCAGTGGAGTTTAACAGTTTAGCAAATGGTAGTGATTTGCAGGCGTTATTGGCAGAAGAAAGGAGGAATGCAGGTGGAAGTCAACAGCAGCAGCAAGAAGATAAGCTTTTTTTGATGCCAGCCCCAAAGGATGGTTAGCCATCAAGTCAATTATTGTATGCACTTAATTTGTGTGTGGTTTCGAAACATGTTATGTACGACTTTGAGTTATGATGTTTATATCTTAAGACAATGTCATATTATTAAAACAAAACTGACACCCCTTTCCATGTGCCTCTTCAAGATTCAGTCATGGCGACTGGATCGAGAGACCGCATCGTAATGACCTCTAACCAGACGGAACATTGGCTCTCCATATCTATACATGTTTTGGAGCTATCTTCGGATGCTAAACCGTTTTGATGATGAATGTGACCCGTCATTGGTACCAGGTGCCACTTGATAGATTTTCTCAAAGCATCACAAACAAGCACTGAACAAATGCAACGTCCATGTCTTGAAAGTATTCATCGCAAGTGTAGTGTAAACGAAAGGTCGTCCGCACCACTTGGACCGTTGTTACATTTTGTTATATTGGTTCAAAATGGCCAACCCTTACGTACTTCCGCTAAATGTCGGATATCATGTCGAGAGTACGTGCTTCACCCCTCATAGTTTCATATAGCTATTTTCGAACCCTAGCCCAAAACTCGAATTCATTTAGGTTATTTTCTAAAATCGAACAATTTATTCTCTTTGATTCGAGTATGTTAATAAACAAAATTTAATTAGAAAACGAACACGCTTGTTTCCTGTCGCATCATGTGGACAGTGATTTAGTTAATAATTATTATTTTTAATAGCAGATGTACAATCTTGTTAAAGAACATATGTATTTTACTCTGGTACATCTCTTCGTTCCTAACTCGAAACCGCACCCTCAACCCATTGAACCTAAAACTCCACCACTTTTTTCATATCTTGAACCGATGATTATTGGTTCTTTAGTTAATTATTAATCTAGATTCTCTTTCAATTATCAAGAATTTAATAAACTTCCATGACGCAAAAAGAATATAATAACGAAAGGTGGGAGCTAAAATAATGAAGTCATCCAATAAACCCCTTTCTATATGTGTAGCCCAGGGACCAATCTACACCTACACGTACACAATCCTCACTCCCACGTGTCACCCTCTCTCCCCCTCTCACATCCGTACACTCACTCCCTCTGTTGCACTGAAAAAAAACCTCCATTGATGGATTCCATCATCTTCTCACCTTCATCTTCACCTTCATCTTCACCTTCATCTTCATCTTCATCTTCCACCGCCAAACGCCTGAGACCTCCGGCCGATTACGTCACGATGGACGCTATTCTCGCCTCCTTCTTATCTCTCTCCGACTCGCCGCCGGCGATCACCTCCTCCTTCGACCGCCTTGTGCAGTCCTCCGCCTCCGATTCCGATCAGAATCGTTTGATTCAACGCGCGATGCGCCTTGGAGCGCTGTTGGTTGAAGCTGGAAACAGATCTGCGAGGAGGTGCTCGTGTGATCATAACGCGGTTGTCTGGCCGCTCTCGCCGGACCTTACTGTTAAGGTATGTGGAGGTTAGTTTGATCTGATTGGAGTTAGGATGGAGGAGGAGGATTTTGTGATTTGATTTGGTTACTTATGTGGTTTTTCGTTGAGGTTTAGTCGTTTGTGGCGTTTGATGCGATTAGCTTTTGGTTTTGAATTTCAGCTTCTGGTTTGATGTGTTTGTGGTGATGTTTTAGTTTAGTTTAATGTGTGATGTGATGAATTTTGATTTTGCTGCTTGATCTGATTAATCTACTGTTGTTTTTGAACTTAATTCAGTTGTATCGTGTAATTCATGGAGTTATTTTTCTTAAGTTGAATTTGTTTACGCAAACTGCTTCTGTGCATAGGAAGAAGGATGATGAATTTTGTTTAGCTCAGTGTTCATTTTTTGTATTTAACGTGTTAATCTTTTATAAACGTATTGAGTAAGTATTTTGGATTCTGTTTTGATATGGCTATTGTAAATAGTTTTCTTTCTGATTTCTGTTCATGTTCTCTGAGTACTAGGAAATTGAAGAAGGATATTGTGAATTTTATTTTGTTTAGATGTTTATGAGCAATAAAATGGAAAATTAAATGTTTTATTATCCTAAATACATTTACATATAATAAAGATAATAATTTAAAGTAGTAGGAGGGAAGGAGGAGAAATCTAAAGTATAAAAAGTTAAAAAATCTTAAATCAATAAAAAATAATTAAAAAAATAAAAAAAAAATTTGTTTGGTAGATATGTATTTAGATAGCCAACTTTATTAACTTTTTTCAAGTTCTCTTTTTTTTTTAACGCCCTTTATATACGATATTATTTTTTATAAAATTTAAACCATAATTTTTTTACGTTTTTAAACTCATATAATATATGCTCGTCATTTTGTCCTAGTGCAGTTCATTGTGTCTTTTTTGTTAGTTATAGTGTTTTGTTAATAATATAGTGTTTTTCTAAAATAATAAATTCTAAAAAAATATAATTGTGTAATTAATAATGTTATGTATTTCTATTAAGTATGATAAATTAACAACTACTTAATCTAATACATTAAAGAAACAATCAAAAAATTAAATAAAATGATATAAGACATCAAACACAATGATAAAATGTCTCATTGTGTTTTTTGTCCGTAATTATGTTATCTTGAATAATATAAGTTTTGAAAACACATTGATGAACTAACATAATTGTCTACTTTTTAATTGTAAAACACAATGATAAGATAAACAAATTTATATAATATATAAAACACAATGATAAAAATAACACGAAATGATTTAAAACGTAAAATACAATGATAAATACGAATAACACATGATGAAAATAATTGAAACAATGACTAGACGTATTAGACATAATAACTAGATTTATTTGGTACGATAACTAAAACGTCATCCTTTTAAAAAATAATATATAGAATGACACATGTTAAACCAAGAATAATTCTTAGACTTTTAGTTTAAAAACTTATTTTACTATAACTATACTTCAATAGCATTATGGATTTTGGGGATATATATGAGATTTATTTTTCTAACAACAATATTATATTTTGGGTTTTTAATTTTGTAACCAGGTTTGAACATGAATAATCTCTAAAAAGTAATTAAATTTTGTCATTGAGCTATCAACAACATAAATAATTGTATTGTATTGGATGATTAAACAATAAACATTATATGTAGTAAACAAAAATTAATAACAACTCGAAAGGAAAAAGAAATTCTCAAATAATTTATGTACAGGAGGATCCTAAAAGATTATAAATCCATCCATCGAAAAGCATGACAATCATTTGATTTGAATGACCACATTCGAGCACTAACTTTTCACATTTAATTTCCAAAAAGAAAAAAAAATTGGAAGTTTGAGTTAGTGGGAAGTCATGACAAGATTCTTGATAAATTTTATATTTATTTAGTGATATTAATTTTGTTTATCAACCAAAGTCATCTTGTGGGGTTACTCTCGTATCATGTTTTATCCGTTGGTCACTAAGACTACAATTCTTCACCAAAGAATTTTCTGTATCTATATTTCTACATGTTACTATATTTAAACAGAGTTAATTATACATATAGTTATTAGTTAATGTGATAAGATTATGAAGATTAGAACTTCGAGAGGGATTGAACCACAATATGAAACTGCAAGAGTCATACCAGCCTGAGATTCTATGGTATTATAATAATAAATAGTTTATTGTTCATACAATCATACCAACATTAGTTTTTGTTATATATTTATTTATGTTTGATTTTTTATGATTTGCAAAAATAAAATAGATCAGTAGAAGTTGAAAATAATGCATAAATTAAGAAGAAAAGAAGACAGTGTTAAACGATGAAACAGTCACGTGTAGGACAAAAGATGAGATTGAATGTTTGACGATTTACATGACAAAGGTGAAAACACGTAATGATGCAATGTTAAATTGTTAATAAGAATTTGGTCCTTTTTAGTTATTTATAAATATGTATATACAATACCAAAGAAATGTAATCTACTAATATTTATGATCTTGTAACATAAATTTTACCTTTTAAACTGTATTAGATGTATATTATATAGGTTTTACTAAATATGACAATTAAAGCTATGTTTAGCAGGTAAGTACAAAATAAAGATAAAAATTGTGGGATTTATGATTCGGATAGAAACAAGATTTGCGGGACTAAAACAAAAAGGTTAGTTTTTTTTTTTTTTGGTTGGGGGTGGGGTTGTTTAAATGTTAGCTGGTAGTTAGGTTTCATAACATTTGTTATTAGTAGTTCAACATATTTAATATTTAACTAGTCTCGGTATTTTATTATTTTCTGAAAAAAATTAAAGTGCACTATTGTATTAGTCATCTGACAAATCCCATTGACACCAAGTCACCAACTTTGGAAGGTTACAACCCACTTCAGCCTTACAATAATACGATTATGAATTTATAATTACTTTTAGTTGTATAAAACTACTTACAACTTATTATATACACTTATTGATATTAATATATAACTATATTAATCACCACTGATAAATAAAACAAAAAAAAAAACAAGTTATGCAAGTAACGATAGAATATAGACACAAGGAGTGTTAAAAGTGTGAAAAAAGGTAATTCGAGTCCATATGTAATAGATATAATTGTTGAAATTTGTAGAAACACTTAAAAACCTAAAAACTTAATACCTACTTTTTTAACCGATATCATTTACAAAGAATTCAGCTAAAATTATAATATATATTAAACCTTTTGGTCGGTGGCTACAGTGCCACCGTACCAACAACTATGCACAGTGTACAACCCTACAATGCAAGCTTTTTCTTCAATGTCGTCATCATCTCCATTGTTACTTCACGTCTCCCCATCTCTCTCTCTACCACCACTGTCGGTTACTACCAAAAATACGAGTAGAAGAGCAATGACATTCGGTCAGGTCTACAAACCTTGCGGCTAGAGTGGTTGGTCGGACATGATGACTAGAACAATAACGGATCTGGCATTGAATCTGGGTGATGAAAGAATGATGAAGAACAATGGATCTGGGTGGCTTGAATGGTGAGAAACAAGCTTCAATGACGAGAAGCCAGGTGCCAGATTGACGAGTTGTTGGCGAATTATCGAGCTGTGGTCGGCTAAAGTTGCAGATCTGAGTGATGGTGTGTGAGATGAAGACCGTGTGTTGCAGTGGTGGCTAGCGGTGGCTCGTGGTGGTGATCTACGACAGAGAGCGACGGAGAGGATTTTTTATCTAAGGGGAGAGAGAAAGTGACTTTTGAAAACCAAGAAGCAGTGAAGATAAAATTTTAGATAATAGAAGATAAGAAAAGAAAATCAAACAATTTGAAATTTGAAAGTTATCTGTCTTTAAAACTTCCTTTAATATTTCAAATATTTCAAACCCAATACCTTCAAATATTCACTTCATATGCCATCTAAATTCTATCTACCTTTTAGGCTTTTACACGTTTCGTATCATTTTTATTCTTTTAAAAATTCACAATTCAAGGTGAGGTAAAATATAATTATAAAATGTATCCTTTTGCAACACATTTTTTTTTCAATTTCCAATTATTTTTCTTATTTAATAAAAAATTACTTTTAATTTGTTTGTTTCTTTTATACAGACTTTTTCTCATTTGAACAGTTTTTTTTACATTGATTTATGTTCATGTTTAATATTAAAATAAAACATGACATATATGTTTTGAAAACATTTAGCCGCGTTTCTAAGAAATAATAAGGAATGCTAAAATGAGCCCATGAAATTATAATAGATGTATGCAATCTTTCATGATTAATGTTTCTCAAAAACTGATTATTATGGTTATATATTAGATTGGATAATAGTGCAACATTTTTTATTGAGTATACCCAAGTTAACAGTTAGTTTGATTAGGTATTTAAAACGACTATACATTTGTATTTAAAGATTATCAAAGTAGTATCTTTTTGAGAGTGGGGAAGAAGCTAAAGGAGATGTCGAAACACCATTCCGGTATGGCTCATACCGAGGAGAGAAACACCTTTTCGTTGGGAGAGCAAGAACCTTTTCGCCTACCTTAATCATGCGACAACAATTTTACTCGTAGCCATTAGATACACGATTTTATAAATTCGTACTTACTTTTATAGTTTTCGTAATCAAACAAATTCTTTTTTACCGTTGTAACAACGTTCGTAACAATTTTGTAACAAAAATTAAACCCAAAAGAGCACCGCGGCAACGCGCGGTTTCAATTTCTAGTTATTATTATATCATTGGATGCATATATTTAGTTAATTTCCTTTTAGTTAGAAGTAAAATTAGTAAACATATAATGACAATTTTACACATATAGTTTATACAATACGCAACTAAATTTTAAAAATAAGTAAATCAACAAGTTAATCATTCTCCTCAAACGTTAACCACCACATTATATCATCATCCATCTTGCTTCCCTTACACTAGTAAGGAATAACTAAACTAACCGAAACTTAAATAAATTAATTGACCGAATAAAACTAAAATAACCAAACTAACGATTAACCAATGGTTATCTCATAACCAGTTAACGAATATCGTGGTTTTGATTAGCTTTTGATGTGTGAGACAATTAACTAACCGATTAAGAAATCACGGCACTGTTGGAGAAATTACATTTAGAATTTGAGTTATCTAACAGAACTATGGATATGAATTAGAAACATTTAAGGCTCTATTCATAACCTCAAGGTCTCCCTCTTGGAACTTTGGAATGATACCTATCTAACAGTTGTTATCGTATTTTATTAAGCCGATTGTACTTCAAGTTCATCTAGAGGATATATACATGGATATATATTTGGAGTACTTAGAAGATTACTTTTAAAATTGTAGGTATTAATAAAGGATTAGAAATATATAAGGGAATAAAATAACGTGAGAAGCGAGGACGACAGTCCACACGAACAGCATCGAATGCAAGGAATCTTTAAACGTTTTCAACGTCAGAAGCCTCTAGTTTAACTTCTTCCCCATCTTGACCATGTGCCCCTTGTTTTTTCTATTTTTTGTTGTAACATATAAATCTGAATTTCTTCAATTCAATTTCTAAATTTAAAATAACTAAAGTTATCAAGATGTTGCTCACAATCCAATTGATATATAGTGACAAATCTATGAAATGAATTAAAACATACAAAATATCTCTTATGAGGGTAGGAGTACTAGAAATTTTAAATATTATTATATATTATTGTTGCGAAAGGTTCAAAAGAAAACCTTATTTGTTGCGAGAACTTGCAAAATATGCCAAGATCAATTAGACTTATTTTTTTAAATAACATTATTAACATATGAAGGATTATGTTTTTATGTAATATGTGTAAATTCACAAATAAAAAGAAGTTAATACTAGTGTAAGACCGTAAGTTATGCATAAAAAAACATAGAGAAAATTGCAAAAATAGTCCCTGTGGTTTGATCATATTGCAAGTTTGGTCCCCAGATTTTAAAAATTGCAAATTTAGTCCAAACATTTGAAAGTTTGTTGCAAATTTAGTCCCCACCGTTAGTGTCAGTTAGTTTTTAACGATCTAGGGACTAAATATGCAATATGGTCAAACTATAGGGACCAATTGCGCAATTTTGTCAAAAAATTTAAAAAAACTAAAAAATCATATAAAAATTAAAAAATTAACTTTTAAAAGTTCATATGTCACGTTTTTAATCGAAAATACAAAACATTGTGAAAGTATAAATCCAAAAAACGAAAAATGAAATCGAACCATTATTTTAATTTTTTTTACTTTAATACGATTTTTTAATATTTATTTTGAATTTTATAAATGTTTATTCGATTGTATTTTTAATTTTTATTGGTTTTATTTAATTTTTTACTCTAATCACATACTTTTTTTCAATACTTTTCGCGTTCTCTTTTACATACGTTTTATTTTTACTTTTATTTAGTTTTGAATTTGATTTGATTTTTAACCTTTATTTTATTTTTTTAAAATTACTGAAATTTATTATTGATGTTTATTTGAATTTATTATGTTTGATTTTATTTGATTTTCAAATTTTTTTTAGTTTTCATTTTTTTTAATTTTCTTGAGCAAATTGCACAATTAGTCCCTATGGTTTGATCATATTGCATATTTAGTCACCAGATCGTTAAAAACTAACGAACACTAACGGTGGGGACTAAATTTGCAACAAACTTCCAAAAGTTTGGACTAAATTTGCAATTTTTAAAATCTGGGGACCAAACTTGTAATATGATCAAACCATGAGGACTATTTTTGCAATTTTCTCAAAAACATATATTGGAAGTTGTAATTTTTTTTGTGTATAACTTACACCATTGTTAATTTTTTTGGACTTCTACATTTACACATATACATAAAAAACTATTATATTCTATATGTATAATAATATTATTCTCACAGAAAAAATAATAATGATTTTGATTGATCTTGACGAATTTTCGTAGTTTCTCGTTGTCGGTCTTACAACTTCCGCCACCGGAATGAGTAATGCTGCTCAATGGACTGCTTCTAATCTTTATGCAGCTTCTGCTTCTTCTCTAATCACTTGGTCACTCACATTACTTGCCATGGGGTACATACTTTTATTTTTTTAAAATCATTTTATTTATTTAACCAGTGACCATCAGTCGCAAACATGGTCCGTCTACGCCTGGCAAAACAAACCCAAACATCCAATTTAGGTTATTATGAGCGATTATCATAACCAATTTGGTTAGTTTGGATCGGGTCGGATAATGGGTGATAATGAGTCGCCTGTTACCTGACCTGACTGGTTTGACACATGCATAGTTAACGAATTCTAACTCTTGATATGTGTCTCTAGATTTGCGTGCAAGGAGATAGATATTGGTTGGAGCGGGTCAACCTTGGTATTACTATTTAATATTTGAAACCATTTTAAATAGATGTGGCGGTTTTATATAGATTTATAACACGATAATAATGTTGTTTGCAGCGTGCTCTAGAGTCGTTGTTGATAATTGTAAGCGGGACGCAGTTGCTTGGCATGATCGCGATTCATGCTGGGATCGAAGAGTTTGCGGGGTATGTTGGGGGGCGAGTCTAGTTACCGAAGGGTGAAAATACTTGTGAAATAATCGAATTATGTTGTTATGTTTGTTTATTTTTGAAGTTTGAAGATTGGTTTTCTTTTATCTTTTTTTTTACTTATTCTTTGATTATTCTCGTGTAAAGATGGAGTTATTGATTGTTTATTTTTTTATTGTTGATGATATATATTCAAATAATGTTTTCAACTTTTATTCATTTACACACCTCTAAAGTGATTATATTCACGTCACTCACTTTATATAAGATAAACATGTAAAACCTAGATGAAAATGTATGAACACCAACGAAGATGAAGAAGTCATTTTATTTGGAGAAATGTGAAAGTATTGAGAATATTTAGAATTGAGTGTGAAAAACAAGCTAAAATGGTTGAATATTTATAGGTTTAAATTATTAAATTATTTTCTTTTAAAAATTTTGTCGTTGACAACGACTATCCCAACGAATGTTTTCCACTCTTCTAATATGTTTATAATGGTGCCAAACGTTGTACTCATGATTATTTTTAGAAACCAAACACAAGTATAATATGTTTATAATGGTGCGAATCTAATTCTGAGAGCGGAGCCAGAGAAGAGAGGCGCAGAAGCATCCGAGAAAGAATTCTCGTTTGGCTTCATTCACTTCAATTCTTGTATCGCCGAGGGGCTAGCTCATTCAAGGCTGATCGGAGAACCGACCAAACTTTTGGTTATGTAATGATCATGTTCGTCTGTAAGGAGATTACAATATTTAATTTTTAAACAAGAATAACAAACTAAATTAATCAGCTTAACTAACTAACTACCTATCAACAAACTTTTTAACCTCTATGTTGACTTTGAGTTGATTCGGCGATACAAGGTCAACACCCGAGAATAGATTACTCTTTACCTGGGACTAGTTTCCTCTTCACCCGGTAGTAGAATTGTCTTCAGCAGGACTAGAATTGTTCTTCACCCGAGATTAAAAAAAGAATCTTCATCTGGTACCGAATTGTCCTTCACCCAGTACTTGATCCTCAACAGCCACATTCTTTATTGTAAGAGCCGCATTCCAGTGAATATTGATGGAGTTAGGAATTGAAAGATCTCTATTCTCGCAAGAGGTAATCTCCTCCAGCCAAACCAACTTCGAGCTACTTCTTTAGTAATGGGAAGTTGGTATCTTGCTTCCTTCGTTAGGGTAAGTGGGAACATGAATCTCCTTGGGAATACGATGATTGGCTAAACACCTACCACAAAGGTTGCTAAGAATTCGAGATCACGAGTGTCAGACAGTTTCAAATGAAAGGTTCTACAAGTTGATCTTTTAATAAACTATGACACGTTAGCATAATGATCTTGGGTTCTGACATTTCTTTGACCTGATATGCCTACAAATAGTTGGCCCAGGACAGAAATTACATTATACGTTTCTTTGTGATTTCTTGGGTTATCCTTTGGCTTCACTCACAATTGATATTATAGATATGAAGATCTTTAATATACTTGATCATCATCGTCTATAGATATCATCAATGAATACCAAGCTCTTTATATATATAAAGAATTATGAATAATGTGTACATGTGTCTAATGTGTTAAATAGAAATACTAACATCTAGCTATGTGACTAAAACTGACACTACACAAAATTTGTTCACGAGGGGTGTATTTAAAGTTATCAGCTAAACGAATATTATGTTAAGACACTAAGGGGCCTTTTGATTCATAAAATGTTTCGCGCATGAATTTAAATTGGAATCGAAATCTTGTTAAAATTGATAAGTTGTTTGGTTGGTAAATTTTTTAGTGGAATTAAAAATGTTAATTTTGAACATTTCATTGGATATTCAACATTCCATAGATAATTGAAAAAAAATGAATTCCAATGAATATGAAAAAAATTTCTAATTCTAATTCTATCTGGTGACCAATCAAACGAGATTTTAGATGAATTTTTTTTCAATTCTAATTACAGTACCATGAAATTCTGTGAAATAAATGACGCCCAACAAAAGGTGATATGTAAGGGTATTATTTGTGCACTACGTGATTTTGTTGATAGAATAAAATGAGAATCACAAAGTAGCAACACAACCATTATTTTCATGTAATTTTAGCTATATATGTAATTGATCTTTATCTAACATAACTATTCGCATTATAGGATTAAAAGTTTATTCACTTTCCTGATATTTCCCAAAATATGAATATAAACTTTTACATTCAGATGGATGGCATTGTTTATGTTGGTTTTTTGTACCATTTTTCAGTGATGCAGATCATCTTGAAAGATATGCGTAGTTTTATACGCATTCATACAAGAGGCTGTTTAACAGTAAAATAAATATTGTAAAAAAGTTTGACTTCACAAGAGTCCAAGAGCAAATCTAGTGCCACAAAGTTTCTATACGTGTGAGGTCCGAAAGGATGCAGATCATCTTGGACCAGATATACGTAGTTTTATATGCATTCATGTAAGAGGTTGTTTAACAATAAAATAATTATTAATTATTAATTCTAAATAAACTGGTTATTTGCTTCGAAAGAGAAATATTTTCAAATTTTGATTCCGAACACACACACCAACATTGCCACCACAAAGCGCACTACAATCACCTATACCGTTATTCGTATTGTCATTGTTACCACCGTTACCACAACTTTCCCGTCACCATTGTTATATAAACAAATATGGCATATGAACTTATTTTCATACTTTTTCTATGACCCATATCAAAAGTTCTATTATGGTAAAAATATGTTTTGAGTCAAACTAAATTACTACTTTTTAAATGACTCGTTTTAAGTTGGCTCGCGAGCCGAGCCCAAGCTTAGATTGTGAGGTCGTTAAAATAAACAAGCCGAGTTGACTCGGCTCGCCGAGCCCAAACCCTGTGTCACACCCCAATCTTGACGGCGGAAACGTCGAGGAGTGAGAGTTAAGATCGTTCACAGCCACATAACGCTATTAATAATCCATACATAATCTAAACATAAGTTTCAATTGTATCATTACAAACATAAGTCTCAAAGAATTTAAAAGCATAACATAGAATGTAACAAATCATTCTTATTTTATTTATTTAACTAGGTCCATTCCTAGATGTGCAAGCTTCAAAGAGTAGATCACAAACTTGGGGTATTCCCGAAACATGTTAAAAATAAAAGGTCAACATAAAAATGTTGGTGAGCATTCCATAGTTTTCAATACATAAGTATATAAAAGATGGCAATTCAAGTCATAAGTTAGTGAATAAAGTGATTAGGGATGCTATGAACAATGCAACAATCAAACCTCGACAATGTTTTACAAGTCTCAAACGTTAAAAGTATATACGATCAGCTAAGTGTACTTGGATCAACCAAGCAGGCTTGTCTTACCCATAGATCTATGACTTCGCTGGGCTAGCAATAGTTAATGATTGTACATATAACGCCATAACATGGTAACCACAAAAGTTCAACTAACCACAACTTTACATGATGAATTGCCATAAAGTTTACAAGTCTCAAATAAGTTTACAAGTGCAATGATGTAAGTTAACATGTTTCACCCCAAAGTGTGAAAATAAGCAAAAAGGGGTATGGAAATACTCACTTGATCAAATAAGTAAAGAATGACGATTAATAAGAAATATGATAAGCAACGCTCCAACGTAGTCCTTCACAAGTTACCTAAATATATATATTTTACAAGTTTAAGTTTAAATAACAAGATTAACGTTTTAATGCGAACTAGGGTTTCACTTGAGATTTGGGGAATTTTTAATAAATAAATCAAGCAAAATAAAATAAAACAATCGTTTATGGTTTGGGTTTATAATGTTGGAATCAAGCAATTATAAATAAAAATTCAATGATTTAACTTATCGAATTAATAATGATTAAATATGATATGTGAAAAGAGATGAATAATTCAATAATTAATTATTCAAAATTTGATAAAAGTAATTAATTAATATTTACTTTAAATGACCTTAAAACTAACATTTTATAAGGTTTTTAATCGTTTTAAAATAATCTTTGTAAAAGTTTTATAGTATCAAAGCTTTAAAACAATAATAAAGAAATAATATAGAATTTATGTTATCTTATAAGTCTCACAAACTTAAATAAAGTTTAAGAAATAATGTTATTAACTAATTATATATAACATGATTAAATGAATAAATGAATAATTAATCATTAAATAACTATTTGAATAATTGTACTTATAGATTTATAACGGTTTAGAATAATCCACATTTGATCCAAATAGGGTTATAACATTTAAATTACATAAAATAATTTATAATCTTTGCTATCCTTTATAAGATAATTAATTTAAAATCATAAGTTTTTAAAACCTTTAAAAACTAATTTAATAATCCCCGTAATGTTTTAGCTAACAAATTAGTTTTTATTTTGGTTTAATAATATATTAGGATAGTTTCCAAAATTAAATATATGTAAAATAAATTAACAAAAATTAAATGCTGGAGGCCGGGCTCGAACCCGAGACCTCCTGCATACTAGGATGGGTAGTAACCGGTTGGGCTGAGGCCCGAATCTGGTTTTAGAATGCAAAACAATACATAAAAGTCATCATTCAAACAATCCCCAATCGCTCATGAACCCTAGATCGGTATAAACCCAAAATTGAACATCAAATTGATGTTGTTAATCAAATTAATGTTAGGGTTTTTGATAAGCAAAAGAAATCGACTAAGAAGATATGTTTAATTTACCCGGTGGTTGTTTGATTTCAATAACATGACTCGAAGAACAACCGCGACCAATGTGGAGCTTGATTGTTGATCAAACGATGATTACAGGCTAATTCGCTGCACAGATAGTGTCTAATGGACTCCAAGACGAAAAGCCCTCTATAATTTTCGAGTTTAGAACTGTTGAAGATGGTGTTCGAGTGTGGCGGTCGCGAACGGGGAGAGGTCCCTCGAATTCTACTCTTGTGTTTGTTTCAGATGAAATTGCAAGTTAGTGAACGTTTAGGATCAGTTAGCCGGTTGATTAGGTGTGTTTAATTAGATTGTAGTTAAGAATTTAGGGTAGAACGGTTATGGAATTGAAGGCATCGGTTTTTCATCCGAATGGTGTGTAACCGATGATTAAACTCCATTATTGTGTGTGTTTAAGTTCGAGACACGTTCACGAGACGATTAGGAATGAATTGGCATCAAAAACCGACGGTTTCGAATGGATTTGGGGGCTGCCGGAGGGTTGGCCGGAGCCGGCCACCGGAAATACGGGTTCATGTGGGAGGGTTGATTTGGTTTGGGTAATTTGTTATTTACACAAATGGTCCCTCAGGTTTTATTACCTTATCATTTTAGTTTTAAAATTTTGTTTTAGTTTAAATTAAATTACAATATAGACCCTGAAATTTAAAATGTTATTATTTTATGTAAAAACTAATTAAATACAAGTTTTAAAATAATAACACTTATATTGTTTCTATTTTTTTAACAAGATTACTTTTAATATGATTATTATTATTAATCTTATTATTATGATTATTATTGTCATTAATATTAATAATAATATTGTTATTAGTGTCACTATTATAATAATAATAAAAATTAGTCATTATTTTATTTAAGGTTATTAACACCTTAAATTTTATAATAATAAGTAAACATTATAACACTTTTAATGTTGTTATTTTTATATTAATTTGTTAATCACCAGATTAATTATTAAGCATAATAAATCCTCAAAGTTTCAAAATTGACATAAGAGGTCCTTTAAAAACTTAACAAAGTTTACTTTTAATTTTAACGAAATTAAGAGATGTCACACCCTGGCTCGACTCAGTTCGGCTCGTTATCATAACCCATGCTAGGCGGAAGTTACGAAATATTAAAAAATACTGTCTGAGAGAAAGTCGAATTATCTTTTATAAAGAAATTCTAAATTCATAACATATTGTGAAAGCTTTTAAAATTTGAATTAACAAAGTTTAATGAACAAATTAACAACCTTAAATCTACCATTATCAATACAAATTCATAACTAGAAGATCCAATCCATGACATATGACAAATCCATAACAATTAAAAGACCACTTAAATAGTTTCAAATTATATAAAATCCCAACATAAGATAATAAAAAAATTACAAACAAATACCCGACTATATAACCGGGGTCAAACCCTTCAGACTAAAACGGGTCGGGTCGGGTTAGGGTCAAATATTATAACCCATAACACAATCTCCCTACTCATCTTTCCATGCAAACACCACCAAAGAAAACCCGAGCCCACCCGACGACCCGCAGTCCTTACCCAAATAACCCGACCCGCTCGACCCGGGTCGACCCGACCCCCACAATCTCTCAGCAGAAAGACACGTTTGAAACAAAAACACTGCATTCCCCATCAATTTACCATAAAACCAACTGTAAACATCCCAATAAACTTCAACAGGCAACCCATCAACCAAAATGGTGTAATTTCCCCTAAATTTCCATTGAAGCCTCTTCACTTGCATCACAATTTGACCATCAATTCGAATCAAAAGCATCGGATCATCGTTGCTGATTGTATCACATTCAATCAAGATTTCATGAATCTGCCCCTTACCACAGAATTGAGCTGTTGTTGAGTACAATTTTTTACCAAAAACATGCTCTGTTTTTGAGATGAATAGTGAATTTGGTGAAGAGTTGATTGGGTGGTTGAGTTTTTTGTAGAGTTCTTTCTCCATATCACCCAACAGCAAGATTAGCTCTTTGTTGATGGTGATTGCAAGGTAGAATTTGTCAATTGGTTCAGGGGATGAGGTGAATTTTGCAGATGAAAGATCATACAAAATGGTGCTTGAATTTGAACCCATTTGTAGGGTTTTGATGCCTCTTCTTTTGGTGAACAAATTTGCTTTGATTTCAAGGTTTGAGAGTGATTGGTTTGTGGGATCATTGATTTGGATTGAAAGATTTTGACCCATTATGTTTTTGGTCCATGTTATGGTGATGATGAAGTAGGATGAACTGTGTAATTTGCAGTGGTAGACACAAGTTACAAGATTTTGGGGAGTTTTGTTTGTGGTAGTAGTTGGAGTCAGAAGAGTACCTGATGAAGAAGATGCATCTGCAATTTGAACACCATTTTCACCAAAGCATGATGGGAAATCCCTCATTTTGTTACCTTTTAACTTCAATTTCACTGGTGGATGGTGGTAAATTTAGGGTCTTTTTGGGGAAAGAAGAAGGTTTCTTGGGTGATCTATGAAGGGTATTATTAGATTTGAGTTGCTTAAGGTTCAAGATTTCTTGAATGAAATGGGAATTTTGTACTACATGAAGCTTTGAAAGATTTACAAATGGGTCAAGATTTTTTGAATGAAATGGGCATTGAGTACTTGAAGCTTGAAGGAGGATTATTTGTGTTTACAAAAGGCCAAAAGGGTCAATGATGTGGGAATTGTGAGCATGAAGCTAAAAATGGAATTGTGAGTATCTCAAAAGGGTTCAAATTTTCTTGAATGAGACGTGCATTGGTGTAATTTGAGATTAAAGAAGGATTTGTGGGTTCAGAAGGGTAAAAAGGTTCAAGATTTCAAGATTGTTATACAAGATGAGCAATGGTGTGCATTAAATTTCAAAAGGGAAGGTTCAAGATTTGTTGGATGACATGGGCATTGGTGTACATATTAAAGAAAGATTTGTGGGTTCAAAAGGGTAAAAAGTTTCAAGATTTGTGAACGAAATGAGCATTGGTGTGTTTTGAAAGTTTAAGAAGGATTTCTGGGTTAAAAAGGGTAAAAAGATTCAAGATTTCAAGACTTGTTGGATGAAATGGGCATTGTATGCTATACATGAAGCTTAAAATAAAAAGGTTCAAGATTTCATGATCTTTTGTACCAAAATAACTCCCTTACAGAAGAACCAAGATTTGTTGAAGAGAAAAATGTGTATAGGGTGCATGAAAGCTCAAATTGGTAAAATGACCCAAGTATTCTTTATGTTGTGTAAAAAAAGCTTCCATGACTGAAGAAATGGAATTCAGACAGAAAAAGACAACAGCTTTTCTATGCTCTCTCTCTATACAAACACAAACACACACATATATCTCTAACTCTCTCTCTCACACACACAAATACAAAAAGTGAGAGTAAGAAATAGAATTGGAATGAGTGTGCCATTTCATGCTTTGGGCCCTCTTTTTATGAGTGACCTTTCTTTTTTGGCACAATAAATTGTGTATTCTCAACAAGATCTTTGCTTAGGAATGTAAACAACAATGATGAAAGCATGTTGCTCATAAAGAAGTGATTTTTCTTTTCTTTATTACAACTTTAGATTCAACTTTATGAAGATTATATTGTCTCAAGCAAACTTGTAGTGATGTCATTAGACTCAATGCAGGTGGTCTGTTCTTTTTTAATCTAAAATGTGATTTAACAAGAACATTTGGTTATTTACTTATTTTGTGGCATTGTTGTGTACGTTAAGTTATGTAATCATGTGAACTAAATTATTTTATTAATAAAATTATAATAATGGTTGTAATGTAATTTTAAGGATAAAATAATTTTTTAACACTAATTTTTTTACACCTAAACACCACTTAAGCTTGTATTTCTAAAGAATTAGACCGATACAACCTTTTGTAAAACGTAATCAATCATCAATGTTACTAGACTATAAAACAATAAGTATAAAAATAAAATAGTTATTTCCAATGAGGTGGTTAGTATGACAACCCACCTACTTTGCAGGGTGGGCCAAGTTTCGTTCCCCTTTCATGGCCTTCAAGTGGGTGCGAACATGAACCGGATAAAAACCTAGAAGCCCATTGTGGGTAATTTCGAATCAAGATTATCATTATGGAAGGCCACCGCCCTACAAGGGTCACTCTTGTAAGGTCGGTTTTAAATAGCTTGCCTCTTTTTTTCTCTTTATATAGCACCAGGTGTGGTGATTGAAGTCTTGGAAAAAATTAGAAGAAATTTCATATGGGATGGTTCTATGAACAAGACAAAAATCCATTGGGTAAGTTGTGTGAAATTAAAATCAGTCTATTAGCCAAGTGGTGGTGGAGATATAAATTCGAGCCCAATAAAATTATGAAAGAGGTTCATAGATGGTATTCATTTAGTAGATATCTTCATCATATCTCGAGCAGATCGTTGATAATGGAAACTTGGAACAATATAGTTAAACTGAATGCTGATTTAGCAAATTGGAATATTAGTTTAACTAAATTGATCAAAGGAAATGTGATTCTGATAACAATATTCTTTTTTGGTTGGATAATTGGATGTCAAACTCCCCTCTATGCAGGTTATTCTCTTCTCTATATAATCTTACAAAAACAGAAACTTTGTCTTGTAAAAGATTGAGTATGTTCACAACTGAGTGAGGCGAATGGGGTATTCACGAGCAAATCAAAGGATTTATTGCAATAAGCAGGTCTGCACCCTTTTAAATTTTGTGTTACAATGGAGTAGGTGGGTCTCGAAGAAGGTAAACGCGTTCACATGGAAAGCTCAGATGGGTCGTATACAGTGTTGTTAAGACCGGATCGGAATGGCCGGTCCTACCCGTTCGGCCTGGATTCGGTGCCTGGTCCGGTCCGGTCGAGGGTGATTCGTTTTTAATGGGTTGAACCGGCCGGTTCGTCCCGAGCCGGTGGTCTGACCGGGAGAACCGGACCGGTTCGGACCGGCTTCACGCGTACCCGGTTTATTTCGAACGGCATTCGTGTCCGCATGTCGTGCGTGGGCGACCCAAATTTTCCAGCCAGAAACCCGTTTTTGCACCCCCCTGCGCGCGGGTAGGTCATGGTGTAAAAAGTATCATAAAGACATTCAATACCTTTCACATTGTTATCATATATAAACACATAATATTTCATTTGTCACATCAATATGGGACAAGGGTGTTAGAGTCTTAGAGAGACTCCATTTCACACCCTTATTTCCAACAAATATTTAATTACATATATAAAATAATTAAAATATAGTTAAATCCGGTCCAACCGGTCCGACCACCAAACCCGTAAGGCGTCCGATCAGACGTCCGATCCGGTTCTGAAAACATTGGTTGTATGCGAACAGTTGATGCCTTGAATAGAAGAAATATAGAGATTAGTTTGAAATGGGTGTACCCTCTATGAATCTTGTCTGAAATCGGCTATGCATTTGTTCACGTCCAATTGGGTGGCGTCTGTCATCTGAGGACTGAGAGTCAGTAAGTAGGTGGTCCAATATTCCTCGAGTCTATGAATTTTCTATGTGCGACCTTCTTAAGTTGTATATCAATCTAAATGTGGGGCCAGTTAAAAGTGAAGCAATTCATGTGGTAGTTCTAACAGCACTTTGGTGTATTTGGAAAGGTCGTAACGAGGTAATATTTAACAAAAGAATAAGCTCTGTCAACAAGATAAAACAAGAAATCAAATCTTTGGGTTTCTTTAGCTGAAAAATAGATCAAATATAGGTTTTTTGAATTGGAAGATTGTTGTAAGTTTACTTTATAATGTATTTGTAGACGTTGGTGTTTATGTAGAGACTATTTTCTTGTTAGCTCTGTTGGTTAGAATCAAAGTTAGTTGCCGTTTTTAAAAAAGTTACTTCAAACTTGTAAACATTTCTTTTTAATTCGCAATAAGGAGAGCATAACATTAAAAAAATAAAGGTTGGCTTTCCTAAATAGATTTAAGTAGGTACCAATTTTATGATTTCCATCCCATGGGATAATATTTGTAATTTACTTACATATTTGTAAGTCTGAAAAAATATGAAAGATAATATAGTTTTCAAAACAAAGGGTTGGGTTGTGGTTATGAAATATATGTATTTTATGAACCCAAAGGACTTATAACCATAAACAAACATATACCTTTTAAGTTCTAACATGCATATAAAAAACAAAAACACACAAAAAAAACCATTTGTGAAAAGTAATGCTTACATGATGTCTTTTGTTTACAGATTGTTTTTTAAAAAGTGATTTACACATTTATCTATTCCTTTTTAAAATACAAAAAGAAATTAATCTATCTCATGAAAAAATTATACTTTCATCTTCTTAAAAAGTGCTTTTCAACTTTTATGATTGGGCTTAAGGATTGTTGCTTATATACAAGGAACAAAATATGTTTGGATATTGTTGTTACCTTAACTCTATTGGTATATGCTTTGAATTCGTATAGTTGATGGAAAGTTACATGGAAGTTGGCCAATCAGTAGCTAACTAATCATCTAAGTAAATATTGATCAAACTACTTAATCATCAATGGTAATTGACGTCGGTGGTAACCTGTATTAGCGGCACCCTAGGCATTAATAACAACTAAGAGTAGTAGAAACCGCAATCAATGACAAATATGCATAATCAACGACTTAGGCGATCAACAGTAACTCTGGTACTCTTCACAAACCAATCATTAGTTGTAATTGAGTTACAACTAAGCGTCCTCTTGTTGACGAAGTTACAGTCGACGTAACCGAATAACTGCCAGCAGTTATAATCGTCAACTGATGTGCTCTTTTACGAAAAGTTGCATTGCTTCAACTTAAATGTTGTGACTTGTGATGGTTCTCTATTAAAATAAAAGTTGTAAGGATTACACTTAGAGGCTGATGCAACCAAAGAGCTCTCAGCATTACATGCATAAAGTACAAGGAAGTTACTTCGGAAGATTTTTTACTACTCAGTGAATTATGCTAAGTATAAAATCTTCCGAAGCCAAAATACCATATCTTCCGAAGGCAAAGATGAAGTCTTCCGAAGCTTCAAAGACAAAATCTTCCGAAGCCAAATACTGATTTTTTCCGAAGACAGAGAAGACACGCTTTCTCTGAACCAACTTTTGACCAAAGCTGAACCACTTTTCGCTGCCATCTCTGAAGACTCGTCAACTTATAATCACATGTCAAAAAGCAATCTGACTTTTGACTTTACATTGATCTTGTTATGTAGATTAGTGTTTCCAGCTGGCATAGTATGACCAGTTGTAGGATATAGGATAAAGTGTCTCAAGTACTTGTCTTTATATGTATGTTTTGTAACACTTGTAAAAGACTTGAGATCAATATACATTATTCTTGAAAACCGTATTATCTTGTTCTTGTTCTTGTTCTGTCTCTTATTATTTGTGTTATTAGTATCATCATAAATCCGATTCTTTATTTGATCTGTTAAGTGTTCTAAGTATCATCTAATTGTGAAACTATTGCATTGACCCCTTCTAACGGTCCTGCAAAAGTACTTGGTCTGTTTCACAGAACTAAAAATAGAATTTAATTTACAGAGATAAATACATTATTATTACTTAGTTTACACAAAGAAATATATTAACATTCATGTAGAACTTTCTATTCAATCCAATTATTGATTTCATTACCCTTAAAAGTGAATTCTTTATGATTTAGAAGTTATACGTTGACCATTTATGGAATATCAAACTTATAGCAAATTGATGCATTTACCTGAAAAATGAATCTATTATCTATTCAAAGGTGAAAGTGTGAAACTTAATGTACGAAGGAGTAAATCGAAAATCATCATAAACATATTTTTAAGACTTTCTAAAAATCTAAAAGCACCTAATAAATTAAGTAAAAAAATATTAGAACTAGAAGTTAACTAATGTAACCCGATCCACTCGAATCAAAATTACTCATTTTATATTGATTTTAAATTTGATTTGTTGCCTTTCATAGAATAAATAGCAATATAATCGCCACCAATTGCGTAAGTCCCTTTTTCCGACTTAACATTATATTTTTGGTCAATTAACTTCGACAAATTTTAATTATATTTTGTATAATAATATGAATGGTCAATTTACAACTAAAACCGACAAAAATATGAGTTCTATATTCTGAGTTGTGTCTACATTTGTAAGATAGTATGGGTATGTGTGATATTCAAAAGAATATATTGTTTTGGATTTCATAGCATAGCTGCAAACGCCAGCTTATTAATAAAACAAGTTGTCTTTAATATTGTTTATTTATTCATTATTAACATGCATAACAATGATATATATATATATATATATATATATATATATATATATATATATATATATATATATATATATATATATATATATATATATCATTGTACTCAAGATTTTAGACATGTTCAAGACGAGATTATAAATTCTCTCACATTCTTTAGCCCCCTTATAAGGCGGGATAATTTCACGGATATTGGTTGGTTTGGGATTGGACGCTCCTCGGCTTAGAGCTTTAGGGGTGCCTGGAAAGAATCAAAATAATTTTAGTCTCACAGTAGGAGGGATTCTCTTATGATCAGTCTCCTCGTAAGAATAAATGAATTATACTTAAGAATAAATGAATTATACTTTGGGAGGTAATAAGTATAAGAGTAAGGAGATAAGAGAGTATCTAAGGCGCATGAGTAAATGTGTATGACTTCCAGAGCTTCTCGGGAATCCCCCTTTTATAGGCATTAGGCAGTGTTTCTCGCTTAGGGTTATGTCTCTAGTAAGCTCACATTCTATTCCTGTTGGTATTACTTGTGCAAGAGATTCTACAGTTTCGATGTAAGTACCTTTATTGAGAGAGGCGGGTCTATTCCTAAGTAAGCTTTCTTATAATTGGTATTCGGATTATGGTGTTAACTTATGGACATGTTGGTCTATTACCATAGCAACATGTTGTTATGCTATGAAGTCGGTGTTTCTAGCTTCTAGGCTTCATGGTTTTTATAAAGTGTGCGATTTTAATACCCACGTCATCACCATCTAAAGCTTTTAGTATAAATGAGTTGGGAGCATTTGTCACAATCTACTTCTAAGGCCACTTGTAAATTTCCATAAGCTTCTAGTACAAATGAGGTGATAGCATTTGTCATCGTCTACTTTGAAAGCAAGTTGTAAAACTCTCATTGTAAGGGAGCAATGCAAGTGTTGTCCATGTAATATTTACGTTCCACTTTAGGCACTTGAATCATTTGCTAGGGTTGAAGTAAGATAAAATAATAGAGATGAAATACTACATGAGGAATATATTGAGATAAGTATTATACAAGTGGTGTAAGAATCGAGTCCATATGAGGGAATGACAAAGGAGACAACTAAAAATGGTGTGGATGGCGATTAGAACCATGGTCAAGATGAGTCTCGTCATTCAGCTAAGATTTCAGACTTGTCTAAACATGTGTATGAATCATTATCAATATAAGGTAAATTAACACCCTATATTGATTACTAATAAGGTAAGCAGCGGGAAAAACAGTTAAATAATTTAGTTAGCATTATCATTAACAACATCACAGAATATGAACAAGTTATAGATTACAAATCTTGTAGAATAGTAACCAAGTTTCAAAATTATCCTAATTAGATCAATCATAATTTTTTTTGTTCCAATCAGGTCATTAAAGTTTATTTTGATGTTTCAATCCTCTGTATTTAATCTAGCAGGTAAAAACTTAAAAGCTTAAGTTTGGGTGGGTGATGGTGGTCGAAGATGGTGGGGCGGAGATGGAGGGGTCACAAGTGATGGAGTCAAAGGTGATGGAGCGGTTTTGGGTGGGTTGGAAATGAGGGGTGGGGGTTTGGGTGGGTCGCAGATGTTTAGGGCGGCGATGGTGGGGGGACGACAGTGATGGTATGGTTGGAGGTGGTTAAAGGTGGAGGGAGAGGGATGTTCGAAGGTGGAGATGTGGAGGAGAAGGGTGGCCGCGGGTGGATGAAGATGGTTAGAAAAACAATTACCTGCTATTTAGGTTAATTACATAGGATTAGAATATCAAACCAAAGTTAAATGAGCTGATTAAAATAGCTACAAAATGAGTTACATGATTGGAACACTATTAAAACTTGGTTACTATTTTGTGAAGTTTATTACAAACAATTTCTTAAACACTATTTGCTATGAACTTGGTGACATTGGCAAAATCTACTATAAAATTTGCACATACAAGTTCATGCACAAAGTTATCGATAAACAACATTGAAACATTATCTTCTGGGTCAACTATTGAAGAATTTTTTACAACCCCTTACCGTTTATAATCATGTTTGGAGGTACGTTATTGTGTCTTAATAATAACGTCTAACAGCCTCTATCAGATATTCTCATAAACATTTTCGTCCAAGATAGATTGCCATTTTTCATATCTTATCTTCGTCAACCAGACTTCTTTCATGAAATTTTCTAGCATACCTGAAGGATCTAGGTCGTTATTGTAGTTGACAATTTTAATAAGCTACAATTATAAACTATTATAAACTGGAGGTGGTCAAATTATGCAAATGTGAAGCTCTCTTTATAAGGTGTTATGGACTCTCTATCTGTAGGGTTATAAACAAAACAAGTGCTTTAAGTCAATGAAGTTCGAAAGACTAGACAAATTAATAATTAGAACTACTGTTTTCAAAATTGAACATTACCAAGAGAAACAAGTCAATAGGAATAAAGATATTTTTATGATGCTTGTTTAGTTATTTGAATGAACATAATTTATTCATCTTTCAATAACAATTCTTATCATTAGAAGAATATCATTAAACCTTTATACTATAGAATTTAAACATATAATTATTTGGTTATGGAATACATCATTTACCACTACCTTTAAAAAAATAATTCACACATGAAGAACATATTTTGTCATTCTGTCATCCATTCAAACTTATTATTATCCATTTTCTTATATTTCAAACCATGTTGCTAACAGAACAAACACAAAAAGAAAAGCTGGCTAATAACACTTGAAATGCAAAATGGCCAATTTGCTCCCTTTATTCACTACTAAATAAACACCATCATTGAATAATGTTGATAACTCCAAGTCAAAAAGCAGAATCATATAAATCAGACAAGCTTTTTCTTTATCTTTCGAAAAGTATATTGTCTTTACCTTGCCTAGAATCAGGTCATATATTCTCTAGATTTTCTTCATTTATTATGTCAACATCAAAAGTGCAAAACACAAAAAACAGGTTTATTTATAAGTATTGCAAACCTAAACAATATTGTTATGTATAGTTATTATAAGATTAATAAATCTATCTAATATAATAATAAAAGAATGTTTTTACAAACATATGTCAAAATTCTAGAGCATCACCAGCTTCTTTTTTCTGCCCATTTTGTTTTTCAACATAAATATCTTATTTGCACATATAGGATTTCTATTTCCATAATTTATTCTTCTTTAACATAAACCTACCCGTTCTATAAAATTATGCCTATTTTTTGCTTTTTCTTATTTAAACACACATACATTTGTTATTTTCATATATACGACTAGTTTTAGTAAACCCGTGTATTACACGGGTTGAATAAATGAAATATTAATATAATAAAATTTATTAATTATAAAATAATATTCTAAGATATGATATAACTGAAATTACGTATGAGAAATGACTATTATTAATAAAACAGTGATATCAATTTTTTAAATTTTTTTAAATTTTTTACCCAAAAAAATACATTTTGTTCTAAAACACACCGTATAAAAATATCATTTTTAAAATTTCTTATTATAACTCCCAAATATAATTATTTTTGGTTGTAAAAATTTTATTTTTAAAAATACCAATTTTAAATATTTCTTATTTTTATAAAAGTTGTATGCTTTAGAAAAATTTATTATTTTATAAAAAATTGTTTATTTAGAAACAACATTAATAGATAGATTTTTTTAAATTATTAAATGTAAACTATTTTTAAATAATATTATTAGTAATTAAGGTAATTATTTAAGAGGAGTGAGAGGCGGGAAAATTTTAGTGAGGATGATTGTGGTGTTGACAAGTGGCATGTCAAGTTACTCTTTTATTAGAATAGAAAGATAATAATAAAAGAATGTTTTTACAAACATATGACAAAATTCTATAGCATCACCAGCTTCTTTTTTCTGCCCATTTTGTTTTTCAACATAAATATCTTATTTGCACATATAGGATTTCTATTTCCATAATTTATTCTTCTTTAACATAAACCTACCCGTTCTATAAAATTATGCCTATTTTTTGCTTTTTCTTATTTAAACACACATACATTTGTTATTTTCATATATACGACTAGTTTTAGTAAACCCGTGTATTACACGAGTTGAATAAATGAAATATTAATATAATAAAATTTATTAATTATAAAATAATATTCTAAGATATGATATAACTGAAATTACGTATGAGAAATGACTATTATTAATAAAACAGTGATATCAATTTTTTAAATTTTTTTAAATTTTTTACCCAAAAAAATACATTTTGTTCTAAAACACACCGTATAAAAATATCATTTTTAAAATTTCTTATTATAACTCCCAAATATAATTATTTTTGGTTGTAAAAATTTTATTTTTAAAAATACCAATTTTAAATATTTCTTATTTTTATAAAAGTTGTATGCTTTAGAAAAATTTATTATTTTATAAAAAATTGTTTATTTAGAAACAACATTAATAGATAGATTTTTTTAAATTATTAAATGTAAACTATTTTTAAATAATATTATTAGTAATCAAGGTAATTATTTAAGAGGAGTGAGAGGCGGGAAAATTTTAGTGAGGATGATTGTGGTGTTGACAAGTGGCATGTCAAGTTACTCTTTTATTAGAATAGAAAGATTGATTGCCGTCTCTCAATCATTTTGCATTTTAAGTCAAATTGTTGTTAATGATAATTAAATTGTTTCACGAACTTTCTAAGGACGTGTTATTGTTTTCATCAATCGTTTAGTATACGTGTACTAATCTAGTGTGTGTATGTATATATAATAATAATAAAGAAGTAATTAAGATGGCTAGAAACTAATTCTCTTATTATCGCATAGGTTCTTTTGAAGTTGAGAGAGTTAATTAGTAGCTTATTTAAAATTCATATTTTTTAAGAAGGTATGCCATTCAAGGTCTTAACCCTGGGATCAATCTTTCTTCATAGATACAAGACATTCGTTGCTTGATGTGTATGGGTATTTTTGTGTGTTAATAAATTTTATTAGATATTTTACATGTTTACTAATGTGAAAACACAATTACTCTGAGAGTTACTTAATTTGCAAGTGTATGAAGCTAAACGAATGAATTCGGGTGTTTCTACAACATCTAAGGATCCATCTTTTCATAGCAAGGTCAATTTTTGGAGCCAAGAACACCTACAGATCCATCTTTTCATGCCATTGATTTCTACAACATCCAATTTTAAGTCTATGGCGACCATGAGAGGCTAAACCACCTGTAATCTGCTCCGGGTGTAGGATTTGTGTTTATTATACTTGTTTAACATTAGTTCTTCTTAGTTTAGTTTGGAGTTTTGATTGGGGTGTTAAGTCATGTAATTTTGTTTATTGGCTTATTTCTTTAAACAATTCTAATTGTTTTGAATCTTAATTTAGTTCTTATCAATTTTTGGTTTCTTTACATCATGATAATTGTGAGTGTTAGATTTTGATTAGCAAATTAAAAATGGTAATTTGTGAATAGATACTTTACAGCTCGTTCTATCTCTATCATCGAAATTGATCAAATCAATACAATTATGTCTATATAGTTGTATGCTAAGTGTGACTAATCTACAAGTTTGTTACCTTGTAATTTTGCTTTCTAAATCAACCATTAATTCATAGTTGCTTTCGTAATAAAATTAAAGTAATTAAACTACAGGTAGACTTTTTATAAATTCCTTATGAAGATTATCTTAGTTACTAGTACTAGTATAGATAAACTAAGTTTTAGTTTTAATTTGCTTTTGAGTAGACCACGACAATATACATCATAGTGGTGCCATTGTTGGGTGGCTAGTGCGCGGTTTAGTTTGATTTGTTTTTATTTGTTTAAAATTATAAAAAACATAAATATTTTTATTTTGATTAGTTTGTTTTTATCATGGGTTTTCACTTTGTCTGTGCAATTCTTTCTTTGCGTATAGTGGAATTTCAAGCACTTAAATCGCATCATGAATAGAGTTTATTATTCATCTACTGGTTGCGAAAGTCTAGTTCACGTGTTGGATGATTGCCCTGATTACTTGCAAATATGTGTGGATGCGAGAAGAAAATTATAAATGTTAGATGTTTATTAAGAAGATACACTATCTCTTATTTAGATAACAAACCACTTCCACAAGATCATCAAGGATGTTATTAGTCACATCAAAATTACAACTCTAAGCAAGATTGAGATTGCAACGATTATTGGCCGAAGATGACACAAAGTTTAAGTTACCAGATAGGGTTTAATAACTATAATCATGTATCTAACATACGAGGATTTTAATAGGTGTAATCATGGGAATTACTATGAACACTCAAACCAATCAATTTTTTCTCAAAATTATGATCAGAATCAATGTGACCTTCCTTATCAACTATAAAAAAATGTTGTTATCCAACATGTCGAGCTTATCAATCTGAGGAGGAAAACATTTCTCGATTAGAGTTGATATTGTCCGAGATCGATAACTTGTTATCACAATATTATCTTTCAGATTAACAATGATTAACTACTTAACTATCAAGCATGACACATTATTGTTGAAAATAGAATTGAAAGAGTCCATCTCACCATCTGTTATAGTCGGGGATGAGGTCGTGGATATTAATAACACACAAATTCCCTCATTTGTTGAAGAGCCATGTGTAAAACAAGTTATGGTTGATTGTTATGATGACGGTGTGGAAGAAGAAATGATGGATCTTCTAGAGCAAGAGAATGAATATGCAGGTTCCACTGAAGACAAAAAAAACATTTTAAAAAGTCGTGATTGACATATTATCAAAGTTTATCTAAATATCTTCCTGTACTTATCAATTCAATGAATAAAGTTGGGGATGAAGGTTTTAGGATAGAGACTAGGAAGGTGGGAGTACAAGATGTCGGATAATTTATTATAAAGGTGGATACTTAATAAATTCTTAATTTACATGCCTATAATTAAGAAGCAACCATGGAGCAGTCATGTCAACTTTCAAGCATTGTTGAAAATTCGGTAGGCAAATGTTCAACTAAACCACCATAAAGAATATCAGGTTCGGTCTGACTGAATATCTAAAATTTAGTACTAACCAAGAGGCAATCCGATGAATTTTATGAGTATATTCACTAGAAAGTCTCACGAGACTTCACACACCACTCAGGCCTACTGAGGGGTTTAAACGGCTTGTCATATTCGTTAAATACAACCGTGATTCCTACGAAAGTTAGTTTAGGATTATATATATATATATATATATATATATATATATATATATATATTATTTATATTATTTTAAAATTTCTTCTTTATTTTTCAAAATTGATTATTTTTAGAGAATTCTTGCTAAATGCAGCTGTGTTAACCACGCCATGAGAAGTTCGCTTCTACACGATTTTTATAAGATCTTACAAGTTAGTAAGATAAGACTTTGAAGATTGCCATCAATCACGAAAATCTTGTTATAACAACTTGATCATGTGAACTTTTCCTTTTATGAATTCTTTGAAGTTAATTAATTTTGTTGTTTTGCATGTAAGTTTTGGGTTATTAACATACTTGGTTAGTCCCTGTGTATTACACGGATTGAATAAATAAACTATTAAATAATTAGTACTAAAAATTATGCATTATAAAATCACACTTGAAGATAAAATATGATTATAGTTACATTTAAATAGTTACTTTAAGTAAATAAATAATTATGTATTTTTATTAAACTTTTGTTTTATCAAAAATTATGTTTTTAAAATATTTTATTTTAAGAAAAATGATAAATAAAAGTTTATCGTATTCTGTATTTTATAAAATTTTTGTTTTTAAAAAGTGTATTTTTAATAAAAAATAGGTTTTAATTTATTAGATTATATATTTTTAATTTGAATATGGTACGATTAATATTATTAGTATTCAATATCATTATTAACAATATAGAGAAATAAGAAAGTAAGTATAATAAGTCTTACAATTGTTTCACGCTTATTATAGGTTTTTTTATAGATAGATGGACAGGCTAAAAACTATTAATTAAACGTATTATAATTAGTAATAAACACGAAGAATTACAGTATAATATTTTAATATAAAATATAATTAAAGTTATATACGTAATAGTTCAAGAAAAAAAATTATACTATTTTTAACTCACTTATCTAAATATTTTCACTTTAAAACATTCGTTTTAAGATTTTTTTTATAAATATTGTTTTATACAAATATTGTTTTTTAAAAACACTTGTTTTAATAAGACAGTTTATTAAAAATTTCTCCAGTTTATAACGCTTTTTAAAAACAAAACAATTTAAAATTTTTTATTTAAAAATGTTTAGTGTTTTAAAAAATTTCATATTATATAAAATTTTAGTTTTTTTATTATTTAGATTTTAATTAAAAGATTTGATTTCTACTATCCTTAATAAAATCTATTTTAAATAAATATTTTGATTTAAAAATAATTAGATAAGAGAGAGAAATATAATAATTAATAACATTCATTTTTAATAAGAGAGAGAAAAATTTATATGATTATTTAAATTACTATAATACCTTTAAAATTTGATGTGTAGATATCTAGAAGAATGACAAGTGACAAAAAAGTAGGATAAGAGAAGAACATGTGACAAAAAAAAGCTTGTTTTATTAGATGATATAGATTTTATGTTTATAAATTTTTAATAAATAAATAAATAAAACATTATTGTGTCAACACCCCCTTGAAAAGAAAACGAGTAATGTCATTTAAAAGATATTTTATATTTATGAGAGATGATAGAAAAATGGTATGTTGATACTTATGCATGAAATGAATCTCTAGGATAGAAAATACATATAACTTGTGATATGTCGATAGGCTCGAACTAAATTTAGGAACACTGATATTTTCGTGTGAATGCTAATGACGGAGATGTGTTTAGTGTTTCTCATCCTAGTGTCAGTAGTTAAAAATTGAGTCCTAACAAAATAGGCTGAGAATGTATTCATATGTCACATGCCATAACTATGTTAGAATGATATATTCGTTTAAAAAACAAAAAAAAATAAAACAAATTATATATAATTATTCGAGGAAAAAGAACAAATAAGGGAGAAAACTCCCGATTCCCAGAAAAGAAAAAAATTTATTAGTGTGTAGTAATAGCAGAATGTGGTTCCTCAACTTTGTGTTCTTAGTGAATTTTCAATAAATCGTGAGGTTTGGTAGATTTTGCTAAAGATGTTATGTGGGGACGATTAAACCTCAATGGTAATTTTGTATAATATAAAAAGCACGAGACATTTAGTTGAGATAAAATGGGTTGGAATTTAAAATAGATAAAATATATTGATAATCACGACTAATGTATACTTTTAAACCTTTATTATATCTAATTGTTTCATATATATAGTTTAAAAGTTTCAAGAAATCACAAGCAAAAATGATATTATTTTAGTCTTGAGACTATGGAGTAATAAAATTTTTACATGTTTAGAAATAAAATCTTATTGTGAATCCAAATTAAAGAATAAACTGAATATATACTGAAAGAAGAAAATAAAGTTTACGTGAATTATTATAATGAAATAAGAATTGCTAAATTAAGTTAAAAGTATACGAATTCTTCATAAATGGATATTACAAACACTAACATGGATATATTTTATAGAACTTGAATGCAATCTTCATAAATGGATATTACAAACACTAACATGGATATATTTTATAGAACTTGAATACAAAAGCTCAAGTGTGAAAGCAAAATGAATGACATGTAAATCTTAAAGCGGATCAGAAGACTTGGAGCACAATTGATTAGTTAATATTTTAAAACATTTGTCAAATAACCCCTATGAAGATTGAAGAAACGAAGGCGACTTAAAAGGCCATGTGCAATTTAAATTCAAAAGGATACATAATGAATATTTATGGGCCGATTCAGGTGGTTTTTTTGGGTAACAAGGACACGGTTTTAAAGCGACTATGTAATAGTAGAGACAGTCTAGCATTGGCGGAGCATAGTAGGGACCCGGGAGGGGGGGGGGGGGGGCTCATATTTTTTTTTTTTTTGCTGGTAGTGTTAAACTTTAGTCCAATAATGTAAATTTTTGGTCCCATAGTGTAACTTTTTATATAAACTCGAGTTCGTCCCCCCTAAAAAATTTAATTTCGCCCTCGCCCCCTACGAGAGTGTTTAAGCTCCGCCACTGCAGTCTAGGAAAACTTTTCTAGTTATTTACAATAATAGTTTGTATAGTAACAATATATGAACTTTTTATTATCGTAATTGGTTAGTCTCTTTAGTGATTATTGTCTGGTGATGGATTATTGTAAATTTTGAATTTATTTTGTTTAACCTAGGTTCTAGAATTGTTTTTGTAGTGACCAAACGAACTTAAAGTGGTTTGGTTAATTTAAACGAATCATATGTGTTTCAAACATATGCCATTATCATTAGATTTCGGTTTTCTTACATCGTAAACATTTTGGTAATTAGAGGGTTGCTTGGCATTTATGGTTGGGTGATTAGACGCAAAAATTAGTATTAAAAACTTGTCCTTGATTATTATTTTAGCTAAACTGTCACAAGTTCATGTCTATGTGTTCTTTAAGCTTGGTTAATGATGAATTTATGAACTCAGATCCCAGACATGATTACTTTTCTTATTATAAGTTTTCAAAATCATGTTTTCATGCTTAATTATTTTCTTAGTTAATTGCCTTATAGATTAATATTAATTTTCAGTGAACCAACCAGTTCTTAAATCTAGTTTAGTTAAGTTAATTAATTAATTAGTTTTAGTATTGTTAATCAAAACCACATGCTACTCGTGGATACGGTACCTGGTTTACCCTAACTACCTATGTTGATTGGGTTTTTGCATTACCCCAACGACATATGATCATTGCTGATCCAAAAAAGATCTTTTTCGGTGGGTGTTAACGGACGTTTTTCATTTTTCACTTGGTCCTTACTTCCCAAAAAGGTTTTCTTAGGTTTACTTTGAAAAGGAGCTAATGATGCCTATAGAAGAAGTCTAATAGAATTAGTATAGAAGTCTATATAATTAACCAAAATAAAGAGTATTTTAATCTTGGTTTATTTGCAAACATTTCGTGCAATCTCATGTTTTCTCAACCCATTTGAGAAACATAATTTTGAGACTACTTTCTGGACAATCTCAGTTTATATCAATGAAATTATTATGTAGATTCTTTGCTAATAAACTGAGCCAATCAATGATCAAATCTATAATTTTATAAACACGATTGCTATAATCAAACAGCTCCAGCATCATAATTTTTTTATTTCAATATCTTATACCAACCTAAAGAAGTCTTTGAATTGAAGAGAAGCTTCTTACATGCGAAGATGAACCAACTATTAGTATTGATAAAAACATTTTCACCATATGATCCTCTTAAATCTGGACTCTTAGATGACTAAGTAGAAGCTAATGAATCCGGTATGGATAAAAAACTAAAGTTGAAACCCAATAAGTGAACAGATGCTCAACTTATGAAATTTAAATGAGAACTTTGGGATTTGAATAATCGAATAACATATATGTTGTTCTTTGAAGAGGTTGTTGCCTTGGAGGGGCGAATCGAGACGATCCATGGCTTAGGCGGTTTATAGTGTCCTAAAGCTGACTGTGTGGGATGCTTTTCCCATTGGTGATCATTGTGTTCAAGCTGTGGCCCTTTTTTCACCTGAAGAAGACTTGAGAGATGCCATCTTGCATTACTTAACTGTATCTTAAGCTTTAATTGTTGTAAAACACTATTCACCTAGTTTATATATATAGTATAATATAATATGATATCTTACGATCATAAAGTTTCTAAGACGAAAACGATTCCGACAATACATATTGTATATAAATCACTAAAACGTAACATGTTATTACTATAAAACTATGTTGTAATACACCCCAAGTTTAATGTCTACGTCATGAGCAAACAGGGGTCTCCAGACAATGCCCCTGGTAGCAGGGTCCAAGGGACAAAGCTCATAGTTTAGGGAAGTCATAAGTAGGTTATACAATGATTAACATGGTCCAAGGTTATGCACAACCTAATCAACCATGTCTAATCACCAAAACCTAACCTTGATGATTATCGATTTCTCAATCCTATTCCTAGTCATGTAACTAAGCACATCTCGGTAATCGATGGGAACGAAGTTCCAAATACTCTCTTAAATTAGATATAGACTAGTAACTTAATTGGGTTATCATAATTATTTTACTATACAATATACTAATATGATCAAACTGGTAATAATGAGAATGCCACGATATGCCATATGTTGATGGGGGACAATAACAAACATAAACCTATCCAAAACGATTCTAGAATCCAATTTGGTTTCGATTAATCAGTTTGAAATCTATTTTGGTACATGAACTTTTAATCTTGTTTGGGTGAACCGCTAGTTATACAATACTTTGAAACCAGTTTGAAACCAATCTAATCTAATACAGTAAGGTTTTTCTTTAGAAACCGATTTTTAAAAAGACCGGGTTAAGCCAAACATGTGTTGACTAAGTTTGACTCAATCCGATCCAGTTTCAAAACCGAACTCGTTAGAACCAAAAACCGGTTTTGTGCCCCTCTAAAAAGCCCAAATCTTCATAATAGGTTAATCAAAGCCCATCGAAATACATTAAACCCAAGCCCACATAAAAGTTGAGAAATTCCTCTATATTATTACCTTTATAAACCACCTAGGGTTTTTCTCTTGTTCTCCGCCGACGACCTACCAACAGGCTGAACCACCGCCGCTGCAACTCGCCGGAGTTGACGATATCAGGTCTTCATCTTCACTAATACAACCGTTATTACATTGTTAGTTTACTTCATGTTTCTGTTTTGCTTCATATCACCGCAAATTTCACCTATTTTTTCCCAAATTCATACGATTCACCTTCTTATTATGGTTATTGATCTGTCATAATCACACAACAATGAAGAATCTGTTGATTTGTACGCTCGAAGTTCGTTAATGCGCATTCTGATGTCGAAGTGTTACTTCTAGATTCTGTTTTTAGGGTAAAATCATGTAATTAGGGATCTAGGTGTTTATTATCGATGATACATGGTTCTGATTTGTTTACACAAGACGAACACGAGTTAAAGTGTAATTGAAGGTGCATTTTGTTTGAAGTATGTTTATTACGTTTGTTGACATTGATGATTTAATTGAGGGTGATTTTGTGTTCTGTAGTGAAAATGGCTGACACTAAGGCAGTGACTATTCGCACAAGGAAGTTCATGACAAATAGACTTCTTTCCAGGAAGCAATTTGTGAGTTTTTTGAACAAAATTTGATTTGTTACTATGAAAATTGTTACATTTTTTTAAAGTTTAGTGTTATAAACATTTGCATTGTTTATGTTGTAGGTAATTGATGTGCTCCATCCTGGCAGGCCAAATGTCTCCAAGGTTTGATACTAGTTCATATGTAACTCTGTATTCTGTTAATGCTGAATATATTGTACTGTTAGCTAGTTAAATGTGTAGAGTTGAAATATTAGCAATGAAAGAAGTGTAGACTTTTATATTGCCAAGCAGTCATTTCTTTTAAATCTGCTAATGGTTTTCTACCTTCTTGTTGCCTGACATTTTAAAATAGTTAAAGGTAAAAAGAATTTGCAAGAAAAAGCAGGTTAAATGTTGTGATGTAGGACTATTGTAACCTGAAGTATTATAATTTGAAGTGATCATTTCTTCTTATCAGCAATATGTAAAGTAAAAATTTTTAGGAAAAAAAAGAAAGACTTGAATTGTTTGATGTAAAGCTACTTTAACACCAAGTGATCATATACTCCAAACTAGCAGATGGTTTTCTTGTCTATTAATAGTGTAATTGTGGTATTTCGTGTAGATATTTGCATTAGGTTATCATATTTTACAAATTTTATGAGAAATTATAATATTAGTTGATATCTTTAAGTGATTACATGTATTTGGATCTATTTAATGAAACATACCTTCTAATACTTGAGCTGTTTATGTTACACGTGCTTGATTAAATAATTAAAGACATCTTTTGGGTTTTACTTGTTATTTGTTGAAGGCTGAATTGAAAGAAAAATTGGCAAGGATGTATGAAGTCAAAGATCCAAGTTCCATTTTTGTATTCAAGTTCAGAACTCATTTTGGTGGTGGTAAATCAACTGGTTTTGGATTGATCTATGATTCAGTTGAGAATGCAAAGAAATACGAGCCAAAATACAGACTTATCAGGGTAAATCTTTCTCTTGATTTTGTTATGTATACTCTTATCATGTAGATACATTCAGGGATGTTTTTGTTATATGGTATTTGTTTAAAGCGGGCTTATTAAGTTTGAATTATGTTTTCTGGTGGTACTACAGAATGGTTTGGATACCAAGGTTGAGAAGTCAAGGAAACAACTGAAAGAAAGGAAGAATAGGGCAAAGAAGATTCGAGGTGTAAAAAAGGTAAACCTTTGATCATTTCACGAAACAAGTTTCTAACAAATTTGGATGCAGTTATTTTCTCTATGGTTTCTTATTCTATACCTGCACGTATGTGAATATATTTGGTAAATCATTTGATTTGATTGTGCAGACAAAGGCTGGAGATGCTGCCAAGAAGAAGAAGTGAGAGTTTTTAAGGTATTTTGTTGTGGCGTTTTTGGAGTCTTTTTTAGCATTTTGGAACTGGTATTGCTTGCAATCGAGATGAATGAAGGTGTATGAATATTCAATTTTAAATGTGGAATTAAATGTTTTTCTAGGTTTTTTTTTAAAGTTTGTTTTGGTCGAGTTATGCTTGTGATGGTTGATTTGCTATTATTTTCAATGGTAATTGACTAGTTTATTTTTAATTCTTGGCTTACTTTTGTTAATCTTTTCTTTTTAGTTTTTGAAAATGTCTAAAAAGACACATAATCCTTGTATGATATCAGCTAAAACTTATTGTTATGATTAAATATAAGCTTAACTAGAAATTAAGCTTGTGTGACGTGGTGTGTTTTGGACTTCGGAAACTTTGTTTGGAAGTTATGGCAGCTTGGTTGGCGTTCTTCTTTCTGCTAGGTGTTATCAGAACTTGAGGCTTGGTTTAAAACATTTTTTACATCACATATCCTTATCTGCATTCGAAAAATGCATCTCTTGACTCCAAAAACAGCCCCGAAACAGAACCCTTTTGCCAGTTTTCTACTGACAAGTGCCAAAACCAGCCTGAAACAATGCTCATCGACATTCAAACTAGACATGTACAAACCGGTTTTTTGACCCAAACCGGTTCGGGTCCCAAACCGAAACCGGTTTGGTCAAAGTTGGTCAAAACCGGTTTGGCCCGAAACCGGTTCGGGTCCAAACCGGTTTCAAACCTGAAAAACCCAAACCACCCAAACCGGTTTGGGTCGGTTTGGAATCGGTTCGGGCCCAAACCGGTTCGGCCCAAACCGGTTTTTTTTTTTTTTTTTTTTTTTTTTTTTTTTTACTTTGGATTTTTGTTATATTGAAATAAAATTTTAAACTTTTAATTAAAACATAAACATTTATAACACTTATAACATTTATATAATTTATATAACATTTATATAATTTATATAACATTTATAACATTTATATAATTTATATAATTTGTATAACATTTATAAACAATGTAAGCATTTTAACAATTTATATAACATTTATAAACAATTTAAACAATTCATAACATTTAAACATTTATAACAATTTATAACATTTAAAACATTTTAATAATTTAAACATTTAAAACTAAACATTTAACATTGTTTCTTCGTTCGTATTACTTGTACGTTTATTCCTCGCCACCTGAACCGGAACTGTTACGAAGGTAGTCATCATATGCCGCTTCATCATCAGTCATTCCCGGTGTCAATCCGCTCTCTACCTCGTCCTCGTATAATTCTGCTTCGTATTCCAGTTCTCCTTCAAGTGAACGTTTGTCTTGTACTCTTTCCGCGGCATCCAAATAATCTTTCAAGCAAATTGACATTTCAACTGCTTGTGGAGTTAGTCGAGTTCGTCTTATTGATATAACCCTGCCACTAACAGAAAAAGCAGATTCCGAAGCTACCGTAGAAGCTTGGACGGTTAGTAAATCTCGGGCCATAATGGATAGGATGGGAAATTGATCTTCCTTACCTTTCCACCAAGCCAACAAGTCAAAATTTTTAAATTCATGTGGAGTCATGGTCGATAAAAAGTTTGTAAGACCATACCTCCCGAGTTCACTACTCGGAGTGTCACCACGTTGACGTTTATTACATTCATCCCTTAAAGTATTATATAAATCAAACATTGGATCATTATAATTTTCGGCATTTGCCGCATGCCTTAAAGCATCATGAATTTGTGATGTTTCCCCGTATTTTAATAAATAAACATCATACATTTGTTGTAATTGTTTGTTGAAATTAGCTTTTAAAGTTGTACCATACATTGGTTTACCAACTTCTAAATCCAAACTAAAAGTAATTTTATCAAGTAAAGTTTCAACTCCCGACTTGTTTAAACAAGGGTTTAAAGCTGCGGCACATGTAATAACGGGAGGCATTTCTTCAAAATACTTTTTAAGTTTTTCTTTCATTGGGGGTATCATATCCGAATAAGGTCTACCCCAACACGACATTTCATTTAATTTTGAAGTCATTAAATAAATTTGGTAAAGTACCAACGGACTCGTTGGGTAATAAACTCCAGAAAGACATGTAGTTGCATTTTTAAAAACTTGAAGCATTTTTGTTACTTCTTCGATGATGGCCCAACCCGATGGATGGTAAGAATTTGCCTTTCCCCGACTTACCAAACTATTATGAAAGGCTATTAAACTTTCTTTTTGTTCTATAGCCTTTTCAAACATGTTACATGTGGAATTCCATCGTGTTGGTACGTCCCAATTCGGACCTAAACATTTAGTATTTGCGTCTTTACAAAACTTGCGATATTTAGTATATCTTTGGTTATTACTAAAAATATCACGTAACATTCTTTTAAAACAATCTTTTTGGCCCTCAATCGTTTTTAAACCGTCTTGAACGGCTAAGTTTATGATGTGCGCAACACATCGACTATGAAAAAACACACCCTCACATATTGGTTTATATTTTAATTTCAAATGATCTATCGCAAGAGTGTTGTTTGACGCATTATCAAAAGATATAGAAAATATTTTGTTTTCTAATTTATACGTTTGAATAACTTTATCAATAACATAAAAAATGTTTTGGCCGGTGTGAGGATAATCAAACAATTCAAACGCAATCGTACGTTTCATCATTTGCCACGAATCGGGTTCAACCCAATGAGCGGTGACACAAATGTACGAGTCCGGTGAACCGTGAGGTGTCGACCAAACATCACTAGTTAAGTTAACACCGGTTTGTAAATTTTCAAAATAAGATATTAATTCATTTTTAGCCTTTTTCCACATTTTTAAACAATCTCTTCGAAGAGTAGCACGACTTACATTGGTGTAACGTGGTTGGAGAGTTCGTTGAATGAGTCGAGTCAAACGTTCATTGTCGAAATGTTTGAATGGCAAGCTTTCTTGAATTACAAATTGCGCCATTTGCTCCCGAACCGCATCAACGTTATAAGCCCAAAGATTTCCTTCGTTTGTCATCGAAGCTTGACCTTGTGAAGGTTCACCTTTTAACGCTTTACAATATTTATTTGCAATATGGTTTTTCAACGTTGTGTTTGCATCTTTTTTGAAAAACTTATGACAAAACTTGCAACGAGCCTTGTTTGGACCGCTAGCCATTTGACATAAATCGTAATTGCACCATACTTCGGGGTTCCTATTCGTAGGAAGGATTGCTACCACCACGTTGCTTGAAGACGCTTCACAACCAACGGAAGATTGAGCACTTGTTGAAGCCATTTCAAGGATTTTTGTGAGAGCGTTTTTGAGAGCGTTTGAGAATTGAGAGTGTTTGTAGAGAGCGTTTGAGCGTTTTTGAGATTTTTGAGAGTAGAGAGTGTTATAAGTTGTTGTGATTCAACCCAAAACATCAAATACATATATATACTAACTTAGTGGGGGTATAATGGTAAAAAAACCTCCAAAAAACGGTCAAAAATGGGTTATAACGGCTATATAGCCGTTACCCAACGGTAACCGGGTCGGGTTGAAACCGGTTTGAAACCGGTTTGGAAACCGGTTTGAAACCGGTTTGAAAACCGGTTTGGAAACCGGGTTGAAACCGGTTTGAAAACCGGTTCGGTTTGAAACCGGTTTGGGTTTTGGAAGGGGTAAACCGATTACAAACCTCCGGTTCGGGACCGGGTTGAAACCGGTTTGGGCCAAACCGGTTTGGGCCAAAAACCGGTTCCGGTTTTTTTGGCCGAACCGGTTCCCGAACCGGTTTTTTTGGCCACCTCTAATTCAAACAAGCCCCTAAATCAGCACGTACACCTTCCAAAAATTGTACCCACACCACCCAATGGTTGCAACTTGCAATTGATAAGAAGTTGATATTAATTGCACTAATGTACCAAGCGCCAAGTTTTCGTTGATCTTAGTTACCACTAATGATTAGTAGCAACTTAGTATGACATTTAATTTCTGCCATTGATCAATTTCCACACAAGATTTCATTGGTGATACAAATTTGAAGCAACTTATATTGGCTGTTTTAATAAGGTAAAATTAAACTTTTCTTGGGAGATTGACCTCATAAGAGGTTTTGCCTCTTAGACCCCATCGAAGCAATGCTTTGATGAAACCCTTGGTCCCTAGGGATTTCGCCCCATTTAACGATCAGACTTAAATGTATCAAAATGAAAATAGTCTAGGCATTACAATATAACATTACTAGTTTTAGTAACCCGTGTATTTGCTTATATCAATTAAAAATTAAAAAAAATTATGTTCTTATTTGTATTTGCTTATATCAATTATTACATTCAATAAAATATAGAAAAAAACATATTACATTTGTAAATCATAGATATATAAAAACTTTATTGTAAACTACATTTGAAACAACGTTAGTAGACCTGTTATTATCATCTAAAACTAACAATTTTAATTTGTCTTTACTCTTAAATCTTGACATTGTGATGTTAAGTTGAGCTTGTTTAAAAAAAGTTCTTTCAGCTACAATCAATTGACGGAGATTGTCTTTATTTGTATTTATCATCATTGCAAAACATACGACCAGTGAAACGATTTTACTTTAAACTTGAAAAGCTTCATAAAGACAAAAAGAGCTTGAAGGGCTCAATATATACATAAAATAACGTTCACATGCAGGATTAAAAGATAAATTACACCGATTGACATATAAATGATTTATATATATTAGACGGGTTGAATATGAAAACAATATAATTCATAACGTTGTGCGTATAAACCATTTGCAACTCTCACTTTAGACGAGTGGCGACGTACAATATACAAAACAACAATAATAGAAAATAAAAACTATCCTAAATGGGTCTAAAACATGACATTTCCTTGGTAACTTGGTTTCTAATGTGACTTATTAAATCCTGCAATCAAACACACTTAGAGAGGGCCATAATTGGTCTTCTATTTCACTTTTCTCAAAGACATACACATGTATAGTTACTGCAAACGCAATGATTTACTAAAAGTAATAAATATCACCACAATAAATAGTTTTAGAATTTATCTTGTACAAGTTACTTCGATAACCTTTTCAACATAATGAACCCTAACCAACAATCTGCCGTCGATAAACAACCCAACCAAACCAACAAAACAAGTGTTATTGTAGAGGCATCACTGTCGACGAAGTTACGAGGGCGCTGAAGAAAATGGAAAGGGCTAAGGCAGTGGGGCCAGACAACATACCGATTGAAGTGTGGAAGTGCCTGGGAGACGAGGGCCTGAAATGGCTAACAGACTTATTCAACACTATCGTCAAAACCGGGAGGATGCCAGACCAATGGAGAAGCAGTGTCATAGTCCCCATATATAAGAAAAAAGGAGATGTACAATGTTGCGCAAATTACAGGGGAATAAAGTTATTGAGTCACACGATGAAACTATGGGAAAGAGTTATTGACACGAGAATTAGACGAGAAACCCAGATAGCGGTAAACCAATTTGGATTTATGCAAGGACGCTCTACAACAGATGCCATACACGTCATAAGAAGGATAATGGAGAAATATAGAGAAAAGAAAAGGGACCTACATATGGTTTTCATTGACCTAGAAAAAATATATGACAGTGTGCCGCGTCAACTCATTTGGGAAAGTCTACGACTTAGAAGGGTACCAGAGAGGTATATCAAAATAATAATGGATATGTATGAAGGGGCAAAAACGTGTGTGCGAGCACCAGTCGGAGACACAGACTTTTTCCCGGCGGAAGTGGGACTACACCAAGGATCGACATTGAGCCCATTTCTCTTTACAATAGTGTTGGATGAGATGACTAAGTCTATACAAGAGCCAGTCCCTTGGTGCATGCTGTTTGCGGATGATATTGTCTTAATATCAGAATCTAAAACGGTGCTTAACGAGAGGCTAGAACAGTGGAGAGCCGCACTAGAGCGCAGAGGCTTAAGGATAAGTCGCTCTAAGACGGAATACATGCATTGTAACTTTAGTGGTGAGGATGAAGAGGACACCCAAATCAGTATCCAGGGTATGACGGTACCACAGACGTCTAGGTTCAAATACCTGGGCTCGTACGTACAGGAGGACGGAGAGATACACAGCGATGTAGCTCACCGTGTGCAGTCAGGATGGTGCAAATGAAGAGCAGCATCAGGGATCTTGTGTGATAAGAGGTTCCCAGCAAAACTAAAGGGGAAACTATACAGAGTGGCAGCACGTCCAGCTATGTTATACGGAACAGACTGTTGGGCCATAAAGAAATCGCACCAGAGACAAATCGAGGTCGCGGAAATGCGAATACTGAGGTGGATGTGTGGCCACACAAGATTGGATCGAATAAGAAACGACGTGTTTCGACAGAGGCTAGAGGTGGCTGGTATCACAGATAAAATCCAAGAGGGAAGATTAAGATGGTTTGGGCACGTAAAGCGGAGGCCGATGGTAGCACCCGTCAGAGCAGTAGAGAACATCAACGTAGAGGGCAGGAGGAGTAGAGGTAGACCTAGGTTGACTTGGGACGAGATAATTAGGCGAGATATGGTAGACTTGCACCTCTCTGAGCACATGATCGAGGATAGGAGTGCGTGGAGGCGTAGAATTAAAATTAAGGACTTTTAGCGGGATCTGTGGGTAGGAAGGGTAGACGTAGACTTAGTTGCGGGACCCCTGTTTTCTTCAATCTGCCCTTTCTCGCGTTTCTTGCCGCTTATTTGTTGTACACACTCTCTGAGCTTTATGTGATCTTTACCTGTGTGTTGTATGCCGTATATTATGATTGCTACGGTTATTGTTTTCCTTATTGAGTCGGGGGTCTCCTCGGAAGCGGTCTCTCTATCTCCCAAGATAGAGGAAAGATTCACCACCAACTACCCCTTCCAGACCCTGTTTTTGAGTGGGATTTACTGGGTATGTTTGTTTGTTTGTTTGTCTTGTACAAGTTACTTTGAAAAAAACAAATGAAATTTGTTTTTTTAGATGAAACAAAAAGGTGCCTAAGTTTTAGAGGGTTACTTCATTGAAGTTGACTTGATTAGTAGTCCTCTAACAAAAGCATCCGCTCCCCTGTTATATCAACACACTTAACCTTAACACTACCAACTTTCTCTTAAAATGCCCAGTTGTAACAATTACAAAAATTGTATAAAGTGATACAAATTGGAAAAATCCAACACCTAAAAGCTATGAAGAATCACGTCAAATTTACCAAATTCATAAGTTTTTAGAGAATGAGAGTAATCTTGGTATAATATGTACAACCATTAGGACCACAAATATGATCAATATTATGAAACTGACACCAAAACAATATATCCCGAATCACCATTCTTACAACTTGATCGTCTCATGTTACCTCTTTCATAAACTTCCTTTACTTCTTGAAGTTGGATCTTTAGTTCTCACTCATTATTTATGCATCCAGGTCAAGAGCTTAACTACATCACAACAACATCATAAATTTACATCTAAAATGTGAAACCGACACCAAAATATTATATATCAAACACCATTCTTACAACTTGATCGTCTCATGTTAACTTCTTCCGTAAGCTTCCTTTACTTCATGAAGTTGGATCTCTCATTCTAACTCCTTATTTATGTCCGGCCAAGAGCTTATCTACGTCATAAATCAATTGCACAATAATTACATTTCATGGTGATTAACTACACACATTAATTTGATAAACTATAATTCGTACCAACATTCATTAATTCCAACACAATTGTCAATGTTTATGCTGGATTACAGGGACGCATTGCAATCCGTTTATGGACAAGTTCAAAATAGTTTGTTTGATGAAAAGAATATACTTGAATTGTGTTTATCGTTGTTGATAAACATGGTTGACCATGCCTGCAAATATCATTTTGTTATGATTAGATGTTCAAATTCCCATTTGAGCATCTTTTTTTAAATGATATGCACAGAGATGTACAAAACTAATTAAATGAAAATATATAGATGTGTAAGTGTATTATGTGGTTTCATCGATCTTTGTTAAATAGAGGTTTTGCATTGAACGTACTCTTGTGTGTGTGTCTCAGTGAATTACTTCATAAATTGAATTAATTAATAATATATTTAGTAACAGAGAACTCAACTGACCTTAGCTTGATGAAGTGACTTGTGGTTTTCAAATAGTTGCTTGAATTATGGGTTTGAAACGTTTGTTTTTTTTTCAGCTTTATTCTTGTCATATCTCATGAACCTTCAATGGTGAGAGAAAGAGAAAAAAGACATGATTTTATTTTAAAAGCATATTTAAGCATATGAGGATATACATAAGATGAATATTATGAAAGCATATTTTCTTAACCCAACAATAAATTTTGTGTAACCTCTCACTATAGCAAGAGAAATTTAGCAGCATTTCATATTTGAGCGTGACATTTCATAACCCAACAATGAATTTTGTGAGGTTTTATATATTGAATCCAAACTAACCCGTTTATATAATTTAGCAACATTTCTTGAAAGTTATCACACAGCTTTAGACCAGTTAATCCAAATTAGATTGATAAACAATATTTAACATTCTTGCTTAAGAAAACATCTATCACGAGTTAATTAGTGTACTTTTCACACATTTAAACTTACTAAACTTAAAAAACACAATATAAGATACTTTCATTTCCGTTTCATGCTTTAATTAGTTCATTAAAAATATAGTATAAGAACGTTCAAAAATTCATAATTTAAACTATTAAAGTGTGATATTCTTGGAAGAAACTTATATTTCTTGAGTAGTTTCTATCGAATTCAAATTTAGAATTGTATATCTTCTTATTTTAGCACATAAAAAGTGTTACTTTCTTTATACACAAATTACACAAAATCAGAGTAGTGTTTCACTTTACTTTAGTACATAAAAGTGCCAATTTTATAGTCAAGTGATCCAAAATCACAATTCATTACTTCTTATTTTAGCACACTATTGTGCTGAGTTTTTATACCCAAATGACCCAAAATCATAGATGTGTTTCTCCTTACTTTAGCACACAAAAGTATTAAATTTTAATAGCCAATGACCCAAAGTCACAACTGGGGTTAGCACATAAAAGTGTAAGAATTTTGAAACAAATGATCAAGATTCACAGCTACATCTATACTCATTGTAGCACATAAAAGAGCTATCTTTTTAAATCCAAATCCAATGAACTTAGTAAAGAATAATAACAACACTAACATATAAAATGAAGTAATTAATGATGAGCAAACTCAAATATCAGCAGGAAACAGATAATACTTCCGTGTTGTTACTTTCAATACAAACTTAGCATGAAACAACATTAAAATAGTATGAAAGCAACAAAATAATACGAACGAACTCATGGCAATCTTATCGCAAAAACAATAGAAAAATAGCAGCAAGATATCAGCGTGGAAACAACATCCAACAAAGAATCATCAATATCTAGTCGTTATGCAAATTTTTCTGAGTGGATTGATTGAATGCAGATGAAATTAAACTGAGCCCTAGAAGAAAGAAAAGGGTTTTGGTTCTTTGGCATTTACCAAGAATTTCTTGAAGAACACAAGATCATTGAACCCGGAAATTTAGGAACACACACTAAAGGGCATTCAAAAAGGAAAAAGGCATTCAAAAAGGAAAATCGATTAAGAGCGGGAAAATAAAGTAAACAACTCACAATAAATTGTCATGCGGCAACAATAACCTTAAAAACATGCCATGTGGCTATCTCAATTATCCTTTTATTAAAGTAAGAAGATTTATCTTCTTTTTCTTTTAGTCTTTAACCCAATGATACAAAGTTCTATCTCAACATTATTGTTATAAAACAAAAAAAATATTTAAATGTGAGTTCTTGATTAGTGTGAGGTCCATTATAATATAAAGTATATGAAATTAAGGTTAAAAACAAAAAAATAATTTGTAATATACAACAAATAAAAAGTGACTTACAGATTAAGTAACAAATAAATCGTTAGAGTTCAATTATTATAAATAGTAATATTTACGATAACAAATTAATTATTTTTTCTTATACTTTAAATTTAAAAAATATGACAAAATTACTTAAAACACTAAAATTGTTAAACAAGGTTTTGGACCGAAAGGCCCAACTGTTGTTCATGCTTCCAAATCAAACAAGCCCAAGCCCATCACTCAATCGAAATACTATATAACCCACCACATCCTTCATTTTCTAGGGTTTACAGAGCTGCTATCAATTTTGAGTATTTTGTATCATTTGCCGCTTGAAGACGAAACTCAAATCGCCACCATGGTAATCCTTAAATTCTCTCGTGATATAGCTATACCGTCATGCGTCTTGTTGCATTCATGTTATTGTGTTTTTGAAATTTTGAAAATGGTTTTGAGGATTCGTTGATGTTCTAATTTGAGGTGTTGTGATTCGATGCGATCTATTTTACAGAGTTTGGTAGCAAATGAAGATTTTCAGCATATTCTTCGTGTTCAGAACACGAACGTTGATGGCAAACAAAAGATCATGTTCGCCATGACCTCCATTAAAGGTATTGGTCGTCGTTTTGCGAACATCGTCTGCAAGAAGGCTGATGTAGATATGAACAAGAGGTATAAAAGCTTTTGCTAATTGATTTCTTGATTTCTTTAGTTTTTGAAATTTTGATTAGATTAGCTGGCTGATTTAGTGACTGTGAATGGAGCATCTGTGTTAAGATTTGGCAGTTGTAAAACCAGAAAATCTAGGGTTTCGTATCACTTTGGTAGTTTAAAGTTAGGTGTATTGAGGGGATGAAGATAGTCATAGGGCTCCGACGTTATAATTGCTATGTTACAGTGATATATATGTAGCCATATATGAGGTCTTCAGTTCTTACAAACAAAATATGTTATATGCATATACATGGCAAGTTTGATTGGTGTCATTTGTAAAGGGTAGCAGGGGCTTAGACAGTAAACAAACAGTGGGTAGATATTATCAAAAAACATTTGAAAATATATACTATGGGAAAACAATTTCTTGTAATTAAGTTCTATTTTCATATTAATTTTGTTTAATCAGTATTGTACATTCTGTTGTCAAAAGTCCATAAGGCGCCCCCTAGGACGTTAGGCTCAGTGTGGTGCAGTCTTGTCACCACACTTTAAAAGCTCAGTTTTTGGGTGCTCAGATGCATTTTCAGGCCAAGTAATTGTCAAATTCTGGATAAAATTTGTCTGAACGGATTAGAAACAATTACACTAGCCATAAACATGTCTGGAATCAACCTCAAGCAGTTTAAGTTAGCCCAAAACAAGCCTTAAACATGTTTAAAACCCCCCCAAAGTGGTAACTTTTTACTATGCGTCTAGCTGTTTAAGCGACTTGGTCCCAAGGCTCGCCCTTTGCGCCTTAAGTGTGCTTTGTGCCTTCGACAACTATGATTCCACAACTTTTAGGCTAAATGTTAAGTAGTTTTTTTAGATTTTCCATCAAAATAATGCCATTGGTGATCAGAATCTTGATGATTATACACATCTTGTTAAATACCTTTTTTCTTAAAAAATGCTAGAAAGAACTAAGAAGCACGTACATGTAATTGCATTTTTTATTGTTACTGAAGACCATAACATATTTGTTGTGGATACAACTAAACATTGGCCTCTTATTGTGTGATACATTAGGATAATTATTGTTTTCTTTATACTTCTGCATGCTTTTGATATCTTTTGATTAAGCTGATAGCCTGATAGAGTCTCTCTCAACATTCTTTAAATTAAAGATGTTTACTTTGTTAAGTTTTTTTTTTAAATATAAATGTACAGGGCAGGAGAACTTTCTAGTGCTGAGATTGATAATCTGATGACAATCGTTGCCAACCCACGACAGTTTAAAATCCCAGATTGGTTTCTTAACAGAAAGAAGGATTACAAGGATGGCAAGTACTCTCAAGTCACATCTAATGCCCTTGACATGAAGCTTAGGGATGATCTTGAGAGATTGAAGAAAATCAGGTCTTTTTTGGTTTCTTTTGATTTAATTTTTTAATAACTAGACTTACATATATTTTTGTTGGTCTTTAGTACTAGGGGTGTTAGATGGGTTGTGTTTGTGGGTTGTGCGGTTGAATGTGAAACGAACCTGAAAATCGCACATGAACCATAACATGACATGAACTTCTATTGATTGGCACAAACATATCCGTTTAACTCAAACTTTTTTTTTCAAGTATTATTAACCTACATGTTAAACTTTACATAAAAAATACCTGTATATAAACATTAAAATTTAATGCTTATTTCTTAATCATTTAATTTTGGTATGATTTACTCATAACATGGAACACCTTTTTTATAAAAAAATATAAAATTAAACTAGTTAAACGGGTACCTTCTGTGCAAAACGTGTTTGTGGATTTGATCTGAATATAGCCTGCTCCTGTTAAAAATAAACATATGTTCATTAGTTAGGTGTTGGGTTCGTGGCTTTGCGCAGCGTCAAAAGTTCACGCCCTTTTGACCCAAATGCTTTTGAATGGGTTGATAAGTATTCAACTTTATCTTTAGCAAGTCAAATGGATCTTTCAAAATGAGAGCCTCTCAATACAACCAAATAACTTTAAGAGTTAAATTTGATTTTGCAGATTTGAAAAAATATGACCATTTTCATCCAAAAATTTAAAAACATTCGTTTCAGTCCAAAAAGTATCATCGTTTGTTTCAATTTTAATCTAAAAGTTCTAAAATTTTGGTTTGAACTTGGAATAACTAATAAAACGTTTTAAATTGAAATTGAAACCACTACTCAAACTTTTTGGTGGTAAGTTGGTGTTTTTATTTTTTTCTCGGAGGAAAATGACTATGTTTGCTAATCTTAGGTGTCAAAGCCAATTTTAACTTAACTTTAAATTAAACACTTTTAACTTTTGCAAGTCGAATAGATTGATCAAATTACAAAGCTGCTCATACTAACTAAATAATAAAATAAAATTTTAATTATTTACAGGAACCACCGTGGTCTTCGTCATTACTGGGGTCTGCGAGTACGAGGACAGCACACAAAGACTACTGGTCGTCGGGGTAAGACCGTTGGTGTGTCGAAGAAGCGATGAGCTTGTTTTGGTTTTAGAAAATCTTTGTTTTCATCATATGTAGAATGTGCGAAAAAGTTATGTTCTGTTATCTTTTGGATGCCAAGTCTCTAGGATTGTTTATCAAGAGTGAGATATTTCATATATTTTCTGATTCTGTTATAAGTTTTGTTATGCTCTTTACTGCTCTAACGTTGCGTTCTTGAGCTTAATAAACAAAAGAAAAAAAGAAGTGAAAAAAAATTAACGAGAGAAGAAATAAAGCGAAAAAAATAAAGGAGAGAAAAGAAATGAAGATAGAGAAAATACATATTCAAAGGAAATTAGAAGAAAAATTATTGGAATTTTTTTCTCATTTCTCTTTACTTTCATAGTTTAAAAATCTGGGAATTCAAAGCTTTTTTTTTCTATCCATTTCTCTCTTAAAAACACAATTTTATTTTATTTTGTCAATTATTTTCTTAAAACTTTTTGTCATTTGCATTGTTTTGGATGGAAACATGCAAGTAAAACCAATATATAAAGTAAACTGTCATTTCATAGAACTAAAGAGGTGTACTCGTGATGCTGCTTGTACAATACATGTAATTTTTTTAGATGGAAAAAATTATAACAATGCAATACTTTGCATAAAGATAATAAAATATTTGTTTTTGTGGTAAATTTTTATATTAAAATTTTAATATGCATGTAAAATTTAGTCATCAAATTATTTGTCAAAATTCAACAATTGTAGTTATATAATTAACTTGTATGTAAAATATAATTAAGCCAATTAAATTCATAAATCATAATTTTACCCTTTAAGCCTTTAAATATTTTTGTAAAAAGACAACCATGATTTTTAAATATAAAATTTTTGCTCTTTCAGAATTCACTTCTTTGAATATATAATCTATCTTCTAAATCATTGTAAAACTTACATAAAAAACCCTTCGGGGCCCCGGGAAACGAAACTTCCTCTCGCCAAAAGTAAAGAAAATTAAAAAATTGATGCATAAAGATTCTATTTTGGTTAAAGAAAGAAAACTAAATTATAAATAAAATACAAAAAGTTAGATTTTAATAACTTAAACTACGATTTATTGTTTCATAATAATTTAAATAATTTATTTCATTATTAGCACTCATAACTTTCAATATTGTTATCTGAATAATTTCACTCGTATAATCATAAAACTTTACATTTGATTTTCATAGGAAGAAAGATGCATATCCCTATTTCACTTATAAAAGATTGTTTTAACAGTAAACTTAAAAGTTATTCACATTATTAGTTAAGTTGGTGATGAATAATTTATGGCTAATGCATTGAAATTTGGACATAAACCACAATTAACTACAAATTATAAAACATGCTTAACACAACAACATCATTTTCTTTGACATAATCCACATGATAGAATGGGTGCATCCGTCACATGGATGAAACGGGGACCACGAAGAGAATAATCACGTATGGGTCCAAATTAGTGACGGATTTGAGTAAAGAAGTGTATTTTAAAAGCTTAAAATTCGACAAGTAATTAAATAGATGTATTAGGACCCATAATCGAGCATAAGAACTATGTTTTATTTCATGGTTTGAACCTACATGTGAAACACCCGCCACACACTAACACAACCAATCGACATGGGGGGGGGGGGGGGGGGGGGTGTTGGGTCTTTTGTTTGCGAAGAATATGAGTAAAATGGTATTCTGACTTATGTCTGGCGTTTTTTCTTAACACATGTAACGGTTTACAAAACAAGTGGAAACCAAAGTCTTAAATTTTAGAAAATGGTTCATATAAAAAGACTCTTAAAACTAAAAAAAATATAAGAAGTAATCTTAACCAACAATCTTTTTAATCAATAATTAAGATCACATTATAGGGAAAAAGCTTGTTAAAATGGTATTTTAAACATAATCGTTTTTGTTGACTATTTTCAAGTTCATTTATTTAACATTCATGACTATTATATACGACATCACTTTTTTATATAAAATTCACCATACAAACGAGCGTTTTTTATCTTTACAACAAGTATTGAATCATTATATAAAAAGATAAAATTTTTTTATGTTTTTAAGCTCGTATGATTTTTGCGATTAAATGTGTCTTTACTGCAGTTAATTGTTTCTTTTTGTTAGTTATTGTGTTTTTGTAAAGTTGTAAATTCTAAATAATTATAAAATAACATTGTTGTGTATTTCTAATATGTGAAACGAAATGATAAATTAACAATTATTTAATCTAATATATTATAAACAATAACAAAATAACATAAAAACTGATAAAACCTCCTCGAGTTTCTATGGTTTTGATTTACCTCCTTTGTAGTTTACTTAAACTATTTTTTTATTTACGAATCGTTATAAATTTGAGTTCATCTATGCTCGGATGTAAATTTTGTTCGGAAAATAAACCAGATTAAATATAAAATGTTTGTGTTTATTTTTATGTGCGTTTTGAGTTGGTCTACTTTTTGACATAAATTTTATTTGGAAACGAGACGGGTCAAATATAATATGTTTTTATTCGACTGGTATAAATCCAAGTTACTCAAATCTGGTTCGGAAACGAGTTGATGTAATTATAGTCTACACATTTCGACTTAAATTTTGTTTGGAAACGAGACGGGTCAAATATAATACGCTTTTATTCGAGAGTAAAATTAAACTAATTCTACGTTCCACAACAAACTTAATTCGAAAACGATTTGAGTCAATTATAGTCTACACTTTATCACGTCGTGTACAATGGTGCAGCGGCAACGCGCGGCGGTAGAAAAACTAGTTATTATACAAAAGCCATTTCCCTATTATTATATTTATGGGTAGTTTATTTGTTCACGTTCTTGAACAGTCACATATATATTATATAAACACAAAACAAAAGCAACATGACATCGATTATAAGATCCAAAACCATGGATTCTAAACCTGTTTGTCCAAGTTGCAACCATTTAAAACAAATTTATTGTTGTAAAAGACAAGTCATGAAAATTAAACAATTTGGAGTTAACAAAAACAAAATCAAAGATTCTCACATTTGTTTGTGTGATTTCTCATTTCTTAATCCAAACAATTATCTGGATTTAAAAACACAATCCAATAAAAAAATACCCAATAATTTGTTTTATATTTGCCAACTCGAGCCCTTCAAATTCAGATAATTTCATAATAACTTATTCTTTAAAAAAAATTTATATACAAGGATACCTTTAGTATAAAACTGATGTTATGTAGGATCATAAACGAGCTATGTCAAACTGAGCTTGAGTTTGCTTAAACTTGAGCTCGGCTCGTTTAACTTAAGAGAGCTTGAATTTGTGTTAAACTTGTTATAAGTTGAATTTCTAAATATTAATATTGAGCACGACTGATGAGTAGTTTTTTAAGTTAAATCTAGGCTCGGATTTAGCTCTTTATGATTATGATTTTTATGTATAACTATTAGATGATACGATATAAATTAAAGCTTATACACTGGTGACCTTAATCTAGCTTGATATGTGACGCTCCGGTTCGAGCTCGTTTATTTAGTGAGCTCCAACATAATCTCAGACATAATTAAAGCTCTAATATAAGCTCGAGTTTGGGCTCAAGCTCGTTCAAGTTCGGCTTGGTTCAGAATTTTATAGCTGCCCACAAGTGGCTATACTTGTTTACACCTATAATCTTAAGTCATTATAAGGACCAAATAATACACTCTTATGCCGTGTTTGACATATATAATGAGAGTTAGAAAGCGAGTTTGATAAATAGTTATGTACTCGTTTTAATCAAACCCAATTGTTTTAATTCTTATTTAAATTTGGTTCCGTATTGGATAATCACACATATATTATGTATATTGTATCATATATTTTTGTCTTTAGTGGAGCATCTGGGTTTGATTAAAACGAATAAAGCAAAAAGAAAATACAAATATATATAATTGCATATAAAATAATAAAAGTTATAAATAAGAACACATGATTCTTGTTTGATGTTTAAACAAAGTGGTTTTAGTGGATAAAAAGGCCAAAGTTTAGGAACTAAAAATTGAACTGCCCCTATAGGAGAAGGGGACAGTTGATATTATTATAGAATTATAGTTTTGTAAGCTTATAGTAAAGTAGGGACAAACACCTATACATATTCAATTATTGTCTCAAAAAAGACATTAAAGTTTGTCACCATCTTTCTAATCTTTTACGTCTTCTACATAGAACATCAACACTTTCTTTAGTAATACTTCCAAAATATGATTTTCTTTTTAGAACTTTTGAAACACTAGAGATTAGAGTTTATAGTTTTTATGTTATTGTAAGAAAGTATGCGGTCTTGTTAATGGTTGGTGTTCTAAACCTAACAAAATTAAATACGTACATGAAACTAATAATATGTATAAGAGACGTTTATTCACGTGTTGTCAAGACTTGTTTTAACTCATAATTTTTCATTCTTTGTGATTTATCACAACTCTAAAGTTGTATATTTAAACAAAACATAATTTCTATAAAAAGATGCCATATAAATAACAACCTAGATGTCTATATATCAAAAGACTTAAGTTTCTATAAAAAGGAGCAACCTTGTTAGCTAAGCATGTATGTGGACTCGACTCACACTCACGCAAACTCGTTTAAAATAAATGTAAAGCCACAATACCAACTCGTTTAGATTAAACTTAACCTTGTACAATTTAACTTTGTCTAGGATTTTTACATATATCTAATTAAGTATCGATTGTATGTACAAACCAATAAATTTTTGTTAAATGAAAATAATATAAAACATTGAAGTGTGTTATGGTTAAAAACATTTTTATGTAGTTTTTTTTAAATACTAAATTACTCAAATTTTAATCACTCATTGCAATCTACGAAGGACTGAAAATGACTTTAGGACCATCAAATTTAAACAGGAATTATACATATGTTTAAATATCGATAATAAATTAATACCAGCATTTAGTTTTATATTGCAAACAAGTACAACAATTATATACAAATAATGTTTATTTCGAAATATTTTTCAAACACAAAAATAATTACAAAATAATTGACTTGGATAAGGCGCATCATCAATAATTTCGTTTGTATCCAACCAAATCAATATAATCTTTTTTGTAATTATTGAACTTTCTTTAACCCCACAAGTGTTCCTCATTTTTTTTTAGTTTGAAGATTTCCTAACAATAATAAAAAGTAATAATAAATAACAGTAACAATAATACGAACAATTATTATAAACGAGTAAATGCCGATAAAAAACATTCCGGTTGTAAGTTGTCTATTTATTCCATGAGTTTGAAGGTTTAAACTTTAAATCCTAAAGATGTGATTATAAGTGGCTATAAGCTTCAATTCAAAACAATTAGAAAAAGAAAACTAAAAATGAGTAAATAGATGAACAAACGAGAATAAACTGACGTTTAACATATGACACAAAAGGTGAATTAAAATTAATGATCACTTAATTATAGAACTACAAAAATATGCTACATTAATCACACCCCACCATCACCAACCAAAACAACAATAATAATTAATAATTAATAATTAATAAACAACGAAACGACCACCGGAGACGTCAACTTCTCCGGCGACGACCACCGTCTTCCGCCATGAGAGACACCAGAAGATCGGCAAAAGCTCCAACAATGAACTTATGAGCACTCTTGGGGTTCAAATCAAGGTAGCACGTGAGGAGCTCGTGCAAATAGCCCCAATCGGCACGCACATCGATGAGGTCACGTGCCTCCACCATCTCCTGCATCGATCTTCTGAAGTCAAAGTAGGGGTCCGGCGAGATCGTCGGGATGGCGACGCCGCCGTTGACGGGGTCGCCGTCGCCGGCGCCGGTGAAGGAGGTGGAGGCGACGGAGGAGGAGGAGGAGGAGTCGACGATGGAGTTGGAGCGGCCGGGGGAGGAGAAGAAGAAGCGGTCGGAGGCCACGACGGTGGAGAAGTCGGCGGCGGCGGTGGTGGTGGCGGAGCAGTCGTCGGAGTCGGAGGCGGGGGGGAGGTCGTAGAGGGTGTTGAAGTTTTTGATGAGGGTGGTTTCGGAGTGGTGGCGACGGTGGCGGTTGTGGTGGTGGTGGTGGTGGTGTGATGGTGGTGGTGGTGGTGGTGGGGAGTGGTGGCGTTTGAGTTTGGTGAAGCAGAGGTGGAGGTTGCGTTCGAAGGTGGTCGGCATTTTGGCGGTGGTGGGATTCCGGCGACCGCCGTGGTGGGTGGCAGAGAGAAAGTGAGTGAGTGATGTGAAATGAAGGTGTGATTGGGGATTTATATCATGAGATGAGATGATGTGAATGTTGGAGAAGATAGACTGAGATTTAGGTACCGTTAAACTGGTTTTATACATAAATGTATATTATTTTTTTCAACTATATTCGTAAATTGTAATAACATTTATAATCATGTCCCCGTTATTCATTCTCATCCTTATAGTTACGTTAAATATTATTATTTATTTTAAATAATAATTTTTCATATCTTTATCATTACATCTTTTTTCTCGTCCACTAACAACTATTTTCAAAAATATTAAAAATTTATGGGTTGTACCGTATCGTGTTTTCACGGTACAATCCCCATAAATTGTCTATCTTTTTCACTCACAATCACTCAAAAGCATCCCCTATAATATAATGCAGTAGTGCGCTCCTCACATATATATGGGGAAGAGACTGTGAATACTCTAACTACTTTTATTATACATTGTCTTTGTTTGAGAAATAATATGTCAAATTTTCATACTGATTTTGAAGTTTTAGATTTGACACACACACGATGAACAAAATCAATGTTGAAAAATCATAGGACTTTATAGATTACAAGTTCAAATCATCACTTTCATGTTATTAAAATTAGACTAGAAGATCAACTACACATAAATGTATATTATTATTATTATTAGTACTGCTGCTGCTGCTGCTAAACCCTACTACTGCTACTGCTGCTGCTCCTCCTACTGCTGCTCCTGCTGCTGTTATTATTATTATTATTATTATTATTATTATTATTATTATTATTATTATTATTATTATTATTATTATTATTATTATTATTATTATTATTATTATTATTATTATTATTATTATTATTGTCTTCGTCGTCGTCGTTGTTAGTATTTGGAGTTGGGCTACCGTATAAATTTTTAGTTATTTAGTTAAATAAAAAATTTTGAAAATTTAAGCCTTAAAAAGTTAGGCTAAACTTATAACTATAAAAAAAATAAATTAAATATACATATTGAATTCGGTGTGATTGAAATATTATTTTAAAATAATCATATATGTACTTGGTGAGATTGAAATATTATTTTTTACTGAAAAGTACACCACTTTTATTATTAGATTATTCTAATAAGAAAGTATATTATTTTTCTTAACTTTAATATGAAATTACCTAATATTTGTATTCTTGTTTTACTTGTGATATATACTATAGTTATGTAACAACTTAACTATTTTTAAGTAATTGTGACTTACCAAACGCTTATTTAATTTAATTGTGACCGTTTGTGATATTCTATTCCACTTTGGTTCTATGTTGGACTCGTTCTAATAAGATTAGTGGGTGTTTGGAACGTTAACTAAACTGTTTTTTAATATACAAAAATTGTATTTGTTTTATTTTTATTTATATATATTTTCTGATAAATAATGGTATATATACATATTAGTTTATATTTTTTAAGTACTTTATACATAAAATTAATAGCATCTATAATCAATTTGAATATAATATTTTGCAACTATTTATTAAAAAACGTATTGTGATTATTTGTTGTATTAAAATACAATATGAGATAAGTATTATTATTATTATTATTATTATTATTATTATTATTATTATTATTATTATTATTATTATTATTATTATTATTATTATTATTATTATTATTTATTGAACGGCAGATGATTAGTATTATCATAAACTGAGTTTTTTTTCCCAAAATGGTGTAGGTGATAAAATTATTTACCAAAATGATGTAGTTAGAAAATTATCTACCAAAATAGTATAGTTTTGAATTTTATTAATTCTCTCACTTGTTTTCATTGGCTACTTTACTAAAGTTTTTTTTAATGTTTTTAATTTTCGTAGGATGATATCTATAATTTTTAGATTGAATATTATCATTTATATTTTTCTAGTTTATTTTAAAATCTTTAAAAATAATTTTTTAAAGTGTTTTATATTCATATACTAGTTTATAAACTCGTATATTACACGGGTTTGTGTAATAGTTTTTATATAATTTTATAACGTATACAAAAGTTTACATAGGTTGTATTATGATCTGTAAATTTTAAATATATTTATGTTCAGTTAATAATGATAATAGACCATTAGCATAAAACGCAACATAAGTTTGATACATTATATCATCAAGATAAGCTTATACATTTGTAATAGATTGCTTATACATTAAGTTCTCTATGAAAATCAAACTAAGAGTTGGTTATTCAAATGCATGTTATTTTATAGAAACACTTAAAAAAGCAAATAAAATAATATGTGAAAAAGAATGAATCTATATTCGTATTATTGTTGAACCTATTTCATTTCAAAAATAGTAATAAAGGCAATATGAAAACATAATCTAGAAAGTCTGAAAACCAAAGAAATTGTTAAAATAAAGAAATTATGTTTTATTCATATGCATATGCTTTGATATTCTTTGTCCGCATTTTTAACTGCACCTCATAGTCATGTTTAAAAGCTAAAAGAAAAGAAAACTTAATATATTTAAATACTCTCAACTATTGAAATTGACTGCTGCCACCTTTAAGTATCATTTTGATGAATATAACTCCCAAGTAAACACTTCGGTGTCTGTATCACTCTCCGTTTGTTAGAACTCGCACTATTCTGAAGTTTTTATTAACTACGTCAGCTGCCACACAAGCAAGGCATGTACACATATGTGTGCCACATCATCAGATAGTTAATGTCGTTAGGGTTCTAACAAACGACGGGTGATACAGACACCGACAGTGTTTACTTGGGAGTTATATTCGTTAAAATGATACTTGTGGGTGGCAGCAGCCAATTCCCAATAGTTAGAAGTATTTAAATCCATTAAGCCAAAAGAGGAATATGATTCGACATTAGATGATGTGTTACAAGAACCAATGTTAATTTGTTTGTTTATAAACATAGTTAAGCAAAACAAATTTCAAAAAATATTAAAAAAGTAGTTACTACACAATCGATATTGCTTATCTATAATGATTAAACATTTAAAAACTATTTTTTAACTTTTCAAAAATAAATTAAAAAATATTTCACGAAAGGTAGAAAAAAATCTATTTAATAAACATTTCTAAAAATTAAAAATATCATCCTTAGAAGAACTAAAAAAACATTAAAGAAAACCTTTGGTAAGGTAGCAAATGAATATAAGAGAAAGAATCAATAAAATTTTAAAACTACACTATTTGATAAATAATTTTCTAAATACACCATTTTGGTAAATAATTTTCTCATCTAAACCATTTTAAGAAAAAACTCTTCATAAACTAATCTCAAACATGCATTTATTTGAGTCGTTTTTAGATAAGTAATATATATTTTATCATGAAGTTTTTGTAGCAACAATTGCAATATAATTTGTCACGCATTTTAGAAAAGAAATATGATATCTAGCTTGCTTTTATATACTACAAAATTAACCTCTGTGTACGTAGACAATTAAAAAAAATGTTAAAATATCCATCAAAACTACAGGGAACATTATTATTGGAAAAGAAAGTATTGCATAATAACTAGAGACCTCCATATATTACTTTAAAATTAATATTTAGCATCAACGAACGAGAGCATCTAAATATAAATGATATAACGTAACGTATACAATACTCATGATTTGATCCCCAAAAAATACTGTATTTAATTGATTTATTTTACTGTTAGTAAATAGTTCTTATTTGTTTCTTTAAATAAAACTTATTATTAATTATAAATACATTCAATGCCGTAGTAAAACTATAAGGCAACAATGAAAAATAGCCCTTTAATAATTGAACATGGAGATTATTTTCTTTAACTTCTCTAAAATACCTAAACAAGCAACCAACCCATTTATTTATATGACAGTTATAGTTTATCCTACGATATTATACTTTTAACCTTCTTAAATTACTACCATAATACTATTAGCACTCATATAAAACATATCACACATGATTTAAATGTACTCATATGTACATCATTTGTTCATGACCAATTGAACCTTCAATTTTTTGGGAAGAGATATCATGTAACAGAGAGTAGGCACTACTAATGAATTTATAAATAAGTGAACTGATAAAATTAATAAAAAAAAGTAATGTTTTGACTCAAAATTTATAAAACTGCGACAATTTTGCCACACACACACACACACACACACATATATATATATATATATATATATATATATATATATATATATATACACATATATATATATATATATATATATATACATATATGTATAGATATATATAGATATATATATATATGTATATATATATATATATATAGATATATATATATATATATCTATATATATATATATATATATATATATATATATATCTCTACATATATGTATATATATGTATATATATATATATATATATATATATATATATATATATATATATATATATATAATCTTATGTAATATATAAATAAGTGAATTTAAATAATAAAAATATATTTGTTTGTTACCAAGTTGTCATACGTACATATTGCAATATTTGCTACAATTTTGCTACAAACACATATATTTTAATTTTTTTTATTACGAGAATTTAAAACTAATTAACATGTTAAAATATTGTGATAAATGATCGGAAATTTTTTTAGCTTTTCGATGAGTTTGCGAGATCATTTAGTATTGTAGCTACTTTTTCGGAAAGTTGTGTGAAGCTTTTAGGTTTTTCAATGTTTTTAACTCTTGTTGGACCATCATCGCATTCTTCCGGCAAATATTGTGTTGTGGCAAATGTTGTATTGAGACAAACTTGTCGCAAATGCTTGTAGCAAAAAACCTTTTATTTAGTAGTTATATAAAAGGCGTTATGTGATCTTTAACTAGCAGATTAACTATTATCGTCTTGTACTTCATAGATTCGATCAACCTTCATTATTGACACAACTGGTAAAGTGTTTTTAACTTTTGTTGAGTCTTAAAGAACTAATTAAGAAGTATGAGACTCTTAAGGGGTCTGGGTTTACGACCATAATGATCACACTCGATGAAACTTTGAGATAGTACTAGAATTGTGATGGATCACTTCAAAGGATTCTAACTCATCAATGATTTGAAATCTCTCCATATTTAACATGTCCAACTTTTTCACACTTCAAAACGGTTAAGGATACTCAATATTTCATCTTCGTTGAGAAATTATGAATTGCAATGTCATATGTCCAACCAACGTGCTAAATCTTTGGTATCCTCTTCCCTAGATTCATGAAATTGTTATATATTTACTTCATAAGTTTAACTTTTGATGATATCTCTATCATGTTTAAATATTCACCCGTGACAAATATTTGACTTTTAGGGTAGTGTCTTAACATATATCTTTTACAAAAGTTACCAAAAAAGGCAACACATACCTTTTTTTATAACATAAAAGTGGCCAAACTATATAAAATTATGCTAAACATTATTATTTTTTCCTTCGAATGCACTTTGTTTTGTTAGTCAAAACATCAAACATATTTTTTTTATAAATAAAATGAGGGTTCATTATGTTTCCAATCAAAATTATCCTAACGGAGTTATACGACGTGACATGCTACATGTGCCATCATGTAGGTAACTGATGTGATGTGACTAAGTGTGGTCATGTGACATGCCCAAGTGTATGACAAAAAAAAACCAAGGTAACATAACATGTGTGCATACGGTTATATTAGCATCTCGAGTGGCATTAGCAAAAATATAAATTTGTATTTTACTCAAGATTTCAAAAACTTATTACTAAAACTGCTCTCAATTAATGATACATGATATTTCATTAGCTATTAGTTTTAGAAAAGTACTAGTGGAATATTGTCAACCCTAAAATTTTAGTTTATAAACATGGATAGAACATGTATGTAAAATCCAATATCTTTTTTTATCAATTGTAAAACACATTTAAATGAACCCATAATATACGTACATAGATATTATAGTTTCACTCTATTACTAATTATTAAAAATTGTAAGAAAATGGTGAATAATTTTGTGAATATATTTTATGGAAAGCTGATTTTCAAAATTACTTAACACAAATGTAATAAGAAAGAAAGAGCGGATGTTAACAAACCACCTTAATCTATATTGGTGCTTTTAGTGTCAACAAGGCTATTGTAGTTTAATTAAATCAACTTACAACCAAAGTGATTACTGATTATAATACAATTGTACACGTAATGAGATAATGTGAAGTGCACACTTGTTTGAAAATATTATAATTTCTAAAACCTAAGGGTAAGCCTCTATGCCAAAGGGTTGCATGGGGTATCGTCTCCTTGGTAGTTGGTGCAACGCCCTAATATGGTCCAAAGGGCAACACCTTGGCTTGTTTGTTATGCATTGGACGGTGCTTCGAAATTGCTATTTTGATTGGATGAAAATGATGAATATAAAGAAGTAATAAAACAATAGTAAGTTACTACTAATCATTAATAGTAAGTAAGATCATCAATGGTCACTTAGTTCATAAGAAACAACTGTTGAGCAACTAAGTAAGTTGCAGCCGAGCTTTAGTGGCAATTAGGCATCAATGGCAAGTCGATAAGTAGTAGCAAAATTAGTCATTTATAGCAAGTGAGATTAGTGGCAATTGAAGTTGTTGATGGGCAAGCCACTAGTGATAACTTACTTATGAGTGATACAATTATGATGTTTTTCCAATAATATAACTTTTTGACGGTCGATAGTTTGTGATGGTTTATTTTTTATGTAAAATGAGGTCTTTGTTCTTATTTCACATAAGAATTCATACACGAGTCGTCGTATGCTTTTAGAACACAACGTCCATACTTGTCCATGTCTCTTTTATATCCAAGTAATGATTTTGGAGTATTATCAAAATAATTAAATATAAAAGTGATCTCACACGAGTCAAAAGGAATATTTGAAAACTTGAAACCTTAAAACCTAAAATCCATCCACTGATTTATAATCGAGAGTTTCTTCATTATGACATGCTACATGTGCCATCATTTAGGCAACCAACGCGATGTGGTTTATCACATGTTTAACGACTTAAGCAATTATGGGCATGGGGTATGCCCAAGTTTATAAAAACACATGAAAACTAGGTAACATGACATGAAATGTATATGTACCACTATGGCGCTATATCAACATCTTGATTCATTATCAAAAGATTATCCAGTATATTATTCAGTATGTGAAAAAATAATTTCGTATGCATAAAAAGTTTGATATCTATGTTGAACAACAAAAGTATAAAGTAATTCAAATAAAAAAGTGTATACAATATAACAAAAGAATGTACAACACCATAAATGCTTCAAAAAATATTATTCTAGTTAGAAATTCTAATCATACATATACAATTATAAAATTTTTAAAAGTCTAAATCATAAATATACAATTATATATTTTTAAAAGTCTATATATATGTTAATTGTCAATTGTTAAATTGTTAAATGTAATATATTCTAAAAACCCTTATTTAAATTGGAAAATAGCTACACATTACATATAAGTTGATACAAATTGAAATAACTTTTTTTTTTGAAAACTCATAAAAATGTATATAATCATAATTTCATATCATCAATTAAAGAATGAAAAATTCTCGAAATGTCCCATTAATCCATTTGTTCAAATACAATCGCCCAGTCCATGTTTGTTTACTTCGGAAAAAAAGAGTCGATCATGGTTTTGTTTGAAACTTTCTGACATGTCATGGTCATTTCAAACTTAAAAAGAACACACACATACACATGTATAATAAACAACGGTCAACTAAAACTACATAAAGTTCGACTAAACCTTTTTTTATATAAGTTCAAACTTCGATCGAACTTGTAATACGGTCAAACGACCCCGTTTAAAATACGAACTAACATTATTTACATTCGAATAACCCTTATTTAAGTTCATAAGAACTTATTTAAAGACAGAAGCAATCATATTAAGTGGAGATATTTTTAGTTAGAGGTCAGTAAATGTACATTTGAGAGACAAAAAGATGAAAGAGATATTTCAGGAAGTTTTCTTTAAACCAATATAATAATATTTAATCTATTACTTTTTACCAGATTTACCTGTTGGTTGGTGAGTCAATGTTGTGAAGAAAACCAATTTGTCAAAGGAATCTAAATGGTCGAAAAAGGACATGACGTCAAAAAGGAAGATGAGAAAATGATGCATGAAATTGGAGGGTATGATTGTCCTCAACTTTTATTATGCAAAGAGAAGGACACTTGGGTCAATTTGGGCCCTACTAAATTTCACGGTTTTATTTACATAAATGAGCAGCTATTTTCGTGTAAGAGAAAAAGTGTGTTTTTGTGAAAATTATTTCCAATAATTCACAATGTCAGAATGATTCTATAACTTGTTATATAGCCCCCGCTTTTTGTTCTTGTTTTTTCTTGCAATTTAAAATGTACTTTTGTCTTTTCCAAGAGAAAACATAAGTAGATTTCATTGAGTTACTTAAAAAATTCACCAAGTAAAAAAAGTAGTTTTTTTAAAGATTTTTAACGGCCACTGGTAATTAAAATGATTAAAATTGTGCTAACTTTTCAAGTAGGCATTGATCGCATTGTAATAATTTAATGTTTAATTGATTTAATTACGTGATTTTACACCGTTGTTATTATGGAATAAGTTTACTTTGGTTGTGTTTTGTTCATAGGTGTTTGGAATCTAAACAAGCTTAATTGGATGCAAAAGAAGCAAAATACAAAACTACAAGGACAAGAGATGTAAATGTCAAAAGTTATACAAAAGGCACAATTTGAGGTGTACCGGCGTATCATACGCCGGGTATGGGCGTATCATATGCCGGGTGGCGTATTGATGGCATATTGATCATAATTTTTGAAAGTTAAGCGTATGAATGCTGAGGGCGGAGTATGATACGACGGGGGCTGAACAAACTCCGGATTTTTGGATTTTCAAGTTTATTTAGACTAAATCAATCCCAATTGAACAACAACTCTCCCTGCAAAAAATCTAACATATTCAAGGAGATTTTGGGTGCTTTCAATCTTCCTTACATCTTCCACAACACCATTGATAATCATTCAATTCAAGATTCAAGAACTCGATAAGATGATGCGTGGCTAGGTCGTTTGTGATTGCTTCCTGGAGAATTGGTTACGCTAAGTAAGACTTTTTATGTGTTTTCATTAGGGTTTTGTTAGGTAATGATTTTTGAATGTAAGTTCAACTTTTGGTTAAGTTAAGAGATTCGTTTATAAATAAATTTGCTTGTTGGAATTATCAGTTTTCGGTTTTCTTGCATCGTGAACTCACTAAGATCAAGAGGTAATTTGATATAGACGAGTTAATAACATTGTGAATGAACTTGTTTTAAAAGTTTGATCCGTTGTTATTACGTTAATTGAAAAGTTGAAGTCTTTAGAATTAGGTTTTGGCAAACCCTAGTTTGAGCATATAAATTGTTGACCTTGCATAATTGAGGATCCGAAAGTAATTTTTTATCATTATTTAAGTAAATTCGTTTCAAAGTTCTTTGTTTATGTACGTTTGCTTATTAATTCATTCAAGGTTCTAAATTTTGAATTCAAAGTTTGTGTCTTTAAGTTAATCGAGTCAATTGTTAAACACTTTCCACATATTCCCTATGGAGACAACCTTACTTACCCTTGCGCAATAAAAGTAGTCAAGAACAATATATTAACTTGTTTTTTATCGAGTCTCGACAACCAGATCAAAATTGTGCCGTTGTCGGGGAATTAGTGCGCAAAGTGTTATAATTTGTAATTTTGTTATTTTATTTCTTTTTTTTTTTGTTTTGTGCTGTGCTATGCTAGGTGTTTTATATCTTGTAGGTTACCCTCATGTATTTAAAACTAACCATGAATCAAGTTTATTATTCATGTTTTGGTTGCAAGAGTCCAGTTCACACACAAGATTACTGTCCTGAGTACTTGTAAAAGTGTGAGGATGTGAGAATAAATTATATATGTTGGATGTTTATTATGATGATGTATCATCATCTTATCCGTACTATAAGGCATCTTCTCCATTTTATGAAGGATATTATCAGTCAGAGACGAACTATAACTTTGAGTAAGATGTATTGCAACAATTATGAACCAGAGACAATACAAAGCTCAAGTTATAAGAAAGATCATAACGACTATCACCAAGCATACTCTTAGCCTGCATACGAAGATTTTGATAGGTGTAATCAAAGGGAACTTTCTGGATGCTCAAACTAATCAAAACCTTCCCGATGTTACAATCAGAATCAAGGTCAGTTCCTCCTCAAAAACAAGAAAATGTTACTACCCAAAATGTTAAGCCATGTCAACATACTTATCAATCTGAGGAGAGGAAAATTCGAAGTGATGTTGTCCACGATTAATGAAAGTTTATCACAAAACCAACTTTCAGATCAATAACGACTCCATTACCTTAGCATAAAATGTGATGTGCTTTTGATGAAAATCCAGACTGAAGAGTCACTAGAGAACGAGGTAATAGAGGAGGTTAGGGATACTAATACCACACTATTTCTCTCGGTTGTAGAAGAATCAGGGATTGAATTTACAATGGTCGAGGAAACAGTAGAAGAACTAGTTACAAATCTTTTGGAGCAAAGACACAAAACTCATCAAAAAATCAGAGACTGAGGTAATCAAAGTTTATTCTAAACATTCTCTTGTACTTGTGGGTGTGTTCACTAGAAACCCTCACGAGACTACAACTCGTCCACTCGGGTCTACCGAGTGGTTTAAAGGCTTGTTGGATACGGTAAATGCAACCGTGATTCCTACGAAAATGACTTTTATTTATTTTATTAGTTTATGTTTTTTTGTTTTGTCTTGTTTTGTTTTGTTTTGATAGTTCAATCACTAGACGCAAGCACTCAAGTGATGTACAATTTATTTGATGACGACTTTCACTAATGATTATGATCAGGTCCACGTAGTCTATCATTATCTTGTTTGTTTTGTGTTCAATTATGATTTGCTTTATTTTTGTCATCGTACCTAACACTACGACTATTACCCTCCTCAACCTCCTTCTCAAATCCACAAAAGCATCATTACAGTTAAAAGTCTTGACAACACGAAGACGCTCGGGAAACCTAATCAGTAATTACCAATATGAAATATCTATATAAAAAATATATCAATCTTATGGATTGACCCGGATTTATAAAGTTTGATTTTTAGTATAACTAACCTATTAACCATTCACAACAGTTTAAAACTTTTAAAACCAACCGACCAGAAGTATTAATAAAACCAATCAAGAAATCAGACTGATGACCTGTTTGATTGGATTCGTATTTTTTAAATCAAATAATGAACAAGTCTACCTCATACCATACAAACCTATTTTAGAGCCTACCCTGTTCCAAGATTTGTGACCCTTCGCCATTTAAAAGATCACGCCTACATCAAACCCGCTCTCAATCATCTCAGATCCTCCATTTCCAAGAAAAACCTAGTTCTATTCTCACGTACTTTCTCGCGAATCAATCTTACATGTAGGGGTGTTAGAATTCAGATATTTGAAAAATTAGATATTTGAATTTTGGATATATAAAATTTTTGGATAAGTGATTTCATTATTTGAATCCACATCTAAAATGTTGGATACAAATTTAGAATGTGAAACATATATATGAAACAATTAAAATATTTATAAATAAAGATATATAGATATGATATTTTAATTATAAAACAATTAAAACCTAAAAACCAGTTTTTAATATTTTAGGTATTGATTCGGATATTCTTTAATTTAGATAAATTAAATAAATAATATATATATATGAAATAATTACGCAAGAAATGTGTATGAAGTGTTAGATTTGGAAATACCATACAATTTTTGACTTTATTTTTAAATTTCTCCCTTTTTTAAACGTATATATTTTTATATGACTTTATTTTTTAAAAAATACACCACAAAAATCGAGCATTTTATTCTCTTTAATATAAGTATAGTATTGTTATATTTTTTTTCAAAAAATCAACATTTTTTTAAAAAACACCAATGTGTTGTGCATATAATTTGCGTGATTATTAATTGCGTTATTACGAACATAACTTGCGTAATTATCATATAACATTCGTAATTCTAAATATAACTTGCGTAATTATTTTTTTATAACATTAGTAATTTTTATTGCGTAATAATAAATATAACTTGTCTAATAATAAATATAACTTGCGTTATTTTTAGTATAACTTGTGTAATTATTTACATTTTATGTGTAATTGTAGCGCGGACAAAACTATCCCTCCGCCAAGAAACATATGCCACACTATGGTGAATTCGTACGCTTCGCATGAAAATTACCTTTTGTATAGTAACCGGTCCCTATATATACAATTTCGGATATCAAAACCATCTGAACTTCCAAAAATCGTTATTTGGTTTGAAACTGATGGATACGTATCGAAATTTTGACAATCCGAAATTTTTGTATCTAAAATTTGGATAATTCTGGTGTGGATACTTTGCATACCCCAATCACGAGTCACCGGTGGTGGTGTTTTTGTGGTTGGAGTCTAGAAAGAGGTATGGAGAGGGTTTCGAGCAATGAGGCTGGTTTTAGGTTATATGTTTTAAAAAGTTTATTTATTAATTTGACATTGATGCACCCCACAAATATGATATATTTGTTATTTTTTAATTTGTTAATAAGGTATTATTTGTATTTTTTACTTTTTAATTATTTAGGGTATTTTAATCGTCTAGAAGAAAGATAATAACAGTTTATGAACATGACATAAGATAGACACATGTTTCAAATATGACATGAAGTGTAATTTTTAAATACATAGGATACGATCTACAATTTGTTATATAGCTAAGGACATAATCTGTAAATTGCTCTAAAATAAAATGAAAAGAAAGAAAATAAAGGTTAATGAGAATTACATATTGTATCATTTAAAGCGTATGAGTAAAGTGATAAGTCATAAAAGGATCATGAAAAATTAACCTCGGTAAGTGGAAAATACGAAAGACATAATAACTTTATAAAAAAATAAAGGACAATCAAAGTGCTATAGCCAGACAACAATGCGAAAGATGGTGTAATCTTTGAAAGAATGATTAAAACGAAGATATGGGTTTACAAAGTGTATCATTAAAACGAAGATATGGGTTTACAAAGTGTATCATTCAGGTGTAATTACTCTTAAATTTATAAAAGCTATCTAGATTTAAATCAAGCTTTTAGTTATTCAATTTCAATTAGTTTAAGCACGAGTTGACTTCATTAGAATAAAAAGATTTTGAGTTCAAATCATACTTATAGCAAAATAAAACTTCAGGTGAGCCAGAGAGTTTTTCTCACTTCATGTAAGTTTTCTCATGATTATGGTATTAAGTTTAAATATGATGGATGCACAATTACGCACTGATATACTAACTTTCCTTCAAGTACAGACTAGCTTAGAGCCCTAACATTCTGTACTTAAGTAATGAAAATTATTGGACGAGCTAGTGGTTCTTCCTTGATAAAAAACAGTTAAAGAACTACGAGTCAAACTCTCCTACACTTTGTCAAGATGGTCAAATGATAAATACGAAGTGTTTGATGAAGACTTATGTTCAAACTTTTAGAATGGCGACAACTTACTTTTTACCAACTTCCCAGAGACCTGGATAAGGTCACCTATGAAACATTTATTGTTATCAACAATATTATTGTAATCTTTTGAATGTCATTTCAAAATATTTTCATTCAGATAAACGACAAGTCAATGGAAAATTACCATGGTCATTTGACTAACAAAACTTATTAAAATTAACTTGATTTTTAAAATAATCAAAATATTTTTTGATCTCCCTAAATCTCCACCTAAGCAAGATTTCCATCTAATATCTCGCTGGATTTTTTTCAAAAAATAAAACAGATTTTAATTAAAAAAATTAAACAGTTTTTAAACTGAACTAGTTTTTTTCTAAAAATAAACAGGCAAGATTGAAGGAAAAAAAATTCAGGTTTCTTTTAATATAGCGATATTTTTTCAAATATCTATGTATTTTTAATACATAATTATTTCAGAGATAAAATTATATCCTAAAAATATCGTTCATTTAAAGTTCTTGTTATTATGAATAAGTAAACTTTTAAATTTTAATAAATTTTGTTTTAATTATTACGTTTATAATAATAACTTTTAAAATCTGTAACTAAATAAATTATAAAAGTGAATATTATTTTTTAAAGAAATGTTCAAATAAAAATAACTTTAAAAAACTAAAAGGTTTAAAAAGTAATCTCAACGTTCAATTTCATAATCAATGATTGAGATCAATTTATAAGATAAAGTTGGTTAGATATGTATTTTAAAAATAGCCAATTTTATTGACTTTTTGCAAGTTCACATTTTTTTCTAAACGTTCACAACTTTTAGAGTTAATTACGCAAATGGTCCTTGTGGTTAATCCAAAATAACATGTTTGGGTACTAAGAGTTTTAAGTAACAGGTTTGAGTATTATACTTTTAATTTTGTAACGAGTTAAGATATTAACACTAACAAATGTTAAGTTTTCTGTTAATTATGAGTGTAATGACTAAATTACCCTTTTATAATTACAGGGACCATTTATGCCATAACCCTTTTCTAATTATTAAACATACCATTTTTAGGCACTATTTATGTAAACCCAGCCCACCCACCCTCTATAAACATATCGCCACTACCCCACTGTCGGATTCAGATCCACCGCCACCGGTTCGACTATCACCATCGCCACCACTTCGACCATCACTACCACTCCTTCATGATTTGGTTTAGTGGTGGTGGGTGTGATGCTTCTCAAATCCAAAACCCTAAACAAACTTCCCTTCTATTCGCTTCTTCTTCTCTTTTGTCTAACCACAACCATACCAACAATTGTCGGCACCATCGATAGCGATTGAGAAGACACGCGATATGTGAGCCCAACCACCATAATCTCTATCACAATCTTCTTCTAAGAATCCTTAGAACCAAAAACTTTTTCTAAAAACCCAAATCAAGCGTTACCTAATTAGGGATTCTTAGTTCTAGGGCTTTAGGCAACAATGATGGTTCGATGGAGATGAAGTGGTGGTGGATAGTGCGATGGTGATGATGATTCGATGATAATGATGTTGAGATGGCGTGGATCATGTGACGACGCTGATGATGCAATTGATGTGGGTTTTGTATAATTTAGGCGGTGGACATGGTTCATTGGCCGGTGGTAGTGGTGGTTGTGGCTGATTGCATGGTTAGTGGTCGGTGGTGATGAAGCTGACGATGAATATGGTGTTGAGTTGTTGTTGTCGTTTCATTTAAGGAGCTATTGACGATGGTGCTGGTGAGGACGATGTGACGGAGTGGTGGCCCATGGTGGGGACTGACGGTGGTGGTGGGCGGCGGTGGGGACTTGCGGTGGTGGTGGCTGACAATGGTGACTAATGGTGGTGGAGGTGGGGAAATTATTCTGGAATCTAAAGTGTGTGTATATATATATATATATATATATATATATATATATATATATATATATATATAATAACACAAATAGTCCTTCATATATATTAAATGACATAAACTGTCTTGTTAAGTTACAGTTGTAGTCCTTGTAAAGTGAAAATATAAAAATGCTAATTAGTTATAAAATTGAAAGAATGTTACTTGAAACTCTTAGTACCCAAACTTATTATTTTGAATAAACCACAAGGACCATTTGCGTAATTAACTCAATCTTTTATGTACGATATTATTTTTTTATAAAAATTAAACTATAAAAACATACCTTTTTTAATCTTTAAAACGAGTCCAATATTACTATATGAAATTGTAAGATTTTTTTTACGTTTTTAAGCTCATATCTCGTTAATGTGTTTTTAGTGCATCTCCTTGTGTTTTTTTTGTTAGTTGTTGTGTTTTTTAATACTAATGTATTTTTCTAAAATGATTAATTTTAAAAATATATAAATGATAAAATAATATTATTATATATCTCTAATATGTACACGCAATAATAAATTAATAACCAACTAATCTAATACATTAAAAACAATAACAAAATAACACAATTTCTCATTGTGTTTTTTTATATTTATTGTGTAATCTTGAACCCTATGAGTTTTGAAAAATACATTGGTGAAATAACATAATTGTGTACTTCTAATATAAATATAATGATAGATAACAATAAGTTTAAAAAATATATAAAAAATAGCAACAAAAATAACACATAGTGTTATTTTCAACACTATGAGTTTTGATAAATACATTGATGAAAGTATATAATTATACACTCATACTTGTAAAATAAAATGATAAAGAACAAGTTTATATAATATGTAGAAATAATGACAATAATAACACAAAATAGTCTAAAACGTAAAATACAATTATAAATACATATAACAAACATGTTAGATATATATGATACAATGAATGTATCTTACACAATTTGCTAATATATTTGACACAATAACCAAAATGTCATACTCAATAAAACAATAGAACAACACGTGCCAAGTCCACAATTATTCTTAAATTTTTTAAATTAAATACATTTTTAAATATAATCTTACCCTATTTTTTTAATTAAAATGAAACCGATTTCAAGCAGATTTTAGATCTGCTAGATTTTCTCTCAACTAATAATTGAACAAAAATCTTTAAAATTAAATAATTATAGTATGATGATATAAAATAACAAATAGAAAAGTTACGAAAGTTTATAAAATAAATAGATACTCGTTTAATTTATAAAAAAATTTAGAAAAAATATTTTTAACTAAAAACTTACTGAATATATTAAAACAAGGCTATAACTTTTAATTTTTTAGGGGTAACTTTATAAAATAGTAACAAACTTTTAAAAATGTTTCAATAGGTAACTCAAGTTTTAAAAGTGTTCCAATCAAGTCACTCAGTTTTAATGTTTTATATAGATCAAAAACCTTAACATGTTTTTTTAGCATGTTATACTTTTCATTTCAATTAGAATATATTTTTTGCTTTCTTTTGATACTAATGTGAAATGGTGACGTGAATTTAAGTTAATTTCTTTTATTTTTTTATAATTAACATGTTTTTTTATTTTTTAAGTATAATTTCATATATTGAAAATTCTGACCCTCACGTCTTCTCCGCCGTTACTTTCTTGACATAAGAAAATTCGACGATGACTCGATTTGACCGTTTAGTGGTTCAATTTGAGATAAAGATGCACGAGTGACTAAATTAGAACACTTTTTAAACTTGGTTACTATTCTATGATATTTTTCTTTTTTATTAATATATAAAAACTACACTATTTAATGTAAAAGATATTATTTTGTTATAAATATATAATAATTATTTTGTTTTATGTATAAAAATAATAAAAATCAGGCGAGGAAGGCAAATTAAAAAAAAACTGGCAAGGAAAACCATAATTACTCGCCTGGTTAGCGAGAAAGGATATGTTGGTGAGGAAAATTGTCAAATCCTCGCCTGGTCAGCCAGGAATGGCCACGTCAGCGAGGAAATATGTTAATTACTCTCCTGGTCGGCGAGGAATGGACACGTCAGCGAGGGTTATGGGTTTTCCTCGCCCATGTGTGAGGAATGGACACGTGTTTCCTCCTGATTGTTTCGGTTTTTGATAATTTTCGTTTTTAAATGTTATAGTAATTTTCCCATAAGTCAATAAATATCCACTTTTGAGACGAGGAATAAAAAGCTATTGTGACTCTTAAAAATATATACTATTTACACCATCCTGGTGAGAAAGCCTCATGTGATTAGGTGGTTTGGGCTGCTAACCAATCAAGGCCTGCCATTTGGCACTTTGCTGGTTTTTCCAACAATAATAATTACATTTTTTATCATAATAATAAACACAATTAGTTTTAGTTTTATTAACAGCTTGGAGCCTATAGCAACTGGTTGAGCGCACGCCCCATGCGAAAACTTCGGTTTGAGCCCAAGACTCCCTCTTTTAGACTTTTGAAGCATTATTTTTCTTTTTTTTCTTCTTTCCTTTAGTAAATTTTAGGTTTTGCATCAATAGTTTTTCTACACCACTGTTAACGTAAGTTGCTCACTAGTGTTTGCAAATTTTAACACCCCCACCACATCCACCTTTCGATATATAAAAACATGATTTATGACTATAGGTATGAAGATAATGATAGCCCACTCCGTTGTGCATGTAATAACAATAGTTTTCAACAAACTAGCGTATTAAGAGGAGAATAAAAGTTATTAAGACTATTATTAAACAAACAATATTCTCAATATTTATTATTGAAATGATCAAATGAAGCCATATGGAAGATCAGTTGGGAAGTACGATCGAGGATCCCACAAAATTATTGAGTATTAACAATAATTCAACAAGAAGGGAACTAAAATATTAATATACTTGGAATACCAACATTTGCAAAACTTAATTCAAGATTCATTTAAATTATACTTTAATTTACGGTTTTCATTATTCTTGATTAAATTATAATAGATCTGTCGATGCTCGCAAAGTTATGTTGTCATAACAATAATATTTGGGGGTGTTTAAGCCTTGTATAAGGGATGCATCGATAGTGGTAAGCTAATTGATCCATCTAGCAACACTACATGTTTAATCATATTTTTATTGGTTTTATGTCATGAGTCTTTAAAGCCACATGTTTAGTGCAAGCTTAGATTTAATTAACCCCATTGTTAGTATGTTTTTTACGGATCCTGTGAGTTTAACGGTAACAGGTCTCATGGAAAAAAATCAGGTGGGTCACGTTGGGTAACCTAACGAATCAAATTGAGTTGGGGTAAAATTACGTCTAATAAAAAATTAGTTTATATTAAAACGGGTCTTTTGAATAAAAGTATTAAAATTCGTTCACCTACTATATTTGATTTTTGTGACAGCTAGTGGTGATGGTGGGCAAATGTGGCAGTGTGCGCTCGAGTCGCTAAGGTGGCAACTGTACAGAGGGTAACAATGGATGGTGTATAAAATATAACTGATTTTTGGCAAATTGAATTTTAATAATTCAAACTATTTTTCATCGAACGATAATAAATCATACTAATAATTTGGCTGATTATACTCACAACTTTCACTTTTATTACCAATAAAAGTCATAGTAACATAGTCATCAAATATTTACGCTTGAATTTGCACTCGATTTCATTCAAAATAATGATTATGAACGAAATAAAATAATATACAAACGATATCAAACGGAAAATAAATATAAACCGAGTGTGAATCTATGATAATTATGTTATTGAGATTGTTATTAGCAATAAAAGTGAAAGTTGAGATTATTACCAATCAAATTAATAAAATGAATTATTATCAACCAATAAGTAATAGTATGAATTATTAAAATGCAAATTGCCTTGATTTTTTTTCGTTTTTAACTATTTTAGAATAGTAATACTAATTAGCTTATTTTTTAAAATTGGAATATTGTATGTTGAAATTTAAATTAAAATATATAATATCTAATAGAAAAAATAATGAAATGCATATATGTCCAAAAAAGAATTATTATATACAGAAGGCACACATATATAATTTTTTAAGTTATGGAGAAAGTTACAAGAAATTGCCTTTAGTAATTAGTTTGACTGTACATGTAGGGGCATACATGAATGAATGTGGGCAAACTTGTGTAATGAACATGATTCCGAAGATATTGATTATATGTGTTCATGAGTTTAGTCGCTTTCTTCACTTGAAGATTCTCTATCTTAAAATTTAAATCAAAACTGAAAACTAATTACTTAATTAGATAATTTTGTTTGGACTAAACTAAGTTAAAAGTCAGTTTTAAATCTTGCTTAGGTTTACAAATCTAGACTCGAATATTAAACACCATGACAATAACACACATAGAAAAATGCAAATTTGAAACCCGAGTAACCCGTGGATGCTTCTACATACATCCTTTCATCTTCTTCTCTTTATAAATGAATACAAAACGAACAAAGATATACAAAAAGATTTGATGAGTAAAAACAAAATTTTGACCTCTTGAATACGTTAGTGGCCTTTTCAGTTACGACGATAACATGACAAAAAATGACATGTGTGCCATACTTTGATGGTGACATGGTGTCACATAACCCGACATGTCACATCTGATGATGACACGTCTCTATACTTAGCATGTCATGCCAGTAAACATTTATGTCACACTATCACATGTTTATATATTTATGTGATTCTATAATAATGAAAGTCTCTTTTATATAAAAAATAAACTTAAGACCTTAACTAAAAATGAAAGAGATGTAGGGATTAAAAAAAATATATTTTATGTACAATTAAATCGAAATTTTGAGGAGGGCACGTGTGATTGACAAGAGATAGGGTGGTTGGGTGCAAGGTTGTAGGGATCACCGGATCTTCACAGCCACACAGGAACCCTACTTCAACATGTGTCATGTTTCTTCTTCTCTTCCACACAATTTCAAATAAAAGTATTGTAATTTATCTGTATTATGATTAATCGAATACTTTTTTTTATTGATTTAATACTTCATATGGTGATATGAATTGAATTTGACATGACTTCCACAAATCTAATTAAATTAGAGCATTCATACTGGGTTTCTTATTTTTATTTATATAATTACATTAAAAATCATCACATTTTCTTTTTTATTTTCAATTAAATAATGTTATAATACTTTTTATATCTTATCATTACTTTTTTTCTCGCTCCTCCACTCACAACCATTTTAAAAAATATTAAAAAAATTTATAAGGATTAAACAGTGATTATTCAAATATACTAATCCATAATAACATTTTCTCTCTCCTTCACTCACAACCACTCAAAACCATTCCATATAACATACCAAACACACTCACATATTTTTAAGGACTCCACTGTGAATGCTCTTAATGGATTTGGATATGTTAACCTATCAAAATGTGTAAGAAGCGTATTTAAACTACCATACGTAAGATTGTGGTAGACACTGACGAAGCTTCTGTGGGGCCGGGGGGCCCCGCTCTCCTCTTTTTTTCGTCAGTAGTGTTAATTTTCGGCTCGGTAGTATAAATTTTCGGTCCGATAGTGGAAAATTTTTTGTCAAGATTTCGTAATTGTAACCATTTAAGGATGAAGAATGAGTAGCGGATGGACTTTGTAGGAGGGAGCCTAACGCCAACCCTAAGGGTTTGCCTGTGGGCTACCATTAAGGACTCAAACTTTTGTTCAAGGGTTGCGGTGTGGCGAACCGGGTATGGAGTTTGATTTCGCATGGTTTGGTCTTTCATTGCCTCGTGATAGAGTCCCTTTGATGTTAATTGATTGGTCTGAAGACTTAAACGTTTCACATCTTAAACGTATTGATATTTGTGTCATTTTCTCTGTTGCTTCGTGGTCTTTGTGGAGATACATAAATGATGTGGTTTTTAAGAAGAAACGTTAGAGAAAAGAAACACTTTATAAGGATATAATTCAAGTGTCTTTTGTTTGTTATAGCTCTAGAACTAAGACATGCAAAATCAATTTGATAGTGGTTAAAGTTCCACTATTGTCTTTGTAATTTTTGTGCCCCGATCTCGTTGTTAGGTTTGTTTTTATAACATACTATTGTTCAAAAAAAATTTGTTCCAAAATTATAAAGTTATTACTAATTATATGTTTAAAAGGAACCAATAAACTAATTAAAAATCTTAAAACCCAATAACATACCAACTAAAAGTAAAAGTAAATAAGTAACTTAGTGTCATTTAATAAAAGCATATTTCCAAATTGTTTTATATTGGGGTGTATTTATTAATTGTGTTGTGAAATATTAGACTCATAAGTCAATAAAAGTGAAATATGTGGCTATTTACTAAGACAACGCCTAATAAAAAGCATGATAGTCGTGATAGGTGTTCCCGTGAGTGGGGTTCATATATGGTGGAAGATGAAAATTTAGATGAAAACCCAAGCTTTAACAATAAGAAAATTATTTTTATTATTATTATTATTTTTTTTTTTGGTAAAAGTGATGATTTATTGATTTTGACCTTGAATTTGATCCATATGTAGAAGTGACGGATTAGCGGACTAAATTGGTCACCGTTTATAAACAATTTGATGAATTTGGTTTTAGCTAGTAATGTTTTTATAACCAGACTAGAACTTTGAGCATTTAAAACTGAAACATTCATAATCTTAATTCGCTAGATGCGAAACATGGTTTTAGCTAGTGATGTTTTCATAACCAGACTAGGAACCACAAACACCGTAGGTTCAGTTTGGTACCTATGAAACACCACACTTTTTCAACCGTTTTTAGATTCTTCATTGTATTTCATAAAATTCAGAACCCTTGATGGTTCTTCGATCTTCATTATGTTCTTCAATCGATCAAGTGTTAAGAGTTTATAATTTAATTTTCAATCAATCGGGGTTAACTAGAGTACATGATTACAATTCAATCACCATTTATAAACAATTTGATGAACTTGGTTTACCTATTACAGTTCAATAATCGATTTGGTTATAAAAAACAATCAATTATAAACAATTTAATGAACCTAGTTTATTTGATTAGAGTTCAATCACTAGATAATCGACCAGTTGTAAACAATTTAATGAACTAGTGTAGTTGATTATCGGTGTGATTATAAAAACAATCAAATGATAAAAAAATTGATTTTTGCACACTTATGTGATAATTATATCCTTATTACACCAACTTTTTCATAGATGAATTCAATCCATATAAGTAGTAATAATCCCGATTATATATGAAAAATGTAAGCTTGGGATGTTACATGTATATTTGCATAATGAAACATGATTTCACTTTAGTTTTGCGATTCGACTCGTTTGTCCAAAACCTTGAAATAATTTTGTGATAGTCCACATTTGGTGGGCAAATTATGTCAATTTAGACAACAATCATCTCATTGATTTTTCATATATATTCTATAAATTTTTTATTAGTGTCACAAAACACAAATTAAGATCCAGTTCTACCCAAATCAAGAGAATAAGATCCAAATCATTTACAAATCCAGAAAACAACAAATCAGTACTTACATATATTAGACAGAACCTGAACCATCAACACAAAAATCTGGTGAACAAGAATAAATCAAAGTTAAGATCGAGTGAACTCGTCTATATGATGAAACCTCATTCGAGAACCTTAAGAAAGACGAAGATGATATCATGAAAAATTGATAACGATCTGATACAAAGATAGGAAGCCACCAACACAAACTGATAACGATGAAAAATGATACTGTAAGAATGATGGTTGGTGAGAGGTTAAACCCTAGAGTATGAATTAAAACCAAAGAAATCTGATGAGTGAGAGTGTGAAGAAAGGTCATGGTTAGCACTGGCGGAGCATCATAGGGGCCGGGGGGCCCGCCGCCTCCCTTATTTTTTCGTCCGTAGTGTTAAATTTTAGCCAGATAGTGTAAATTTTTGGCCCGCTAGTGTAAATTTTTATATAAATATCGAGTTCGCCCCCCGTAAAAAAATTTAATTTCGCCCCCGCCCTCATACGAAATAGTTCAAGCTCCGTCACTGATGGTTAGCACTCTCAATTCTTGAATATATCAACCATGCCACTGTCTCTCAGGCCCAAATCCATATCTGCAATATGCTACAAGCTCGTATATCCAAGCCCATTAGCTTATAATCCACAATCCAGCTAGAACTACTAAAAATAATAAATATGTTTGTGATTGAATTGGACATCTATATATTTCAACAACTAGGATTAACTTAAAAACTTATGTTATAACATATTTATAGGTAATTATAATTATCTGCAAGCATAATTTGGTGTTACAAACAAACACACTCTTCAAAATTCTCACTATAGGTCAATATTGATCAAAATCCACCAAAAACACATACATCCATGTTCTTAATTATGCAAGATAATCACAATTAAACACTTTTAACATGTAGATGAACTATATTCCTACTGCCATTAAAGATATGAGCAAATAATTGAATCTTTATATTAGTAACTAGAATTGTACCCCGCGCGTTGCCGCGGGCTTCTTGTAACGTCATGAAAATCATATTAACACAAAAGAGCAATAAATCATCAACATGTTTTGAGTGCCGAAATACTATAATAGTTTTAACAATAAGAGTATATCGATCAACGATTATACAAAAAAAAAATAGTTTTGTTATATATATATACATAACTACGTGCTTTACCGACCGACGGCTGCAGAAAAGCATATGTATCAACGTTGTTGCAATGATCTTTACGCAACACCTTGAAACGATATTAACAGAAAAGAGAAAGAATAATAGTTTTAAGCATACGAGTAAATCGAAGTTATTGACTTAACAAAATTCTAATGACGCAACTTCAAAAGCTTCAATGTTTTGTAAATGCTTAAATTCTTATTATTTTCAATATTAGAAGACAAAATAGAACAATCCAACATGCTAAATGTTTTTATTAATAAGTATATAAGTAGTTTTATAAAAAAATTTTAAATAGGATTTATTCCGATATGCTTGTATGTTATATAAAATTTTTCCCAACCTTTAAAAAGGTTACAGAATAAATTTAAAAATAACTTAGATCTGTTAACTTTTTTGTTCTGCATATTATGTGAAAAATCAAATAGATTTACTTTAAAAGACTAAAAGAAGAATCACTAAAAAAAACTTAACTTTAGGTCACTCCCTGTTATTGAATAAAAAGTCAAAAAACAACACCCAAGGCAATTTATGATTGAAACCTTTGTAGCAAAAGAAGAGGCGGAGAGTATCAATCCTAAAACCTTTGTGGCTAAAATTGAAAGTAATAAAATTGCAATGTTAACACCGACATAAGTTTTTAATACTATATATAATTCCCCCGATTGACCTGTTTTTATTTTAACTAAGTAAAAAGTTTGACCCGTTAAAAATAAAATACAATATATCTACCCATTTTTAATCAATGTATGACAATGTTGGATGGAAGAACGGATCACTACTATTAATTTTTAAAAAGTAAATAAAGTATTCAAATTACTTGACATACAAATATGAAGTGCCAATTAGCAAATTTGCAGTGACCATGAGAATCCTTTGGTCCCAATGTATTAGACTTTTAACTTTTAAGTACTTTTTAATAAGGGTTTCACAACATTTATTGAGAGTTTGACGCATAATAAACAAAATAGAAATCACCTAATAATATAATCAGAAGCCAAGAAAAACTAGCAATTTACAGATTCCTGATAGATTTATGTCCATTTCTATGACGGTAACAAACAATTCAACGCATTTAGTACCAGAAATGATGATCTTGGAAACGACATGTAAAGAAAGAAACACATACCTCCAAGCATGCGCTTGATAAAACCCGAGAAGTTGTTCAAACAACACTAGAAATGATTGACCTTGGAAAGTGGTGAGTGAGAGTCAAGATACCGTCCTACGTTCAATGATCAGTAAAGCTCCAACAAGAAACATGTATCTTTTTAACTTGAATACATACTTCATTCGTATAATAAAAATACATGCTTTCAAGAGCCCCAAGGGGAAAGAAGCATCGCTAGCAGCAATATCCCACAGACTTAAAAGCAACATTGAGCTGGATATATTGACTGACAAAATCTATTAAAGTTACCGCGGTAGGCGACATGACATTTTAATTAATATTGACATTCAACAGCATGCCTCTAGAATGAAATTGCAATGATTGATAAGCTGAAAGATATTATGTAATTAACATTATGTTCTCAAGTTTACTTAAGGATAAAAGATAAAAAAAACTAATGTTTTTCCTTTATCTTCTTTTTCTTCTTTCTCCTTCTCTTCTTTTCTCTAAACTTCCTTCCAATTTGAAAAGATTGACTTTAGCCTTTTAATCTCCCTTTCCTTTTCTTATGTTCCATCATCCTTAAGTGAGCTAGGGAACACACTTTCATAAAATTCTTTTACTTCCTTAAAAAAAGCAATAGAAGCACAACTATTATTTCTTTTCTTCGGCTTCGCTTCTCTTCTCTCAAGTTCATAATCGTAGCAAAACAAGAGGATTTGACTAGCTTCCAATGATTTATTATAACCAAGAAAAAATTACTCAAAAAACTTAGTGATAACTCAAGATAATTCTATACCCTGGCTATGTATTTACAGATAAAAAACTAAACCTATTTGATTACAATTAGAATTGCTAAACTTTAGGATTTAACAAACTTGGTAAAGTCTTCCTCGACTACTATACTAATTACTAAATAATAGGAATTAAATCTAACTTGACCGCCTATTCAACTTAAGTCCGTGAACTTTACTCGCATGTGAATCGGGTTAGAAATTACCGCCAATATTCTCATCTAAAATGAACTCGGGAACACAACGTAAGGGTCGGCAAATTGAAAGGATAATAAGCAAACTTACTAGAAACATATAAAGATGAAGGATAAAGACCAGGATGAATCTTTGGGTAGTAAATGCAGATGATAACTAACTATAATAAAGTTGCATATGCTTGAATTTACAATAATGCTAATAACAACCTAAATATATGGTAGTTCTTTAACTATGGAATATGATGATGATAGACACTTCTAGCGACTTAAGACACATAATTAACATGATATACCTTGTAGTTAAGATACCATTCCTGCAGTCCAGTCCTAAATGAACCTTGATCCAATCAATGATGATGAAATACTATCAAATTTTATCGATTTTGAACTATTAGCACGATTAACGTTATTGTTAGAAGCACACAAGTCAAATAAAACTAATATAGAAGAATGTGAATAAAACTAGAAGTAATTAAGGATCGGAACCATTTTAACATCATCAACGTCAAAAACTTTTGCACGAACTAGGGTTTTGATCTGTATCTTTTAAAACCTTATAGCTAGTGGCGGAGTTTGAGTCACATCATTGGGGGCGGGGGCGAAAATAAACTATTTTAGGGGGGCGAACTCTATATTTATTATAAAATTTACACTATCAGTCGAAAATTAACACTACTGACGATAAAAAGAGATGGACGAGAGTATTTAAAAAGAGACCGATGTTCGTTTTAACATATGGGTGTTCGTCCAGATTCAACTTCTTCCACAAAATTTGCAGTGACCACCACACAAATATGAATCGTTTCACAACTAAAATGAGTAGTTGAGTCCACGGGTTCAGTTTAGGTTTTAGGGTTTGTTAGAAACTCTATATATTGTAATAACCCTATAAATGAATAATCAATCTAGTATTTTACTATCTTACAAATAAAACTTAAAATAGTTTGAAATTGATGAAAATTTCAACAGTCAATCATAAAGAACCTACCTAATGTGTATGCGAGGATGTATATCAAGGAATCTAATTTCAACAAGCAGAAAAACAAAGAAGAGCAAAGCTTTTAACGAATCTCGTCTCTTTGAGAATCGACATAGCTTCTGTTTGTTTATTAGGCGTCGAAGCAATTGAACCTAAGACAAGATCATTAGGTGAATGTGAAAACACCATCGTGCTAAGGATGTTAACCATTGCATCCTCAATATATAAGAAGGTAAATTTAGTTTATTAACAGTTTGATACTTATAAAGGTTATTGTATTTTATTTTTATTAACAACTTGATACATATATCAGGTTATTAGTTTCAAAGTTGATCATGATTTTGATGATTATTCAATAACAACATGCAAGGGCATAAGTTATATTCAAAACATTAGTCAAAGATTGTTACCGGATATCAAACGGAACGAACATACTGAAACTGATGTTTGTTAATGGTTATGGTTCGCTGGTCAATATGATTTATCTGCAGTAGTCGGAAAGACGTACAAGAACCACATATCGCAGTAGAAGATCAATTAGATGTAACTTTAGATTCGACTAATCGTCTATGCCTCCAAATACAAAGCCTTCTAGCTCAAGTTATAGCCATTTTAATTAATCCCCTTTAGAAAAACGATTCTATGACTCCAAATACAAAATAGCTTGTTCCTCCACACTTTGGACCCACACCAATAATATAAAAAAAAATTTGTTGAAAATTTAGTGAAAAAATATTTTTTTACTAACTTTGGACACAAATAATTATTATTTGTTACTAAAATAATTATTATTCAGTGGTTTGTATTATTTATGTGAAAAAATCATAACCATTCAAACCGTGTTCAAAACAGAACTAAAATAAATAAAATATTAATGCTTAAAATCGTGTAGTTAAAACATAAAATTGTGAAAACTAAGTTAGTGGTGGAACATAAGTTGTTGCACATAGGAGAGACATAAGAAAAATGGTCTTATAAAGGTTGGCTTCTAGAGGATTGTGTTTTTGTATGGTGGACTTATGCGTGCTACGTACTCTTATTTCATTTTCTAGTTTTGTGTAGATGAAAAGAGATACCTAAGTTCATATATTGTCTATCAGTACGAGTATGCTCATGATAGTTTTCATGAAAATTTATGTTCACAAGATTTTCTAAATGGGCTTAAACCTGAATTATGTTTCAAATTAATAATTAGTACTAAAGGGGCGTTTGGTTTGTGAAATTTGTTGAAATTGGTATTGGAATTTGAATATGAATTGGAATTAAAAGAAATTGTATTTAGAATTCAATACTTTTTAAAGGATTTGAAATTCAATGGAATGGAATCTATAGATATAATTTAAATTCCAAATGCATTTTTAGTAACAAACCACTTATAAAGTAATTGAAATTTATCACCCATTGCAAACCGCCGCCGACAATCAAACGCTATCACCAACTGCGCTCGTTGCCGAAAACCGACCGTACCCCATCGCCGCCACAAACCGAGCACACCTGTCATCGAGAACCGGCAGTCTCTGTCAAGTGCGTCTAAACCGACGCGGTTCGGCTGCGCCGGTCGTCAACAATCACGGTCAGGGGTGGTAGTCATGGGCGTCGATGTCGTACGTCGTTGGGTTCGGCGACAAGCGGGGTCAATGGTTGTGCGTGTCGGGTCAAGCGACGTCAGTGGCAGGCGGGGTCGGTGACAGGCTCAGCGGTTTTGGGGCGTCGATAATCGGGGTCGGTGACGGGTGGCGGTCAGGGGCGAAGGTGGTCGGCGGGTGAGATCAGCGGCGACCACAGCGGGTGGTGGCATCAGCAGCGATCACCGGGCGGTAGTGAGGTGTCACACCCCCAACCACGGCGGTTTCCCGCGGGGCGTGAACATCATGGAAACCATAGTCATTGATCGACCACTACATGGTTTAGTAAACATACGTTGCAAATAAGTTTAAAAATACATAATTGTTTTCAGAGTTGATTTGCGGAAGTAGTAGAGCTAGAGTAATTGTTTTCAAAACATGACAAATAGGAAAATAAATGTCCCAAATAGCATGAATGGTCCTAAATGCGACATGGACCAAGCTAACTTAACTTGATGCAAGGGTCAAGTACCTGAGAAAACATGCATGAAAATATGTCAACATAAAGTTGGTGAGTTCACAGGTTTTAAAGTAATAGTAAACAGTGTAATGGACCACAAGTCTTTCCATGATTTGATTGTCGATCATACAATACTACAATATTATATAAGCACCGCAACCGAAGCTAGACTGTAACTGTAACACATTGCCCCTACCCATGCCTACCGTAAGCATGAGTGTGAACAGGCTAATAATGCACCCGTTTAGACCTCCAGTCAAGATTAGGGTAATTAATCCGGGTGGGGGTAGTCAAACCCAATAGTACTATCCATGATTACCTCGCTTTGGGAAATAAACTAACGGTTCGATATCTGGGGACTTTATACGGTAAGTAAACAACTTATATAACATGTGAAATCATTAACAAGTAAATGTGTCCAAGAAAATAGTAATTTGCATGTAATCTCCCCCAAAAGGAAAATAAGTAAAATGAGGCCGTGAAACTCACCTCAATTGCACGCATGAATACTAGCAATAGTCTGTATGTACGATTGGTCTAGGAATCTCCTAAACAAAATCACGATATATTCATGAGGTCATGATTACTAACCCTAGATGGTCATGCATAACTCATCCTCAAAGTTAGTTTTGAAAATGTCACTTGACTAATTAGCCACGTCGAGTCGTAAATGTTTTATTTAGATTCTTGTCTTCATCTTTATTTTCCTAAAGATACATAATGTATTGAAGGTGTTTTATATTAAGTATAATGGTATTATACTTTCCATGTGTATGAGTTTCCCTTTTTTTTTACCAAATATCTCTAAAGTTTACTTTTATCTAAGTATAGGTTTTTGACAGCATTAAGTGAATTTTTGGGTCTGGTTGTCATCCCCTTTTCATGGTACAAAAGATTTTTATAAAATCTGATACTTTTATCATATTTAGGTCTATGTCTTGGGATTCCAAAAAGGTATAGCTTGTATCCTACAACTAAGTTTAAGTGCCACTAAATGGTTCATGAAGCAACAGATGTCAGTGCAGCACTTTTCTGTATATGTCTATGGAATTTACCTTTTTGAGAGGTCAAAACTTACATTCACAACTAGAGCCTATATTACTTTTAAACCTAACACCTTAAGCTAAGTTACCACAGAAAGAAAATCTTCATTTTATTACTTTAAGCATAACTTATGCCTCATTCTTTCTGCCCTATTTATTCTGTCAAAAATTCAGGTTCAGCACTTTAATTTGCTTGTACGTTTTGGAAGGGTTATACTCATCTATAAATTTCAAGGTTGGATGGGTTAGAAACTAGACATCCTAAAGTTAATGTTAGGCTCAAGAAAACGGTTTATTTGACCATGTTTAGGTAGAGTTATGGTCTTGAAAACACAGAACATGAATCTGCCAGAAAATGTTTTACATGTTTTGTTACTTTTTTAAAACTTTGGTAGAGCACTTTTGGGATGAGTTAGTGAACATGAACACTTCATGGTGATGTATGGGAGATTAGAAACAAGGTGCTAACCTTAACCAAGCAAGAAGAAGAGATGGTAGTCTTGAAATGCAAGGAAAAGGAAGACTTGATCCTTTGAACTAAGAACCAACCAAGGAAAAATAGAGAAGATGTTGTAGGATGCTTGGAAGCTTCAAAAATTGCTTAGTCTTTATTTATGTTACTTGGAACACTCTTGATTAGTAGAAGGGCTTGAAATATAATGGAATGATGGAGATGATGAAATGGTCAAGAGATAGATGGAGAAAGTGAAACATGGTGAAGTGTGTTGATGTAAATTTGGTTGGTAAAGTGCAATTGCTTTATAACTTGGTAAACTCAATATTTGACAACTTGAATCTGATTCACGTTCAAGGGAAAGAGGAAGAGATGTCAAGATGGGTAAGGTAGACATCATGCTTTAAGCCTTTATGTAAATCTTTCACAAAAATAGAAGTTTTCAAAAGCACAAGTCAAACCAAGAAAATCACATGGAGATTTGATAAAAATTGAAAAGTGATAGGTGGTGTAGGTTGAACGGTCAACATGCATGGGAAATGAGTGTTTTGTTTTCTTTTGTGTAGTATTGGGTATTTAGGTTGTATTTGTTGCACCATAGGTATTTATATATATTTTTATATTTTTACTTTTTACTTTTTAAAATACACAAAAATATTTATACGAACTTATATAATATCATGTATTTTAATATTGATGATATATTAATGATACATCATGTATCTAGTAGTCGTGTTAAAAGAATTCCTTCCGGGTAAAATATCAATTTACGCGATTAGGTTTATTTATAAATTTAAGCTTTTCCAATGTAATTAATTTAAAATTTAAATACTTTGAAACACTAGAATTTAAAATACTTTGAAAAACTTTAAAGTATTTATTAGTACACATATATTATTTAATTAACACCAACGTTCGTGTGTGCCGGTTGTATCGCGTGTGAAAATGGTAATTACGCCGAATTACCGATGCATGAAATGTTATGCGTGAAAGTTTGCAATGCATAAAACGACTTCAATAATATAATTTAAATTGAAAATCAAGTGTTATAGGTGCAATTATAACCAAGTCAAGGTCGGGTATTGACCTGAAATTGCCGGTTGTCACATGAGGGCGCGGCAGTGGTCGAGTTCGTGGGCGTCGCCAACGGGTGGGGTCGGCGGCCGTCGGTAGCTGGCGGTTAGTGGCGGACAGTGGCGTCGGCGGTTGGAGGTGGGCGGGGTGGTAGGTGGCGATCAGTGGCGGAGGCAGAGGTCGGTGAGACTTAAAATCATTCAATACTTGGAAAGATTTTGAAATCATTCATTTGTAGGAATTTGAGAAGATTAATTCAAATTCCAATTTCAATTCATTTCGCAACCACAAACGTTAAAAATAGAATTTAAATTTCAATTACAACGAATTCCTAACAAAAAAACACAATAACTAATAAAATTCAAGTTACAATTCCAATAAATTCCATTGAATTACTACGTTCTAAAATTGCCCTAAAAGTCGATATGCATTGATGCTGCTAAGAAAACATTGATAAGAAAAACGATTTTATTGAACATAACTAGAATACATGTGCTATCGTTGGGAAATCGTGTGACGAAGTTCATATTCGAAAGTAATATTGAAATTCATAATTCTATTCCAAAAACGAGTTAGACGCCTTCAACCATGATTAGTCCTTTGAAATTTCAGAAAAGCCGATTTCCACTCACTATATATTTTGCAATGATAATAAATGCATATATCATAGTCTATAGTATATAATAAAATAGTAATTAAGATGTCACATGACATTCTTATGTTACTTCTTGAAAAAAATTTCCCGCCAAAATTAATATATTATTTTAGTCAAGTTTTTATTTTAAGAAACTAAATTAATAGTAATAATTCATTTTGTTTTGAATTTAATTTTTTATATTATCAACTTAATTTTGTAATCATATTGTTTTGAACTATACGTATTTTTATAGCCAAATAAAATTCAATTTAAAAATATAAAACGATAAAAAGTATTTATTGATATATTAATATATTTTAGGTTAGTGTGATTTTAGGACAATTGTTTTTTTAATTTTGCATTGGTCAATTGTATGTTATATAATTTTAAAAAGTATTTGAATATTTATTACTTATAAATGTAACCTTTTGTTTTTTTATACTAATATATGTAACTTAATCATACGAAATATTTATACATTTATGAATTATGTTGTGTATATATTTTCAACCAGTGTATTACACGGGTTTACTAAAACTAGTATTATTATATATGTTTTCAAACATGGTCTTTTAGAGAATAAAACCAGATAATGACTATAATTAAGAATTTTAAATATTATGATAAAATTACCTATAGAACATTAAATGTCACTTCTTTTGAGTTTTATAAATTACAACTATCTCTTTTCATTATGAGTATTATTGTTTTATTATTTAACATATATTATTTCAATCAAATTTTATTTACTAATTTCAAAATTTTTATCATTAATTATTGAGTAAATCTTTTTTCATTCAACAAATATAATACACGATTTTTTACACCTAGTTTGTTTCATAAAGTCTAATGATCACATATATATACAAAACAAACTTGTTAAAACATCATTAAATGAAATGTGGCTTGTACTAATGCGACTTAATTACAAAGTAACAAACTAAATTCAATAAATAAATTGCATGGAAGGTGCCTTGTACTAATAACATTACAAGAAATGTCTCCAATAAAGGAGACAGAGTAAATAGCGGCGACACTATTAGCGGCGATATGTCTCCGCTATTGATCTATAATCAGTTTCCAATTTCTTCACTTAGATGTGCCATTGATCATACTGTAGATCTAATAGTCACAGTTTTATTGTACGTTATCAATAAATATTATTGTATCTTTTTTATTTTAATTTCAAATGTATTAATACAAATTAAAATATTATTTAAATTTATAATAAAAATAAATATTTTTATAAATGTAATTAGTATTATAAGTTTTACTACTATTATTAAAAATATTATTATTATATAAAACTAAATAAGAATCATACTACATTTGGATATGTTCTTATCAAGACTAAAGTAATTGTTTGTATCTAATTCAACTTTGAAGTATCTTTTTTTTATTTATAAATTTGAAGTATCTAAAACCCTAACAATCCATATATGATAAAGATCCGTAATAAGTAGTATAAATATAAATAATAATCATACATTTGGATATGTTTTTATCACGATTAAAGTAATTAGTTTTTTGAATATAAGTTTTAAACTTCGGACTTATTAATGGAAAATATCCGCACGAGGCCGGATATATCGTACGTAATCTAATCCGAAGATTTAAAAAATCCATACATATCAAAACATATCTTGATAACTAGTATAAATAAGCAATATATATCATCACTACACAATAATATTCATAAATCATAACACTAAACTCTCTTCAATCTCCCATCAACGTACCCCCATTGTTGATCTTCTTCTCTGTGTGGTGTTAATTAAATTTCTTGATGGAGAAATATCAAATAATCAAACAACTTGGAAGAGGATCTTATGGAGTTGTTTGGAAAGCATTCAACAAGCAGACGTATGAAATCGTGGCGATCAAGAAACTGTTAACGAAATACGAATCATCGCCATACGACAAGACGATGATCGAGAGGGAAATCCGATCACTGCTCGTGTGCCACAAGCATGCAAACATCGTGACCCTCAAAGACTTGATCAACGAAAACAACACCATCTTCTTGGTGTTTGAGTACATGCAAGGCACCCTCTACGATCATATCGTCGATCAAATGCATATAAAGGTGCCATTCTCAGAATCCGAGGTTAGAGACGTGTGCTTTCAGATCCTTCAAGGGCTTGCGTACATGCACCACAAGGGCTACATTCACCGTGACCTAAAACCCGAGAATGTTCTCGTGTCGAATAATAATCTGGTTAAGATCAGTGATCTCGGTTCAGCGCGCCAGACGAATGTTTATGATCATGCTCCGTACACCCACAATGTTACAACATTATGGTATCGCGCCCCCGAGATGTTTCTACGTTCAAAGGTTTACGATTCTGCGGTTGACATGTGGGCAGTGGGTGCGATCATGGCGGAACTATTCGCCTTTCAACCGCTGTTTCAAGGCCCTTCGGATGTGCATGTGATGCATAAGATATGCAGTGTGTTAGGCACCCCTACAGAAGCATCATGGTTGTATGGACTTGAGCTTGCAAGAGATATCATGTATCGGTTTCCAGAGTGTGGTGGTGTGCGGTTTTCTGAAGTGTTGCCGAATGCGAGCGCAGAAGCGGTTAATCTGATAGGTTCGCTTCTTTCGTGGGACCCTTGTGCGCGCCCCACGGCCGTGCAGGCGCTTCAGCATCCTTTCTTCGATGGGTGTCACAGTGTCCGGCGAAATGTGGGCGTTGAAGAAAACGATCCTTCGTTACCAATGGTGTTTAAAATGGCCCTTCGACGTGAGTTGTCGAAGAAGGAGAAGAAATCAGTAAGTTGTGCGAGTCGTGTTATGGTAAGACTGCATCCTCGGGCCGATGATATGATCATTCGTATGCTCCCCGAGCATCCGTTCGAGTTTATGAAGTAATCAAAAGAGTCTGTATTTGATCTAGAACTATGGTAGTTGTTGGTAAATTTGATTCAATATATTTCATATCTTTGGTTAATCACGTTTATCTAAAGATGTATATTGTGGTTTGAAAATGGGAACTTTGAGTTATTAATTATGTTTCTTGAATGATTTTGTTTTGCGGGTGCATGATCGATTTTGTTAAATGGGTAGTTATTTTCTTGTGATCAAAATTCACACATATGAGGTAGTGTAAACAAGTTATTATAAATGATATATGCTTTCGTTTCCGACCATAATGGACTATCATATATACTTGTAGACTTAAGGTTACTGAATGTGTAGTTATTTTTATGTGGTCAAGATTCACAAATGATTGTAATAAAATGACACATACTAACGTTGTTGTTTATAATAAAATGAAAAAAGGCATTGTTTTCATCATCATCAAGGGCCCATTAAGTCCGAATTTTTGTTCTAGATCATTCAGTTTGTTGATTTGTAGAACTATTAGTGGTTTTTTGAATCCCATTCTAAAATTTTCTTCCTCAATTAGAAATTTAATTCATCATAAAACGTTAATTCTAACAAAAACTCTCTAATTTCTCCCTCATCTTTTCACCTTTCTTGTGCAACCCATGTGTTCATTTGAAGTGTTTTAATTTGGCAGCTAACTTTTGTGTGAAATGTATGTGAACTTGCATCCTCCCATTGCATATTCAACAAGATTAATATTACAAATAATTCGTTGAAAACACGGGTGTGCGCATAATGGGTTGAGTTCAGAGCTCTTTCGTTAAAACTTTACTATAACTAGGTTTTTACCCGTAGTAGTGACAGCGTACGCGGTGTGATAAAATATAAAGTAGTATATACCCAATTTTTTCCGAATTAAATTTACATCAAAACATATAAACGTATAGTCTTCTCCAGATCCGCGTACGCACAGCCCGTCAGCACACCACCACCCCCTTCTCCTCTTTGCTTCGGTTTCATTTGCAACCCAACCATCCTTATCCTCCGATTCGAACACCCACAACATGCATGTGTTTTTGATAAATAAATATTTATGAAGCGAAAATAATTAAACTAAAGTAAATGGCATTTCTTAGAAACAGTATATTTTGAAATTAAATTTCAAAAAAGTTTAAAAAAAAATTAAAAGAAAAGTTTAAAAACTAATATCATCGTATTATTATAAAGAAGTCTTAACTCATACATAATTTCAATAATATGTTAACTTAATTTTATAACTAATAAACTTTTGTTTATTGTTTATTTGATATTTTATTATTTAACTCGTGTAACATATAGGATACTAACCTAGTACTAGTAATATTAATAATACTAATATTTAACATATTCTCAATTTTTATCAGTATAGATATTATAGATCTTCCGTGGACAACATGTTCCCGACCCACTAAAATGGAAAGAAAATACATAAAAACATTTGGTAAATATGAAGAACTTTTATATGGATAACAAAAGAAAAATGAATATAATATACCTGCTAAAAACTATATTTATTAAAAGACAATCTTAAATATTAATACCATGAAATGTAATGTTTAGCGAATAACCATCAAACGTACATATTTAAAGCTATTAATACAGAAGCAAAACCAATATAAAATGGTAAATTTATTGTGGTTCCATCAGATTTTGCTGGTGGCACAGCAGTAGGCACATTCTGTGTTCCATTTCCTGCAAAATTCCGTTTTTTTAATTAACTTTAACTTATTACTGATAATAGTAATAATAACAGCAGTAGTAGTTTTAATAAAAATAGCTTACAAACTTGTTTTAAAATGGTGTAACTTTAAATTTGTCATATCATTTTAAACGAAAGACTTATTCTTTGAAAATCCCTTGTTATTATCGACAAATTACAGACAGAACTTACTAAAACCTTACATGTCAACGGCACCAACCGTTACTTATAGTCAGTTTTCCGAAATGTGTTAATTAACGTTAAATTAATTGTTAATTATGATGTTTAAACATGTTTGAAGAAGTATTTAGTAGTGCAATAGGTATACACTTCTAATTGTTATAGTAAGATTAGTAGATTACCATCACAACGGCTAACCGGAGGTGTATGAACACTACAAGCAGCTGGTAATCCCAAAGCCAAAGTTTGATTAATTTTGAAATTCATGGACGAGTGACCACCACTAACCAATGCACAAAGGCACCGTGGTTGTGACTTGACCACATTGGCTAGTTGCGAGCAACAAGAATATGATGGGGTTGATGTGTTCCCGCACACATAGTTAATGCATGGGCTCAAACTCGCGATCACACCTTTGCACTCTGTGGTAGCCGTGGTTTCACCACTTAGCATGACCATGACCATGATAGCGATCAACCCAAGCACGCCAAACCTAGTTGAAGCCATTTTTATAACTTTAGTACCTTATTTTGAAACAAAATTTGAGCTTTATTATTTGTTTGTAATGGATGCGGTGTTGTAACTTAATAAGGGGTGATTTATAGGGAAAATTGGGTATTTATGTTGCCTAACTATTTCCTGATGAGGAAGTTTGTTTTTTGATGTATTTTATGGAATATGACAACCCATTATTTCATTGACGTTTTCTTTTTGAACCATGTTTTTGTATTTCCTTTAAGACTATATGTTTTTTCTGTTAAGAAAAGCTACGATTTTTTATACTTAAATAATGAGAACCCGAAAAAGATGTAGATAATTATGATCCATTTATATTTCCATACTAATTATCCTCATTGTACTTTAATCTAGTTCGTTTTATAATTATCCTTAGGTATCCATAATATAGTACATAATTGATATACAATATCTCATGAGATTTCCATTTTATACAAAGTTATTTAGTTACTTAGAGGAGTACTGAACAATTTGGGGGCGTCGATTCTGATGATATGTAAACAAGTGGGGCTCCAAATATAATTACAAGATTGTTAAAAGAGGCTTCAAACCTATAGGGCTTCAAGCCCTTAACGAGAACCAAACACAAATTTTCCAATATTATTGCACTAATTGGGGCTTCAAACACTAGTTAACCACTACACTTGTGTTTGAAAGAGGTTTAGCAAAATGGTTTTTATCTACATGACATTTAGATGGTATTTTAACTAAACAACCACTACACATAGTCTTAAAACCAAAGTGTAATCTGAATAAACATTAATATGAGTTTAGAGCTCTCAAATTCGAACTCATTCAAGACTATTTTGTTTCTTGGTACGTAACAACCTCGTGGTTTCATATTGGTGAAGCCCACAGACCATGGGATTCCAAGAGGGTATGGTCCCTTTGTTAATTACTGTCCAAAGGCAATACCCATTGAGAGGGTTTGCTGAGAGGCAACCATGTGGCAACCATGACAAGCAAAAACTAAAATACCATGTTGAAAAACCTTTGAGAATTTCTTATGATATGGTTTGGATGCTTGATTCGTTCTTAGTAGCTAAGCTTTAGCATAAACTCTTCACTGGAAACTTAATTATCAATGTCAACTACGATTAGCAACAAATATGTTGTTGTTGGTAACTGCTTATCAGCAGCAACTGCTATTGGTTGTAACTTGAGCTATTAGTAGTAAGAATGCATCAATTGCAACTTGGGTTAAGTGTGACAAACCAATCATTAGTAGTAACTTACTAAGGTGTTGTTTGTTTTCTGCAGGAAGATGTCTGCAGTCTGCGGACCACCTATGCAGACATTTGCAGCAGAAGAGATGGACCTAATGTTTGCAGTCTGCAAGAAAAAGACTGTTTGTTTTTTAACATCTGCAGACTGCTAAAATATTTTTTAATTAAAGTAAACTTATTTTTTAAACTTTAAAAAGTACTTCAACATTAAAATATAAATAAAAGTCATACAAATACATTAAAATATAAATAAAAGTTATACAACACTGCAATAATATTCATAAAACCATACAAATACATTTTAGTTAAATCGTTTATTCGATATTCTGCATTAACTGCTCAGCAATTTCATCTCGTAACTGAGTTATGCATGAAACGAAACCCAACCGTCGATTCAACCCCACGACGCGTCTCTGGGCCGACAAAACTTGATCGTATTCCCCCAAATGATGATAACACGAAACGAGGGGTCTTGTGATAGAGGGTTTGATAGTAAAAACAGCTTTTCTCAAGCAAAAACCATAGTGCATCCATTCATTTTGCTCAAAGCACAAATCATCAAACATATAAAGTTGCGGGAGATCGATTTGAGTATGAGAAAGTGGGTCAACAAGCATTGCACAAAACTCTTCTTCCCCGGTGGTCAATAGCCACCCATGAGTCGATACACACCGCTGCCTATGAGCCTCCGGCAACAGCAGCTCATGGATGTTGCCATTGTTGGTAGAAGAAAGAAGAAAGAACCTCCAGTGAGTGGTTTTGATCTTCATTTGTGTTGGATTCTGCAAGCATTAACATGGGATATCTTGAAGGAAGATGGTGGATCAAGTGTTTGGTGGTGGGTGCAAACACAAAGAAAGTTGATGTAATCTTCATAGAATTCTAATTTTCTGGCGATTGTTTTGAGAATCTCCGGTAGAAGGTAGGGGCCGGCGGAGAGGGGCCGGCGGGAGGCTGGCGCAGGTGGGGGGCGCAGGGAGGCGGGCGCAGGTGGGGGGAGGGGGCCGACGGTTGTCCGCCCGGTGGGGGGGAGGTGGGGCGGCGGTGGTGAGACTTGAAAGGGAGGATGGGGAGAATGTTCAAGTGGTGGGAGGTGGGGATGTATTGTAAAGTTAAGAAGAGGTTAGAAGACCTAAGAAGTGGTAGGTTTATGTCTTCTCCACGCGGACGTTAGAAAGATGTTTTTTAATAAAACGTCTTCCAAAAAACAAACAATCTGCAGAGCCCAACGTCTGCGTGTGATCTGCGCGGCGCAGACAAAAGAGGTCAGGAAGTGTTTCTCAGAAAAAAATAAACACCCCTAAGTTACTACCTGATAAGTTACTTCTGAGAAAAATAATCTTGATGATAACCAAATAACTACTAACTAATAAACTCTTTAAAAAAGCATTGTCTCTTTAATGTAAACACTATGATGGTTTCCTAACTATAAATAAAAGGCCTTTGGGTAGTTTCTAATACACGTTCTATATGATAAAGGTTATATTTTCATTATTGTTTCTCTTTAGATTATACAATTAAGGATTTTAATATCAATATAATCAAATTACTTTAATCTCTGAAAGTAAATAATACATGAAGGAGAGAGATATCTAGGTTCTTTATGAAATACAAAACCCACTTGTATACAATATGCATGCATGTATTAGAGATGGCAAGATGGGTTTGTGCAAGAAACAGGTTGGGTCAAAATAAGTTGTTTTTTTTTAAAGACTAGTTTGATTCATGTTAAAACAGATTCTGATTAGAATTAGCTTGCTTTGAAATTTGAAATGGGTTGTTTTAGGAATAAAGAAAAAGCAAAGTAGAGGACCTCATATTCCAATTGCTTTGAATGCTGATAAATACCAAAATATTAGAATTCCAGTTGAAGATCGTAGTCTGAATCTTGACCCCGAAGACTACAAAAAGATCAAGATTGACATGAAGGCTTACTCACTACTCATACAACAATTCAAATCAAGGTAACAATACAAAATAAAGAAGATTTCCTTGTTTTTCAATCAAATTTGTGCAATTACAGATTTGTTTATTAAAGTATTCGCGAAAAGTTAACGGAAGACATGAAAAAATAACTAATTGTACAAATACAATAAAAACCAATACATTAAAAAAACAATAGTTCTACAATGTTTTCGTGTGTCATATTTATTTCTATGGCAGCTAGTGGTGAGTGATTATGGCGGCTATTGTGGTGATGGTGGTGATGGTAATGGTGATGATGGAGGTGACAAACACTGTTGTGGTGGCTGCTATGGGGGATGTCATAACAGTTGTGGTGGTAGCGCTTGTGGGAGAGGCGGTGCAATGGTCGCGATGACTAGTTAGTGGTGGCAACACACATCCATGATACATTGATGATAATTATCAATTTAGATTCATTTTAAGTTAACAAGTTATTATAGTTGATCCATTATAGTTTGAATAGATTCGAATTGGTCTATTGTATTAACTATAGTAGACTCAAATGAACTATAATCAATTTCTTATATCTAAATCCACATATTTTTAAAAGATTTAATCATAGTTATCCAGGATAGTAGGTATGGTAATAGTATGTTGTGTGTGTATAAATTTGATTGTTTTATATGCAAGTATATTTATAAGACATTGACCTTTGATATCATAACAGGTATAGAAAGACCATCGTATAATAATATAATATCTTTGTAAAAAAACAACTTGCTCCCTTCAATAAATATATGATATCCCTTGGTCTCAAGAATCATTCTCACACATCACCCTTTAAAAATGAAATCGAACTTCTTTAGAACTTTTAACATCAACGAATGAAGTTACAACCCGAAACTACTAGCAGCCGAAGCCCAAGACACCACAAACATAACGAGCAACAATAGATGATGAAGAGGCGTTTGTGATCGGCTTCCATTAGGTGTCAAGCTATCTGTCTTCGACCCTGATTCTGCAACCATCATTTCATCGGCTATTTAGCACGAGTGGCAACTATTTCCAACTAAAATTTTTAAAAATAAATAAAAACTCTTTGCAACCCTTTCCGAATAGGCCCAGGCCCAAACCATCCTTAAATAGTTAAATTTATAGGGCCCAACCATTATGCTAAGATAAGCAATATGTTTCAAGTTAAAGAAAAAACCATAGCATAAAATGAACCCATCACACATTCAAGTCTAATTTTTGGTCGTTATGGCTTTGGTATACCTGATGGAGTATCCGACTCGCTCGGGCTTTCGGGCAATATTTCCGGTTCGGAAGTTGAACCTTCCGGAGAAGCAGCCGGCTCATTTGCGACTTCATACACAAAACAAAAAATCAAATATCGTTAGAGTTTAATACTATATGTTATTTGTGTTAAAAGAAATGGTCAGATTGGTTGAAAGTTATCAAGATTTATCTTTCATACATACAACCTCTAAATTTCTTTTAATTCTACCATCTATATAAGAAATGAAAACTAACCTATTTAATTATCTCTAACGATGAACACGTATAACAAATGAAAACAAAAAAAAACAAGAATATGATATACCGTTGCATCGGCTTATTGATGGAGTCTGAACATTACAAGCACCAGGAAGTGTTAGGGCGAGTGTCCGGTTAATATTCATACCAAGAGTGACACCGGCTCCATTCATTACTTGACAAAGGCATTGCGGTTGAGACTGAACCACGTTTCGGAGCTGCGAGCAACACAAAGACGAAGGGGTCGATGTATTTCCACTAACGAAGTTAAGGCAAGAAGACATACCCATGAGGGCATTGGTGCACCCTGATTGAGCCGTGGCTCCACCACATATGGACACAATAAGAACCATGGCTAGAACCACACCAAATTTTGAAGCCATTTTTTTTCTTTGGTTCTAATTAAAAGAAAGTGCGTAAAAGATTTTTGGTGCAGAAATGTTAGAAATGTAGGAGATTATAAATAGTGTTGTGGATGAAAAGGGACAAATTTTATTGGTTTATATGGTTGATCAACTTAGATATAATTATATTTTTTTAATTTGTTTGTTAAAACTATATTTAGTAATAAAAACACAAATAATATGGTCAAAGTTGTTACCTAATTTAGCTATAATTTTAAATTGACAAACAGACCAACCAATATACACCTAGCAACTCAATTAAGTTTGCTGATATAATATTAAAATCACAAACATACCAACCAAAAAATTAAACATGTAAAAACAAAAGAGAACTTGTATAATGTTTGTGTTCCCCTACTGTCGTATTTGTATTCTGTTATTTGAACCCTGATTTTAAACTAAACGGTGTTTTTAATTTTAGCAAAAAAAAATTATTGTAAAAACATGTTAATCTTTGATTCAGTACTTTACACATTTCTTTAATAAGTGTATCTGAGTAGTATGTAGTCACTTTCAATTTTCGTATCGTACAATTTTCTTAACATGCAAATTTAGATTTGGCCTATAATAGAGAGTTTGATCAAATAGTGTAGACGTTCAATATCAATAGAATTATTCTCCTTTCTCTTTATTCTTTGACTCTACGTCAAACACAAAGGTCTATTTATCGACATCATACTTGCTCTCTTGATGTCATTCAACTCAAAAACTTACATTAATAGAAAATAAATCTTACTCTTAAAGATAAGGAAGACCACTTACCCAATTAAACCCTTAATTTGACTCACTAATTAAGCTAAACATGACCAATATTAAAAACACTAAAAATATGTGCCTGAATAAACTTTCTAATAACACATGACCCGTAACTTGACCTATCTTGCTAAAGGTGGTAGTGGCCCGGAGCATGGAGCGTAGGTAATGAAACAAGTTAAGCCTCTACATCAAATCATGCATGTTAGCAAAACTTAATGTAAGCTAACTGTTATTTCACTTTGACAAACGAACATAAACCAACTTACTTCCAAATCTAAGCTAAGACCATATTTCAAATGAAATATATCGATCTCAAAATGTTTTACGTATTTATAAGCACATGACTGACCGCTAAGTAAATAGCTCAAGTGTTGTCAAACCATAGTGTAGGAGAGCAAGATTAGATGATTTTAACTCATGCACGAGAAACATGATCCAACTTACTGTAATAGTAGTATGACTCTAAGCACAATATTCAGCCTCAGTACTATATGTAGTAACAACGTTATGTTTCTTAGAACTCCATCTAATGATATTAGAGCCAAAAAAGAAACGACAATCACACATCACATGAATTATCTTTTATACAACCTCCAAAGAATAAGACATCCCTCACTCATATAAATAAAAATCACTCTACAAACATAAAGAAGAAATCAAACTTCTTTAGCACTTGAAAGAACAACACAATAAAGTTACAATCAGAAAGTAGTAGTCGTTGAAGCCCACGACACTATGGACACAACGAGCGCCAAGAGAAAATGAAGAGGCGCTATTGATTGGCTTCCATTAGGTGTCAAGTCATCTGTCTTCGACCCTGATCCTACAATCATCATTCATAAGTGCTCGTTAGCACAAGAGGTGCTATATCAGCTAGATAAACTAAAAATAAATAAAAAGTCTTGGAAGCCCAGCCCGCCCGGCCCACCCAAACCCACCGTCAACATTATATGCCCAACCATTATATTGAGAAGAGTAATGTACTGTCCCACACATGATGCACCTTGTTTAAAATTAGATATGAATTCGAGCCGAATTTAATTGGTTCTCGTTTTGATATACCTGATGGAGTGTCGGACTCGGTAGGGCTTTCGGGCAATATATCCGGTTCGGAAGTAGATCCTTCGGGAGAAGCGGCCGGTGTCGGTGTAGAAGTAGCAGTTGGCCCATTTGCAGCTGCATACACATAACAAGAAAGCCAAACTCCTTAGAGATTTCGGACCCAATAATAGAGGTGAGTTTTGAATGATTTACTTATGAATAAGGTTGTTTAGGATATTATTATTATCTTAAATGGATTCAATATAAATTGTTGGTTGAAAATGAGTTGTAGGTTATCAAAGTTCATTCAACAATCTATATAAATATTGTAATAATAAATTTTTATAACCGAGTCTAACAGAATAAAAACTAAATATTTTTTCATTTAGATAAAATCTAAAGTAAACAGAAAAATATAGTGTACACAAGTGAATCTATTGTGTTAAAAATCATTTGTTTTAACCTAAACCAGTTTGACTCATTATCCAACCCGTTTTAGGCATTTATTCTGACATCTCTACCGATAAAAAATATAATAAAGAAATGGAAACAATAATCAATCTTAATTACCGTTGCATTGGCTAACAGGTGGAGTCTGAACATTACAAGCACCAGGAAGTGTTAGCGCGAGTGTCCGGTTAATATTCAAACCAAGAGTAACACCGGCACCATTCAGAACTTGGCAAAGGCATTGTGGTTGAGACTGAACCACGTTTCCGAGCTGCGAGCAACATGAAGACGAAGGGGTGGATGTATTACCCGTAATGAAGTTAAGGCAAGAAGACATACCCATGAGGGCGTTGGTGCACCCCGATTGAGCCGTGGCTCCACCACATATGGACACAATAATAACCATGGCTAGAACCATTCCAACCATTTTGAAAGCCATTTTATCGAAACTGTTATTATTCTTTCGTTATGATTAAAAGAAAGTGGGTAAAGGACTTTTAATTTTGGTACAGAAATGCTAGAAATGTGTGAGATTATAAATAATGTTGTACATGAAAAAGGACAAGTTTTATTGGTTGATATGGGTGACCGACTTTAGATATATTACAATTTTTTGTTATATGTATTATTGAATAATTAAACACGGATATATAGTCATTTTCTAGTAATCTCATGTTTGATTCAAGCTAATTTTACTTTAGTTCTTAAAATAGTTTTTAATCTCTCCATATTTACCAACCTTATAATAACTCACATTGGCACAAAGTTGATCGTAATCTAAACTTAATAAAGCATTTACCCTTCTACGATTTACTGGTTTTAAAACAATTATCACAAATTATTAACTCTATAATTATACAATGTCACAAATTATTATCACAAGATTCTGTACATACATATCACTGATATTTTAATAACACCAACAAAGTTGGTAACCTAATTAACCTATAAATTAAGTTAAAAAAAAAAGCATTATAACCATTTTCTAGTCTCATGGACACTACAATATTTTCTTGACTAAAATGCTAACGGTTATAGTCGTTAATAAAACGATTAATGGTCAAATCACTACTCCTAATGGGTTTTATTCCATGTGTCAATTATATAACCAAATGTAGTGCAAATGGGTGATCACCTACCGCAAGTTGCACTACTATAAAACATGGTTATCATCGACAAACAATTTTCCGACCATCTTTTGCGTGTCTGTTTGACGAGTTTTATGTGATGGTCGTCTTCGATTTATGCTTAAAAATTGGTTTCACCTTTTGGTGGGTTTCGTAGTGTTATGAAGTTGTAGGAGAATAAGGGACACCGGAAAAACGTAATGGTACAATCTATTAGGGTAAACAAAGATGTTTTGGTGGGTTTTGTGTTCGCCAGAATATAGGCCGGACATTTGAGCCGTCGAAGGGTTGTTACTAATGTTTTCAGAATTGCACTGGATATTGAACAAATCAACTAATGATTTAGTGGTCTTATTGGTTTGACAGTTGAATCAAATGATATCATAAATAATAGAAAACTAAAAACTGTACCATATAATTTACAACAAGATATTAAAATAATATATGTTTTGATGTCGTTTTGCACTTTTAACTGACGTACAACCTAGGGGTAAAAATGTTACGTTTCTTTAAACAGTTAAACAGCTAAACCTTAGGGATCATTCGTGTAGTTTACTCTTAATATAATTATTTTCTAATTTTTAAACTTTTGTTCTAGTTTTTTCTTATATGTAATACTAAAGGATTAAAAAAATTAAAATAGAGAGAAGATAAAATGCTAAATTATTCTTTTTAAAATAATAAATAGTGTCTCTTTGCATTTCCCGCCATTTCTTGGAATAAAAATCAGACTTTATGATTTTTATACTTCAAATATTACAAAATATATAAAATATAATCAATCTTGCAAGTGATTACAAAATAATTAGCATGTAAAGCGAAATTTAAATATTGTCAAATACGACGATATAAAAATATCGAGAAGTTGCAAACAAACAATAACATACTTTTAAACAACATCATCTCACAATACTTTTTATGTTTAGTTTTTAAATTCTAAAAGTAATTAATATATTAACTATATAATTAATCAACATAATTATACGGTTAACATATCATAAGTTTTAAAATAGTAACAACTCATATACATTTTGTTCGACTTCGTCATCTTATATTTTTTTTGTAAAACCTTTACTTAATTAATTCATCTAATTATAATATAGCACCACCAACTTTTAGGTAAATTAGCCGAGATTGACTCACGAAGAACAAAATACTAACTAGAAGATAAAACTATTCTCCTATCTAGAAATATTGAACTAGAATCCTCCGAATTTTATATAGTTAAGGAATTTTAATTTTAATTTTAATTTTTTCCAACACTTTCTAATAGTTGTATTTCTATAATAACCGATGTTAATAAATTTTTTTAATTTTATAACTTTAAACAAATTAAATCATCAACAATACACTTCTTGAACGTCAATTATCAAGTTTTACCTTATTATATATCTTTCAAGTATAGATGAAAAAAGTATCATATTTATTGAATGTAAATCAGTCATAAACTTCGGCTCAATGTTCAAAATACAAAGACAAACAACCAAAGTAATCAAAAAAATAACTTCATATCTTATTAAAATCACCTAACAAAAACCATTGCTTAACAATTATACCAACATTTACAAACACTTTGATTGGGTCCAGGAAATGTCAACATGTAGCCACATGTTGCTTTTATTAAATACGGGTGTCTATCACGACATGCTCCCCAACAATCATCCGATACATAGTTATCACCATCACACCACTTTGGAGCAAATGCTAACAAATCAGTACACATGCCAGCATTTGCAGATGCCATCATATCAACTGTACAAAAGATAAAGTATATATACAATAGAAGAATTAGTAAACAAACATTTGATATGAAAATACAATTAAGTTTGTATTAAATTGTGATTTAGTTTTTGAAAAGATGAAACTTTTATCAATGAAAATGTAGAGTGTATATATATATACCTGTGATTATAAGGAGGATGAGAAGCACCACATTGTACACATGAATACCTTTGAATCCTGCCATGGTAATTTTGTGGAAATTGTTTTTGTTATGATTGTTAAAGAGAAGAAAATAATTTTATGGTTTTGAATAAAAATGTCGGGTATAAATAGTGGAATCATTAAAAACTTGCTAAATTTGAGATGCGCGTAAAATATTCTAATTGTATTAGCAATTAGCAATTAGCAATATATATGTTAATAATTAAGATGTTATCTTTCTAATATAATGTAAATTACAGAAACATATTTTTTGTATAGATAAGTTGTATATTTCACCCTTTATATTATGGGGATGGTTGTTAGTGGTTGTGAGTGAATGAGAGATAATATTTATAGGGGTTTACCATGATTCCCCATATTTGGGGAAATATGGGGAATCACGGTACAACCCCCATAAATTTTTTAATATTTTAAAAGTGGTTGTGAGTGGAGGAGAGTGAAAATGTAATGATAAAAAATATTAAAAAGTATTATTTAATTGTAAGAGATAGTAAACAAATAATGTTTTTAGTATAAATATGTGGATGAAGATAGGAAATCTATTGTGAATGCTCTTATATAAGAAGTTTGTAGTAAGTTACGTTTTTTCAACACTTTTCTATTTAATGATATGTTGAATGACTAATTTAACTTTTACTTATATATTTAAAAAAAAGATATAGAAACATAAAGACAAAAAATATAAAATATAAATATTTTTACCTAGCCCAATTTTAAACAACAGAGAAACTAACGGTGGTTTGGACTAATTTTGTGGTGGTCAAATAACAGAAGCAGAAGAAATCACCAGAGAATGGTGGTCGGCAAACCAATTGGTGGGTTGGGGAAGAAACAAACTTTAGGTTTTAATTGTAATATTTGTTTTATTCATTAAAAAGGATAAATTGATCATTTAAAAAACCAACGGAAAAGGTTAACGTTATTTTAGTGTAAATAATGTAAAATGTTACAAATCCCTTTCATAAAAGTCATTTAGCATATTATTAAGACAAAATTACAAAGAAAAAAAAACGTCTTGTAGGTTTATAAAAAATTAAAGGTATCATCATTTATATTTATAAATTACCCTAATCATCTTTTATGCGTACTTTTTATAACAGAATTCGTTCTTAAGACTAACGGGCGTTAAGTTTTTTCGTTAAGTCATTGACATTCTAGTCTTTCTACCTTTAAAGGACTAAACCTATATACTCTACCTTTAATGTTTTTATAAGGTATTTTTATATAATTATATATTACTACCTAAAACTTGTATTTTTTAAATATAAGATATAATAGTGATTAACAGAGAGGGTCGCACATGAATAGTTTTTTAATTATGTTTTGAGTAAATTTTACAAACCATTCCTACCGTGTTTTTTAAGTAAAAGTATATCCTAGTTTTAAATAAATTTCATGAACCCTCGTTTTTATTGATGGGTTGGTAAGGAAATGGAGAATAGCCTTCGAAAGAAGGCTTATCAATTAAACATAGTTGTTCGATTAAACAAATGGTGTTTGATTAATATTAGTGTGGTTTAATATTAATTTAGTGTAATATGTTTTTATAGGGTTTTATTGTGTTTTTAGGAGTAATTTTTTTAATTAGTAAAAACTTGTTTTATTTCTAAATTTCATATTTAATCAGATAATTATTAACACAACTTTAATAATAAAAATTTTAATTAGTTTATAAATAAGTTTTTAAATAATTTTAAATTGTAACATTGAAAGTTGATAGAAAATTGTTAATTTGTATTTATGTTACATGCATTAATATTAAAAAATAATCTATATTAAAAAATTTATATATATATATATATATATATATATATATATATATATATATATATATATATATAATATAAAATTTATTTTAAAGTAAAAGCTAGATACAGTGACATCCTTTAATTAGGTTTAGAATTTCAAAAATAATCCTTTAAGGATATAAAAACAAAAATGTCATTGATTTAACGGAGAAACTTAACGTCCATTGGTTTAAAGTACGAGATCATAATCTATTATAAAAAGTATATATAAAGGATGATTAGAGTTATTTGTGAACATAAATGATGATACATGCAAATTTCCATAAACTTAAAGGAAGTTTTAAGTAATTTTGCCAACCATTAAAGATAAATTATGAAATCTATAAGTCAGTAATCAAAAGATGTTATTTTGTATTACTCTAAATTCTCCTTCTGTAAACTTACTATAATTATTAGAGTTAGTTTATAATAATTGATATGAAAACGTTTTACAATTTTTTTATTTAATTATTATTTTAATTTTAATTGTTTTTCAAACCGTAAAAGGTTTGGTTTACTTTTTAACATATGTTAATTCTATGGACCAAACTATTTACCGTTTGGCAAACAATAAAGGTAATTTCAGGAAAAATAATATATGTAAAACGTGCATATCATAAGTCTACACAACTCTTTATCTTAATATTATATTATAATTCATATACTTATATACTTGAATATAACATCTTAAGATTTTTTAGACGTAATTTGACACACAACTCTAAAAGATTTTATAAGAAAACTTCAAGATCTAAATTAGGAAAATGATTATTCCGATTGTGAAGAAGATTTGCGGAAATATCCTTGCATATATTAGTATACTATCCAAAATAATTATTTGATTATGATATATTCCACAATTAAATAAAATATATGCAAGAAGATAAATTAGTTAGAATAAACAAACAACCTACCTAATAAAATCTTAGTGATAACAAAACTAAAGGTAGGGTCTTGAGAGTGTATGATGAAAGTAAACATTTCCCTATCTCGAGGATAAAGAGGTTGTTATCGTAATTTTCGTTGAGACCCGCCTGTAAAAAAATTTATTTAGAATAGTCACTAGTTATTTTTCATGGTAGACCATTAGCTACCAAGATAACAGATAACATCAAATGAAAATGCAAAAATTTGCATCGAACACCAAACCAACAAACATCAAAGAGATGTTAAACTTTCAACTTTGATATCATGTATATTAAAATCAGAAGTTATAACTAAATATTGTTTAATATGTTTGGTTGGTGGCAATAACATTAATATAAAGAGTAAAATGAATAAGATTATGTTACGTATCTAAGCTTAAATAGTAAATATTTAGAAATCATGTGGTTTTGATGATTAATTTACATTAAAACTACACCACTATAGTTAAATACCCGCAAGCTGTTTTTTCTAATTTTATATTCACATCAAATTAATCGATTTTAATGTTTGTCATAGCATGCCTATATAGTTTATATGTTTGTAACTATAATTGTTTTAAGTATGTAGTACATAGTATACAAAATAATTTTTGGTGCTGTGAAAATTAAATCAGCATTAATAACTTTTAAGTATTTAACTGAACCAAACCTATTAACTATACCTCAATTTGTGTCCTGATGTTTATTTTGCAGGTTTATAATATTAGAAGATATCAGGTGCTGTTTGGTAAATAAGCTAAAGTCAAAGGGGGAAATGGTTCGTTGCTGGAAAGGTTGAGTAGCAGTTGGAAACTCGCATTCTTTTTAGGGAGTGGGATTGTCAAAAGGGAGAAATAGGAGTTCATGTATTGAGTTTTCTTCATTTGCTACTCTCTCCAATTTGTTCTCTAATCTAATGTTTTCAGTACCAAATTGAACCGTGAATTGATGGTCTTATGGTTTTACTGGTTGAATTTGATTTAAAAACTATGATATTATATATAATATAAAATTTCAAGTTATGTATAGATATCCATTTAAAATAAAACTTTAATTGTGTGAATATATTTTTTTTAATTTTAACACAAGACGAAGCCTTAAGTAATTACAATATGGGTCATGAAATACTAAAGTAATCAAGAATATAAAATAAATTTTGAAGGACAAAAATAAAATAAAAATTCAAAATTTGGTTTGATTACCTCGTCTGATTCAACCGATTTAACGATCGACAAGTAACTGACCAGTCCAAATTGAAATGCCCCTAATAGGCTTAATTGGACCAATTCTACGACTGATTCTAGTCCAATAGGTCCTAACGATCGGTCGCTTCGGGTTTTAAAAACATTGCTCTAATCCTCATTGAATCCTAGTGTTCGATTAGGGTCTTAATATGTCTAGTCTTTAGCGGATTGTTCATAATTGTAGCTATTTCTAGTCTTTCTTATTTAGATTTCATCATTTATAGATTTTTATACAAACAAGGGATTTACGATTTATAAACTTCCTAGTTTCTTGATTCATTCTTATTTTAATGGTTTTGATTACTAAAAATAACATGGTATCAGAGCCATGTACTCGAAATGGCGTTGACTTGAATCAGTTTTTGCTAAACACTCAACATAATTGACTCACCACTTAGCAATTACAGTAAACACATTAGATGTTGAGTGTTTAGGAAAATTGATTGTCAATCATGTTACAGTTAGTTACAAATTATCATTCACAACTTGCTATCTAACCCCTAATTAACTTGTGGTCTGTCATTGTTGTTGACATGTTATAATTAAGTATTTTCTTATGCAACTCATTATGGCAGGGGTGGCCCTAAAGAGGGGGCAGGCTAGGCGACCACTCAGGGCCTGATCTCCAAAGGGCTTTAAATTTTATTTCAAATTTCTTTATATATATATATATATATATATATATATATATATATATATATATATATATATATAGAGATATAGATATACATATACATATACATAGATATAGATATATACAGATAGAGAGATACATACATACAGACATACATACATACATATATATAGAAGAGAGAGAGAGATAGAGAGAGAGATAGAGATATAGAGATAGAGAGATATAGATATACTAGAGAGACTAGATATATATATACATATATATATATACATATAGATATATATCTATAGATATACATATATATACATATATATACATATATATACATATATATATATATATATATATATATATATATATATATATATATATATATATATACACACACACACATGTATGGCTTTAGAAAAAAAACTATAAACTTACTAACAGACCCAATAACCTTTAATTATTTTAGTCTACTAAACCTTATCTTAGAGCTCACTTTTTAAATAGTTTAACTCAATTATCATCGTATTATAAAATTTTTATATACAAGTTATTTGTTTTAAACTATCTTTATAAATTTTATTATACGAGCTCATTTTTTGTTCTCGCCTCGAGCCCCAGGTCTATTGAAAATTGTCGGGCCGGCCCTGCATTTTGGTGTTACCGTCACATCGCTCGGGTATCCTACTAGTTATCTAGTTATATGATAATACAAATCTTATTTACTCCTTTAAACTATTAGTTTTTACTCTTAACTATAATCTAATTAATTTATATCTGCAAAGATTTAAACACATATGAAATATATAAGATGCAAAGCTAATAACACTAGGTTGCTAGAGCATAATATTTTGTTTACTTAGAGCACTCTGGGTTTGATAAAATTTGACTTATCTTGTAAATTTGAAAAAATCACTTTCATCACATTATGTATCCTTATAATTTAACCATATATTTTTAAGAAAAACTAAAGAGAGATTTTGTACTCAAAGAAAATTAAAGTAAATCCTAATTTTTTTAAGGATGAAGAATGAGATGTGGGAGGGTTTTAAAAAACTAAAAGATAAATTTATATAATAATACATTTTAGTTAAATTATAAAGATAAATAATCCACTATAAATACTTTGAATTGTATGCTTTTAAGATGTTTATATGAAACATGAGCCACTGAAATAATTTAAAAAAGGAGGATGTAATGATAATGTTAGTTACTAATTAAAAAAAACAATAATATCCTATCATTAAAAAAAAGCTTCAAAAATAAAGGAAGCAAAAGGAATTCTGAAACTCAAAATTTGTTAATCTAAAATGGTTGTTCCGTTTGTTATAAAGACATAAATATGTTTTCATATATTAGTAATTAACTCAAGACTCACTATTAAACTTTGATCTAGAATCATCACTTGAATTTTATTGCGCATAGAATTATCATTAATAGCTTCTCACTAGGTTAAACCAATATAGTAATACTTTGCCAAACCGGAATCGCGAAGTAGATTACATTTTTCTTCAAGATTGTTTAAAAAGCAATTTTTATTTTTGTTAATTTCACAATTACTAAAATCAACAAAATTAAGTTTCTTTTCTAGTGTTACTTTTCTAGTCTCATTGTTACTAGCATTTTCTCTTGATTCTCTTTGAATTCTACCCTATTTACCCTTACTAAGAGGTCTATTATTATTGAAGGTGATTAGGAGCTCTTCTTCATACTCTAATAAAAGGGTAAATGAAGATACCACATGCATAGTCATTCTCACCAAAGTTTTCTCGTCTCTCTCTCCTATTAAGTAATGACCTTATTTACTAATAATAATATTATTTTAATACTTTTTAATATTTAATAAATTAAGAAAGAAATCTATTTATTAAGGTTATTTCTAAATAAATTGATATTTTTAAAAAGTTAATTTTTTAAACAAAAAAGAATCAAATTTGGGAGTTGTAATAAGAAAATTTTTGAAAATAACATTTGTATAGGGTCTGTTTTAGAACTAAATGTTTATTTTAAAAAAAAAATCAGTTATTGTTTTATTATTTATAATCTTTTCTCATACGTAATTTCATATCTTAAAACATCATTTTATAATTAATAAATTTATTATATTAATATTTTATTTATTTAACCTGTGTAATACATGGGTTTACTAAAGCTAGTTTATTAATATTTGTAGTTCACGTATCTTGTATTTTCATGCTTAATCACTTTCTTTGTTAATTGCCTTTGAGATTAACATTAGTTTAGTCCAAACTAACCCATTCTCAAAGTTCAGTTTAGTTTAATTAGTTAATTAAGTAGGTTTAGTATAGTGAATAATATAACGCTAATCACCCACTTCTCGTGCATACGATACTTGACTTACCTTAACTAGTAGCTACCTAGGTTCGAAACCGGTTTCGGGTCGAGTTTAGACCAGGGTCGGTTCCTCACCCAGTTTTTTGTGCATGTCCATGTAAAAGTGTGAAACTATGAAGCCCAAACGTTATAAATACGAACCCAATTATGTGTGCTTTTGATCCTTTAAAGTTAAACAAGAAGCCCAAACTTCATGACTATTTGGGCCTAAATACAAAACTCATTTCATTACATTTGAACCCTGTGAGTGAAACTATGAAGCCCTTCATGACTTTTTGTAACCAAATACAAAACCCATATATTTACATATGATCCTGTGAAAATATGAAGCCCAAAATTCATGTCTTCTTGCGTAAAAATATAATACCTGTTTATTTACATTATAGAGCAGAGTTTAAACAAATATATGAGAGAAAATCACGAGACCTATAAAAAAATTTTCTATCATTATATCAAGGGAGGTCGGACTGAATATCTATAAAACTTTCAGACGAAATACGCATAAATTTCCAATTCTGAGCGGAAAAGGGGAGGTGTGGGGCTCCCTGTGTCTCTTAAAAGCCCCGCTCTTGTTTACATTGATCCCCAAAGGTGCAGATTTGGTTTTTTTAGAACCGCGACTGAGTAGGAACTGGAACGGGTGGAGACTGAGTGTTTTTGGGACCGGTTCCTAGTCTCCACCGGTTCCGGTAGGGGAGCAATATGTTTCTTCATATTCGAGTTCGACTCTTTTGTTAACAAAATGACACAAAACTTACAACAAGTCTTTTGAGACATGTGTCACTCATCTCAACCAAATCTCAAATGCCCCAAACTTTTGTGTTCCTTTTATTTGGACAAACCCAAATAACCATAGGCTCGATTTTGAAACCTTGACCAACGGTCGACTGCAATGGATCCATAACAAAAGTAGAAATGTAGAATAAGAAAGTGAAACAAGAGTGTTTTTACGTTTTTTGATTTCTTTTTTGCGTTTTCAAGTGAGGTAATCAATCAATTCATCAAACATCTATTTATACTAACTTATGGGAGTGCGAATTGACAAAACTTAATTAGAAATTAAAACGGTCACAAAAACACCCCAAATGGCTATCTATCCGTTATGTTACGTTTATACTCTCAAACAACTAGAACCGGTTCCAGAACCGGGTGTTATCGGGTCGAGTAAGAACCAGTTCCTGTTTGAAACCGGGTATGGAACCGAATTTGTTTCAAAATATAGAACTGGGTAACAAATGACTATTTTTATCACGTATCTGTGGTGTAACACCCGGAAATTTATTATTTTGAAGCCGACAGAGAAGGAAAAGAAATAAAGTCCAAAGTCGAGGGACCAAACTCGCCAACGAAGAAAAGTCGAGTAATATGGTGATATGTGTAGGGAGAGGGCAGCCCACTCTCCCCACACTTCACAAAATTCAGCTCACAAGAAGAGAGAAGAGAGAAAGAAGAGAAAAAGGGAGAAAAGGGTTGATTCGGGTGATTCGGGTGTCCAAATCCGTCGAGTAGCAAGCCAAATCGAAGCCCTTGTCTTTGTGCTCGATTGTGTGAGTTCTAGGACCCCACTTTTACTTGTTTTCAACTGATTTTGGGGCTGGAAGATGTCAAAAACCCGTTTTTATGTGTGTGTATGTTTGACCCATTTGGGTGTGATGTGTATGGTGTGTTTAGAGTATGATTTCGGGCTTGTGTGTGCTTGTATGGTGTTAAGGTATACATTCCTAAGGTCCAGAAGGGTTAATTTAGGCTTAGAATGGGTTTGGATGAGCTTGGAGGCCGAAAATGGCAGATTGGGTTCGGGATGAACTCCATTCTGCATCAGCTAGGGCTAGGCGACCGAATGAAGGCCATACGGCCGAATGAGGGCGATTGAAGGCCATTCGCACGATTGGGACTCAGTCGCACGACTGGGAGTCCAATCGCATGAGGGTTGTGCGACTGAGGGTTCAGTCGCATAGATGCTTAGTCGCATGAGTCCATACGCATGAGGTTAGTCGCATAGGTGCCCATTCGCAGTAAGCCCATTCGCACAAGGTCCATACGCACGATTGGATGTTCATTCGCATAGATGACCATCCGCATGGGTCCAGTCGCATGATGTTCAGTCGCATGGAGGCCATGCGACTGAAGGGTGTTCATACGCCCGAATAGGGCTGTTGCACTCGAGGAAATGTGTAGTTTGACTTCTAGCCTTCGGGAAAAGGTGCAGATGTAAGTTTTGACGTAAAGTAACCCGTAAGAGCATGTAAAGGAAGGGTTATGGCCTTAGAGAGCATGTAGGGCATGATGATGATGATGTTGCATGTTTATGCATATTATGAATGTATGATGTCGCCCTGTATGATGATGATGAACGTGTATGATATGTTCCTTATTATGATGTATGCTTATCTTTCTTGTGGCTTTACATGTCCTGTTAATGAATGAATGAATGAATGAAGGAATGAAGTATTATGTAATGTAAAGCGAAAGATAATGAAAGAGGAACATGAAGTAAGAATGCATGCATTAATGAACGATGAATGAACGAAAGAAAGGCTTGCAAGCATATTTATTGGGGTGAGCGACTTTGTGTTGCAAAAGACTCAGATGAAGTGCAATCATTAGATTGCCTATGAGGTGAGCAACCTTGTCGTTGCAAAAGACTCGAGTAAGAGCTATCGTGATGTTGCCTTGGGGTGAGCAACCTTGTTGTTGCAAAAGACTCGGATAGCTTGCTATCGTGACGGGCAATTGGGGTGAGCAACCTTAGGGGTGCAAAAGACTCGGATAGCGAGCAATCATTGAGATTGCCATTGAGGTGAGCGACCATGTTGTCGAGACTCGGAAGACGGAAAGAATGGAAGATAATGAATGTAATGAAAGATAATAATGAAATTATCTGTGTATACGTATGTTGCATGATCGCATGATAAAGGAATGGTTTTTAATGAAAGTAAAGCATGTTTTATTACTAAAACTAGAACTCACTCAGCAACGCTGACTTTTATTACATTTTCCAGTTGGCAGGTAAATGATTGCTGAGGATGGCATGGCGAAGCTACTCGGCTCTTTTGGGATGGCATCCAATTATATAGCTTTTGTGATGTAATGCAAACATGAATTTTGTAACCGGATAATGATGTATTATTTGGCAAAAGTAATTATAATGAAACGTGATGTCATTTTTGAATGTTTCCGCTGCAATGATTTCTTAATGTAATGTAATTATATGTTTTATGTGCGATGAATGACCAACTGTAAGCGTCCCGGGAACGGGGTCTTACAAGTTGGTATCAGAGCCAAAGTTTAAGTGAAATGGGTAAATTTTCAAAATAAACCTTAACTTAAACTGAGAATGGGACGGAAAGGGAATGGGATGCCAAACTGAGTAGCTGCGTGCCATCAGGTATTTTCTTAAAGTTAACCGGTTTATGTGCGCATGGTATATGTTATGTGTTGTATGTAGATTCGAATACTGATGTAGTCAGGACAGGTAATACTCGGGGTATGAAGAGTACAGTAAGTGGCTAATCACAACTGGCCACTGTAATTAGGGACTTACTATACTCGACATAAACTGAATTGTTTCCTTGAATGACCGTGTTGGTGTTTGAATCTTTCAGTGTGTTAGAGAATGGCTGGTGGTAGATCTTCTAGAGCTTCTAGGGGTGGAGGCCGTGATGGCCCTGTTGCTGAACCACGCCCTAAGAGAGGAAGGCCTAGAGCTGAGAAAGAGGTTCCTGCAGAACCTGAGACTCCTCATCCAGAAGCTGGGGATGAGAGTGCGAATCTGAGGGCCTCGGTAAAGGAGGCTGTTGTTGAGGAAGTACATCAGGTCATGCAGACAATCTTACCGTCTGTGGTGACCGAAGTCATCAAGGCTGTGAAGGAAGGGGAAAGGAAGGAGAGAAACCGGGCCTCGGGGGAGCAACCGGAGCCTGAAACTATTTTCTCCGATAATGAGGAGGAAGAGGAAGAGGAGCCTGTGCGAGAGGTGGCACGAGGCTGTAACTACGGGGTGTTTATGCGATGCAAGCCCCCTACTTTTGATGGTAACGGTAATGTTGCTGCTGCTCACCGATGGGTGAGAGAAATGGAGGTTGTTCTCGACATCAGCGAGTGCCGAGAAGATCAGAAAGTCAAGTTTGCCACCCACTCCTTCGTGGACTCGGCACTATGCTGGTGGGACAATATTGTCCAAGCGGAGGGTAATCGGGTGATCGGGAGAATGAGGTGGCCCGACTGAAGAAGATGGTGATCGAGGAGTTTTGTCCTCATCGGGAAATGGATAAGGTTGAGAGGGAGTTTCTGCAACTGGAGGCGGGAACCATGACACACCAACAGTACACTACGAAGTTCAACGAGATGGCGCGTCTGGTGCCGGATCAAGTGACACCTCTGTCCCGAAAGATCAAGAGGTATATACAGGGTTTGCCGGCGGATATTCGCAGGCACATGATTGCCGCCCGGCCGAGCACGTTTAGGTCGGCGGTGGATTTGGCGGGAAGATTGTATGATGAGAGGACGGTGGTGGTGACTGATGGTGGTAGGAAGAGCGGTGGTGACCGGAACTGGCAGGGGAAGAAGTTTGGTCGGGGTAATGCCTCGACGGGTAATAAGAAGGCACGGGTGGATGATCGCCGTGTGGTTATGTCTGGTGCGGGATCGAGAAGGTGTGGTAAATGTGGACGGGAGCACAGTGGAGAGTGCAGGTTTGGGTCGAACTTGTGCTTCAGGTGTGGAAAGGCGGGGCACATGGCCAAGGACTGTCGTGGTCCGATGCTTTAACTATGGTGAAGAGGGTCACGTGCTCAAAGATTGTAAGAAGCCGAGGGCTGAGAGTTCAGGGGCAAAGAGGACGGGAGGTGATGGACCGAGGGCGAGCGCCAGGGCATTCACCATGACACAGGAGGAAGCTAGAACGGACCCTGATGTCGTGTCCGGTACGTTTCTGGTGAACCAAACTTTAGCTTCTGTGTTATTTGATTCGGGTGCTAGTAAGAGTTTTATTTCTGCTGCTTTCTGTGCTAAGCTGCCTGTTAGTAGTAGATGTGTTGATGCGCCCTTCGATGTAGAAACTGCCATAGGTAAGTCTACCAGGATTTCTGAGATGATAGAGAATTGTGATGTGGAGCTCGAGGGTCATAAGTTTCCTGTTAGACCGTTTGTGATGACCTTAGGTGGTTTTGACTTGGTTCTTGGGATGGATTGGTTAGCGGACTTCGAGGCGAACATTGTGTGCCGCAAGAAGATGATTCGGTTGTCGGCGCCTGATGGTAGTTCAGTGACGGTATATGGTGATCGGGTTACTACGATTCCGAAGGTGATCTCGATGGCGGTGGCGGGAAAGTGTATGAGGCGTGGATGTAGTGCCTACTTGGCCTATGTGAAGGATGTGGATACGCCAACACCACAACTAGCCGATGTACCAGTTGTGTGTGACTTTCCAGATGTATTCCCAGAAGACTTATTAGGAGTGCCACCTGACAGAGAGATCGAGTTTCAGATTGATCTGATACCGGGTGCCCAACCTGTCGCCAAGGCACCGTATCGGTTGGCCCCGACCGAGATGAAAGAATTGATGGAGCAGTTGCAAGAGCTGCTTGATAAGGGGTTCATTAGACCGAGTATCTCTCCTTGGGGTGCTCCGGTCCTGTTTGTAAAGAAAAAGGACGGTAGTATGAGGATGTGCATCGACTACCGCGAGCTGAACAAGTTGACAGTGAAGAACCGATACCCCTTACCGAGGATAGATGATTTGTTCGATCAGCTTCAGGGTGCCAGTTGGTTTTCGAGAATAGATCTTCGATCTGGTTACCATCAGTTGAAGGTGAAGGAGCAAGATATTCCTAAAACAGCTTTCCGTACGCGCTATGGTCACTACGAGTTTCTTGTCATGTCCTTTGGCTTGACCAACGCGCCAGCTGCTTTTATGGATTTGATGAACCGTGTGTGTCGGCCTATGTTGGATAAATCAGTGATTGTGTTTATTGATGATATCCTGATTTATTCGAGGAGCGAAGCAGAGCATGCTGGTCACATTCGGGAGGTTCTAGAGACGCTGAGGAGGGAGAAGTTGTATGCAAAATTCTCCAAGTGCGCGTTCTGGTTGCGCGAAGTTCAGTTCTTGGGTCACGTGGTGAATCCCGATGGGATTATGGTGGACCCGGCAAAAGTGGAGGCAGTTATGCAATGGAAGTCGCCAAAGACGCCATCCGAGATTCGTAGCTTCTTGGGTTTGGCGGGTTACTATAGAAGGTTCATCCAAGACTTCTCCAAGATTGCTTCTCCACTGACTAAGCTGACCCGAAAAGATGTGAAGTTCGTATGGGGTCAAGCTCAAGAGAAGGCGTTTGAAGAATTGAAGGCGAGATTGACTCAAGCTCCTGTTCTGTCGTTACCCGATGGAAGTGAAGATCTGGTGGTTTATTCCGATGCTTCTTACTCGGGGTTGGGGTGTGTGTTAATGCAGAGGGAAAGGTTATAGCCTATGCATCCCGACAGTTGAAGGTTCATGAGGTCAATTATCCTACTCATGACTTGGAGCTGGCAGCCGTGGTCTTTGCTTTAAAGATTTGGAGGCACTACCTCTACGGGACGAAGTGCACATATTCACTGACCACAAGAGTCTGAAGTACTTCTTTGAGCAGAAGGATTTGAACATGAGGCAGAGGCGGTGGTTGGAACTTATAAAGGATTATGATTGTGAGATCCACTACCATCCGGGCAAGGCCAACGTGGTGGCTGATGCCCTTAGCCGGAAGGAGAGGCCCGAGCCGATTCGGGTGAAAGCCTATCAGTTGATCATGACCTCTGATGTAATGAAGCAGGTTAAAGAGTTTCAAGATGAAGCACTGAAAGAAGATCATCTTAACTCTGAAAGGATGAGAGGTCTGGTTGGGGAATTGGGTGAAAACACGCTCGGTGTTAGAACCCGATTTGATCGTGTGTGGATTCCTCGTTTTGGGGATCTACGGGGGAAGATAATGGATGAAGCTCACAAGACTCGGTACTCCATTCATCCTGGTGCCACGAAGATGTACCATGATATGAAGAAAGATTATTGGTGGCCGGGTATGAAGCGCGACGTGGTGGAGTATGTGAGTAAGTGCCTTACTTGCTTACAGGTGAAGGCCTGAGCATCAAAAGCCGTATGGGAAGATACAACCTTTGGATATACCGGAATGGAAGTGGGACACATCACCATGGATTTCATTACCAAGTTGCCGCGTACTCCGAAAGGGTACGATGCCATATGGGTGATAGTTGATCGTTTGACGAAGAGTGCTCACTTCCTACCGATCCGCGAGACATATTCATCTGAGAGGTTGGCTGATCTGTTCATCAAGGAGATTGTGACTCGTCATGGTGTGCCGGTGTCTATCATGTCGGATCGCGACACCCGGTTTACATCTAAATTCTGGAAGAAGTTCCACGATGCTATGGGGACGAGGTTACATATCAGCACGGCTTATCATCCCCAGACTGATGGTCAGTCAGAAAGGACCATTCAGACACTGGAAGACATGCTTCGGGCATGTGTGATTGATTTTGGTGGAAGTTGGGATGACCACCTACCGTTAGCCGAATTCTCATACAACAACAGTTATCATGCCAGCATTGGTATGCCTCCATATGAGATGCTATACGGTAGGAGGTGTAGAACGCCCGTTTGTTGGGGTGATATTGGTCAGAAGGAATTGGGAAGCGTCGAGGTAATCGAGGCTACGACTGAGAAGCTTGAGAAGATTAAAGCCTTCATGAAGGCAGCCAAAGACAGACAGAAGTCGTATGCTGACAAAAGGCGCAGGCCGATTAGAGTTCCAGGTGGGTGACCGGGTTATGTTGAAGGTCTCACCTTGGAAGGGTATCATTCGCTTCCGAAAGCGGGGCAAGTTGAGCCCAAGGTATATAGGCCCTTTCCGAATCATTGCTCGAGTAGGAGAGGTGGCCTATAGACTGGAGTTACCAGATGAGTTAAGTGGAATTCACCCGACATTCCATGTATCTCATCTAAGGAAGTGCTTAGCAGATGAAGATATGATTGTTCCATTGGAGGATATCGAAGTAGATGAACGGCTCAATTATGTGGAGCAACCAGTGGCAATCATCGACCGAAAGGAGAAAAGGCTAAGGAATAAAGTGGTTCCTCTTGTGCGTGTACAGTGGAAGCACAGGAAGGGATCCGAATCGACGTGGGAGACTGAGGAAGAAATGAGACAGCATTATCCACGTTTGTTCGAGGAATGACAGGTTTCGGGGACGAAACCTATTTAAGGGGGGTGGACTTGTAACACCCGGAAATTTATTATTTTGAAGCCGACAGAGAAGGAAAAGAAATAAAGTCCAAAGTCGAGGGACCAAACTCGCCAACGAAGAAAAGTCGAGTAATATGGTGATATGTGTAGGGAGAGGGCAGCCCACTCTCCCCACACTTCACAAAATTCAGCTCACAAGAAGAGAGAAGAGAGAAAGAAGAGAAAAAGGGAGAAAAGGGTTGATTCGGGTGATTCGGGTGTCCAAATCCGTCGAGTAGCAAGCCAAATCGAAGCCCTTGTCTTTGTGCTCGATTGTGTGAGTTCTAGGACCCCACTTTTACTTGTTTTCAACTGATTTTGGGGCTGGAAGATGTCAAAAACCCGTTTTTATGTGTGTGTATGTTTGACCCATTTGGGTGTGATGTGTATGGTGTGTTTAGAGTATGATTTCGGGCTTTTGTGTGCTTGTATGGTGTTAAGGTATACATTCCTAAGGTCCAGAAGGGTTAATTTAGGCTTAGAATGGGTTTGGATGAGCTTGGAGGCCGAAAATGGCAGATTGGGTTCGGGATGAACTCCATTCTGCATCAGCTAGGGCTAGGCGACCGAATGAAGGCCATACGGCCGAATGAGGGCGATTGAAGGCCATTCGCACGATTGGGACTCAGTCGCACGACTGGGAGTCCAATCGCATGAGGGTTGTGCGACTGAGGGTTCAGTCGCATAGATGCTTAGTCGCATGAGTCCATACGCATGAGGTTAGTCGCATAGGTGCCCATTCGCAGTAAGCCCATTCGCACAAGGTCCATACGCACGATTGGATGTTCATTCGCATAGATGACCATCCGCATGGGTCCAGTCGCATGATGTTCAGTCGCATGGAGGCCATGCGACTGAAGGGTGTTCATACGCCCGAATAGGGCTGTTGCACTCGAGGAAATGTGTAGTTTGACTTCTAGCCTTCGGGAAAAGGTGCAGATGTAAGTTTTGACGTAAAGTAACCCGTAAGAGCATGTAAAGGAAGGGTTATGGCCTTAGAGAGCATGTAGGGCATGATGATGATGATGTTGCATGTTTATGCATATTATGAATGTATGATGTCGCCCTGTATGATGATGATGAACGTGTATGATATGTTCCTTATTATGATGTATGCTTATCTTTCTTGTGGCTTTACATGTCCTGTTAATGAATGAATGAATGAATGAAGGAATGAAGTATTATGTAATGTAAAGCGAAAGATAATAAAAGAGGAACATGAAGTAAGAATGCATGCATTAATGAACGATGAATGAACGAAAGAAAGGCTTGCAAGCATATTTATTGGGGTGAGCGACTTTGTGTTGCAAAAGACTCGGATGAAGTGCAATCATTAGATTGCCTATGAGGTGAGCAACCTTGTCGTTGCAAAAGACTCGAGTAAGAGCTATCGTGATGTTGCCTTGGGGTGAGCAACCTTGTTGTTGCAAAAGACTCGGATAGCTTGCTATCGTGACGGGCAATTGGGGTGAGCAACCTTAGGGGTGCAAAAGACTCGGATAGCGAGCAATCATTAAGATTGCCATTGAGGTGAGCGACCATGTTGTCGCAAAAGACTCGGAAGACAGAATGAACGAAAGAATGGAAGATAATGAATGTAATGAAAGATAATAATGAAATTATCTGTGTATACGTATGTTGCATGATCGCATGATAAAGGAATGGTTTTTAATGAAAGTAAAGCATGTTTTATTACTAAAACTAGAACTCACTCAGCAACGCTGACTTTTATTACATTTTCCAGTTGGCAGGTAAATGATTGCTGAGGATGGCATGGCGAAGCTACTCGGCTCTTTTGGGATGGCATCCAATTATAAAGCTTTGTGATGTAATGCAAACATGAATTTTGTAACCGGATAATGATGTATTATTTGGCAAAAGTAATTATAATGAAACGTGATGTCATTTTTGAATGTTTCCGCTGCAATGATTTCTTAATGTAATGTAATTATATGTTTTATGTGCGATGAATGACCAACTGTAAGCGTCCCGGGAACGGGGTCTTACATGTGGACCACGTAGGAACCTTAACTGGTTCTGGGTCGATTAACCAGGTTCAGGTATGAACCTGGTTTTTTCTTAACCAATATTTGATTCGCTGAAAGCAATCAAAGCAAACGACCAAACCACAAAACTTCTTATTTACATCTGAACCGAATTCTGAGTGCCCAACACATTGTAAAACTCATGAATTGTTATTATTTTTTGTGCTAACTTTCATATTCCGCATTTAACATGACAACATGTTGCATAAACAAAAGTCTTGAAATATAAGATGGCAACCATATTAGTTTTTAAACACGTATTACTTGGCCGGAAATTATTTATTACCCGACTGATTTTAACTGCGATCAGTTGTAGTTTTGATTATATATTTTTGTGGTTCTATTATCATTTTAGTGATAATAACTAAAAAGATACTAAAAATAAAGAATGTAAGCAAATATCAACATCTTATTATAAACAATATAAACATAAAAAATAAAATCATATAAATATAATAAAACTTTTTTTTAAAAGAAAAATCAACATCTTATTGTTAAACTAATAAATTAAATATACATTCAAAAAGGATATAAATGTAATTATAAACTTATTTTTATGATAAATTATGAATATTTATTTATGGGTCTTAATATAGAAACACCCACTCAGATAAATCGACACCCCCTTATACGCAGTGTATTGGTCCATACGTAGCATATAGGGTCGAATACACTGAAAACGATGAAAATTCAGGGGGCTGTTAGAGAGTTATACGCCTCATATAGCCCTATACGACACATATATGGTTATATGACGCATACAGTAAATTTCGACACTGAATACAACGAAAAATTCAGGGGGCTGTCAGAGGGGTTATACATCCCATATAAGACTATACGACCCCGTATACGACGTGTATGAAACTATACAACCCATATAAAAATTTTAAGGTATTAATTTATAATATTTGGATGTTTATATATTCACACCCTCGTTTATATGTGATTTAATGAGTGAAGTTGAATTGATGGGTCTGACAGATTACTAAAGAAGCCAAAAGTACATGAAGAAACCAAATTATATGCATCTGTTTACTAATTACAAACCCTTTTTCATTTCTGACATTTTCCCATTTTTTACTCCTCCTTGGCATTTATTACTCAGTGCACACTCCCATCACTCTTTTAATTATTTTTCGTAAACTTAGAACTACGGTTTATTTTGTCTTTAGTAATAAAATTTAGAGTTAATTTTAATTTTACTACTTAAGTTTTGACTAAAATAATTATTTTTTATTAAAAGATTGAAATAATTAATTTAGCTTCAAAAGTTTCATATATTGTTTCAGTTTCACTTCAAACGTTCTATTATTTTAAAAAGTTGAAATAACTAATGATAACTTTTGAACTTAAATTGAAATAATTTATAAAACTTTCGGAGATAAATTAATGTTTTTAATATTTTAAAGGAAAATGATTATTTTTAACAAACCTAAAGAAGTAAAGTTGAAATTAACTCTAAAATATACATAGGAAATTAGAAACTAGGTGCAATACAGAGTTAAGACTTGAGAGTTGATTAAGAGGGTATAGATATTTAAAATTAATTTCATTTTCAATTTTTTCCTTTTTCCTACCTTTTATTGTATTATTTAATTAATTTTATATCCTCTCCAGGTTTGATCCCGATTTTCATTTTGTTATTTTGTTTGATTCTAGTTTACTTTTCCTAATTTATTTTTGTTATTGTTTTATTTTTTTTATCTGTATAGGTTTAGGTCAAGAAGGTTTTATTTCTCTAACTTTTAACATTACAAATTTGATGGCCACGTTAACACAATAATATTGTTGCCCCCGGCGTGCAACGCAGGTACAATCTACGTTCTCAAACTATTATTTTATCTTTTATTTGTACAAATACGTGACGTGCTTCTTTGTAATATGTTTAACTAAGCTACTAATCTCAATTTAAGCTTATAACAAGCCCGTCTTAACCAAATCACAAACGAGCCATTTCGTACGCATAATCTCAAACATTTATAATTTAAAAATCATTCCATTCATATAAAGACATACATGAAATTCTTTCCAAAAATAAAACCATTTCAAAACATTTAAACTGCATACAAACAAAACAAATTACATGTGTGACAAAGGTATCTTAAATTCATTTTGACATATTGTAAACGACGATTTACCCCTTCATCTGCAATGGTTTCACACTTTGTCTCAAGTGATTCACTTACTTTCCATTTTTAGAAAGTTTTGGGAAATCTAGTGTACGAGGATGATGGCTTCAGCTAGTCTACATTTGACGTCACGTGCTCTTCACGTGGCCTGTCTTTCATTCGAGTTAATCAAGGGCTGACACGTGTGTCAGCTGTCAGAGGTGTCAATTCATGAGTGATGTCATTGGGGTGCCAGATTAACCGTGTGGTGTAAAACGAAAGCGTGCATATTGTTTACTAGAGTACAACATGTTGTGCATAAGGTATAAGTTCTTGAAAGTTTAGACTTTAGAGTCGATGAGAATGTTATGTGGTTATCGTTTGAAAATTTTGTTAGTTAAACCATCCGGTGTGGGTGCGTGAGAAGTCACGTGGCATCTTACTCACGCGTGGAACATCACGCTGCTAATTAGCGAGAAAGGGTCGTGTGATACTTGTGTGAAAAACCCACACAAGTTAAATGAAATGAATTTGGTGGTCATTTTTGACCTTTTGTCAACCGCGTAGTCGTTGGTGACGGCTAATTGGTTAGAAAACTAATATTTTTAACGCCTATAAAAGCAACTCTTAATCCTCCTTGGGTTTTGGAATCGTTTACCACAAAGTATCATGAAACTTTGAAACGGGATGAACAGGGTACCCATCATATTGTTTACCAACGATTCTGATATTTTGAAGGCGGCTTCAACCTAAAATCGTGAGTACCATGGGCGGTTCAACCCACTATCGGTTTGCAAAAACATAAGATGTTCTCTAAAGTGGTGACAATGCATGAAATGACTCGTCGTTTAAACGAGCAAAAACAACAGAGTCAAATGAGAGTAGTACTGGTGGAACATGTCCAATCAATCTCAATGATTCAGACTCGGATAGGATGATATCCTCGAGGAAGAACCAAAAATTTCCGTCCGGGAGGAATATGTCAAAATGGCCAACAACGTAAACATATACCCTCCATCACGCCACCCTATCACTTCAGGATGTGGTGTTGCAGGCACGATAGACAGGATAACGCTTCACTACATATAATTTTATAATTCTAAAATTAAAGAGATAATTAATAATATAGGTTATACGACTATTATAAAAGATTTCAAACCTAATATTCATGATATGCACATTGCTACTTTGAATCATTCCTATTATAAATTTGTTTTGGTTTAGTTTTTTTTTTTTTTTTTTGTAATGATTATGTGTGACTGGTTTTGAAATAATTTATTCACCGGCTTGTAATGGTAAGTAAGCATGCTAAATTAGCAATAATTGTCCATTTGTTGAAGAAGATTCCTGAGCACTTCAAAAAAATTGACCCATGATTTTTATTCTTTTGTTCTAGTTTTGAGTGCAATTTCACACTATTGGTTATAATTTGCGAGCTAACACTAAAGTAACCTTTGGTTCTTACCTCAGTTTACATAAAAGGACAGTTCAAAAAAAAAAAACATAAAAAGAAGCTAGCAATGATTCTTAATTAATTAGATTTAAGATGAAATAACTCAAGATTTCATTAAAATAGTAAAAGATTTCGGTTTCAGTCTCATATCATATTAAAATAAAATAAGAGGATTTTAGATTGAATCAACAAGTTTTTTTTATACATAATGTGAGTTTTCTGTTAAAGATGGTTTCAAGTTTGGAACAGATGACGACAAACTAATGTACAAGCTTATCTTTAAGGACGTGCCAGCCTTATGTCCTAAAGTTCTGTACTCTAGTAGTGAATGTAATCGGAGTGGATCATTAGTGATCCAATTAGTCGTTATAAATAAACATAAAAGAGAGCCGACTAAACAATATATATATATAGTTTCAGAAAATATAATTAATGTATATAATAACAACTTGTTGATTATTGACCATTTTAAAATACATATACTTTAGGAAAATATGAATAGTATATTTTAGTGATTGAAGAAAAGTAGACGATTTTAAAACTAAGAAATTTATTTTAGGACATACAAATATTAAAAATAGATATTTATTTTAGGGCTTTGGGAGTATTTGTTTCATGATTGTATGTTATCCTCGAAGTTACTAATACTATAACTTTTTAAGCAAAATAAAGTTGTTTCACTTTTTAGTTAAAATAACAATTCATTACACCAAAGTTAAATTACTTTTACCTTTATGTAAAAATATTTTTTCTCTCATCCAGATAAATAGTTTAGTAGACAATAAAAATTAGACGGTACGATATGCTCATACCTACTAATATACTTTATATATTTTTGTCCTAACTTGAGTGGTAATCATCTGATTAGCACACATGTTAGGGGTAAAATAAATAATTTTTATTTGAAGATCATCAAAAATAGTCATTTGAACATACTTTTTTATTTATCAAAAGAGTCTTTTACAAAAAGTTTTATCCAAAACAATCCAACAATATGAGAGTGTCACTTTTCTATTTTCTTGACAAGTCGACGATATTTTATGAAATATATTGCTATCTAGTCACATAGGCGATACATTATTATTCTTATATAAACTAAAAAAGAATTAATTATGCAAATAGTCAATGTGATTTTACTAAACCACAGATTTAGGTATTAACCTTTTTTAGTAACAAATATTAGGCTCGAGGTTTAAAATTTGTAAACACCCTAGGGGTATTACAAGTAACGTTTGTTAACTTTTAACTAAGTGCATTCCCACATATCAAGCACGTGAGACATTATTATCAATTCCTACATAACATTTGATTTAATTACATATATGGTTCTTGTGATTTAGGCAAAATAAGGGTGGAAGTGGTGTGTGCGCCATGAGGCCATGGCGTGCGTCAGCGCTGCCCAATACCACCGCCGCCACCCCCTTAATGCCATATCATCGTTGCCTTCAGGGTATGTTGTCGCCGTGATCTGAACGTTGCAACTAGCCCCCCCCCCCCCCCCCAAACGGCTCCTTTTAGGTTAAAAAAATATTTTCACCAAGAGAAATACAAACCAATATAACACAAATATTTTACACTAATCTCTAATATCTTCTACTAATTTTCAACCTTACGAAAATGTCATCAATTTTATATTCACTCTTCGTCTTCGGATAGTTCCGACTTTGACGGGTTAGAAGTTTTTAGCCTTATTGCCAATACGTCGACAAAGAAAATTCAAGAAAATGGATCTTGAAACGTGATCGTGTTGGGGATAATAATGTTCTTATGAACGATTATTTTATGGAGGACCAAAAATACAAATGCGAGATGTTCAGAAATAGATTTTGGTTGCTTCGGGATTTATTTTACGGATTATTGAAGATATACGCAGCAACTCAATGGTTTCAAGAAGGGTTTAAGGTGAAGTAGAAAGAACGTTTTATGCCAATACAACAATGTACTTTCACAATACGTCAACTCGCAATAGGTAAATCACTCGACACATACAACGAATATTTATCTATGTTTGCAAGGACATCATGTGAGTGTCTTGAATATTTTTGCAATACTATTATTATTTTATACGGTGATGAATTTTTACGAAGGCCCACTAGCCATGACATTGTATTAGTGTACAATGCATATCAATATAGATATGGCATTCCATGAATGTTCGGTAGCATTGATTGCACTCATTGGGCTAGGAGAAATTGTCCTCCGTGTTTCCAAGGTCAATATCATCGAGGTGATCGAGATGGTCAAACGGTCATTATTGAAGTCGTGGCGTCACAAGGTTTATGGTTTTGCCATGCGTATGTTGGTGTAGTCGGTTCTAATAACGACATTAATATTCTCCACCAATCTCCACTTTTCACAACACAATTGAATAGAACCGCCACTAATTGTTTGTTTCATGTTAAAGGACATCAATTTAAGCATTGTTATCACCTAGTCAATAGTATATATCGTTTTTTGTCAACTTTTGGGAAATCATATTCTTATACTGTTGAGTACAAAAAAAAAAGAAATATAAAAAGGTGCAAGAGTCCGTAATAAAAAAACGTGAAACGAGATTTGGGTGTTTTAAAAGAAAAGTGGCAAATATCTACATGACCGGCTAAAGCATTGACGATAGAAAAAAAAAGAAATAAAAAATATACGCATGCATTATACTCCCATCATATGATTATAAAAAATGACGGCAACACTATTTCTTCCGTACACAATCAAGACCCACCGACTAATCCAGTTGAGAACGAAAATACAATTTTAGAGTTGCGCAATGAGGGTACAATTTTAAGGCTTGGATTTGATCTTGTGGAACATGTTGCCGAGAATGCGGATATCACGGTTTCAGAGAACGAAGGTTAGTTTATCCGTATGAGTTATTTTTAACTTTTAAGTTATTTATTTTAAAGTAGTTTTTATTTTTAGGTTGTAACTTTTTAAATTTTATAAAGTTCTTGTTTTAGAAGAAAGTATATGGTATGGAGTGGCATGATTGCGCCTCCAAATTTTGTGGCGAGGTATAGTCTAGGCCCGTCGATTTTATCCATACCCAATTAATCTGCCCAACCGATCTCACCTATACCCAAAGAAACTCGACCTGAAAAAACCTATTACCCGAAAACCGATTAAACCGATTCTTATTCGGGTTGGGTTTTGGATAGCCTTTATAACCTCAAAAACCCGAATAACCTGAAATCTGAATAACCCAACAACACCCATTATAATTAAATAAATTGTTTGTATAAACTTATTTAGATTATCCAAATTGAACGAATTGTTTCTATACAATTATATATTTAAACATGAATTGTTTCTATACAATTATATATTTAAACATTTTTATAATTTATAAAAGTAAATTAATTTAAGTCTACTAAATTGGTAAGATTTCAAAAGAAAACTCAAAAAAAGCTACTAAATTCACTCCATCATTTAATACCTGAAACCCGACCTGAACAATTTGTTAGCCTAACAATCTGAAACCAATTAAACCAATTGTTATTAGGGTCAGGTTTTGGGTAAACTTTCAACGTTAAAAAACATTAATAACCCGAACCGATTAATCCAAAATCGGATTAAATAACCGGATCAACACCCCTAGTGGTCTGTCATGGTTTGATGTGACATGTTTTCATAGGTTAGTTCATGGTGTAGTGGAACACTCAAGGCATGAGTGCCCCTCCACCCTAATGGGTTTAGGTACTAAGCAAAATAAATAACTTAAATTTGTTACAAAATTAAAAGTTAAAAACCATATTATTATTTTTTTGCTATTTAGCAATTTAAGATAATGCCCTCACGTGCTTGACATGTGAAGAGGTATTTTGTTAAAAGTTGATAGACTTTGTTCCTAATATCCAATGGTGTTTCAAAGTTTAAACCTCAAGCCTCATAGTTGTTACTAAAAATAGTTAATACCTAAATTTGTGATTTACGCTAAACCACAAGGACTACTTGTATAATTAACTCTAAGAATTGTTTGAGTAACCAAGTTACTAAAACAATCCCTAAAAAGTTAAGTTAATGACATGAATGGTTCCCTGTATATAAAACGGTTGAAATGCCCTTCAATTAGATAGAAAATTTAACGTCTGTTAATTTTTAATATTCAAACTCATTTAAAAATTAAAAAGCTATTATCTAAACTTGTTATGTTATCCAAATCACAGGACCATCTGTGTGATTCACTTAAATGTTATTAGGAAATTGACAATATTTTCGTCACGGCATTCGATATTTTTCACACATTTCGTCTATCCCATCACCTAGCTTCAATTTTCATTTAATGTTTTAGGATATGACTAAACTATTATTACATTTTGAAAAATAAAAAAAAATGAATTTGTGACTCACTTAAAAACTCTACGTATGTTGTTAAGACAATTTGACCTAATCTTCTTTTTTACATTGTTCCCTCATTCGAACCACACAAAACTCTATCTATACTTCCTCTACTGTCAACCTTTTTGTTTAAAGGACGAAGCATTACCAACGACTGATAAACAGTGTTGTGAGGGTCGGATCGGACCGGCCGGTCCAACTTGTCCGACCGCGATTCGCCATAACTACTGATCAGGCAAGGGTGATTCGTTTTGGGGGCATTGAACCAGTGAACCAGTAAGACGTTCGATCCGATCTAGTTCTAAAAATATTGTTGATAAATCTATTATGAAACACCACCAAATCAAACTACACAAAACATCCGTGAGTTGTTGAATTCCACCCCTATGAAATCATTTGAAGTCTAGTTAAAATTGTTGTAATATGAATAACCAGACGAACCACAATGAGAAAAGATGTATAAATCTAGAATTTCTTATTTCTTGGATAATTTTTGGAATTATGCAAACACTTTCAGATAAAACCAAAAAAGTTCTACAAGAGCGAGAATTAATTTTCTTTGAAAAATGTGTATGTTTAAATCAAATCAAAACAGCCCTTTTATAGGCAATGAGTCGGGGGTCTCTTGGGAAGCGGTTTCTCTATCTCCCTAGATAGAGGAAAGACTCGCCACCAACTACCCCTCCCAGACCCTGCTCTTGAGTGAGATTTACTGGATATGTTTGTTTGTTTGTTTGTTTGTTTCATTGAATAAACATAACTCTCGTCAAAAAAGTTATGTTAGATGGTGGTTAGAGCATTCACAGTAGGTTTTTCATTTTGATACGAGTGTGTGTCATATATTATGAGGATGGTTGTGAGTGGTTTTAAGTGAATGAGAGAGGAAATTTATGAGTATTGTACTGTGATTCCTCATATTTAGGAAAACACGGTATAACTTTCATAAATTTTATAATATTTTTAAAAGTGATTGTAAGTGGATGAGAGACAAAAAGTAATAATAAAGATTTATAAAAGTATTATATAATTGAAATAGAGAGAGTAAAAAATTAGTGTTTTTAGTGTAAATATAAAAATGAAAATGGTAAAAACGAAGCTAGTTTGAATGATCTTAAATGGTTACATTAAGGGGAAACCCCATCAATAAACAACAGTAAAAACTCTATCACCGACAACTTAACTATCATTACTTGCAGTTGCAACAAATGTAAAGAAAAAGAAAAACACCAAAGCGGTACCAAATTGGTACCACACCAGTATCGAACCAAAAGATTCGGTACGCTATTCAGTATCTACTTCTCCTCAAATTCGCTATCGGTATTTTCGGTACGGGTACGCTAATGGTATGGTAGTAATCTCATCTTTGCTAAGAATTCCAGCTCGATCCCCACGGAGGCATTGCCTCTTTGGACCCATATGGTCTTCACCTCTTAGAACTTTAGAGATTCCTTAGTGCCTGAAATTTGTCTTGATCGAGTTGTACTTTACACCTCACCCAAATCATTGTTTATTCATGCTTTTCCGTTTGGTCTTAAGTGGATCTAATTACACTTATATGACATTGATGACACTAAAATCACTAACATTACGGTTGAGGGCAACCACAGAACTGGTTGTAAAGATCAAGGCGAACTAGGGGAAATAGGGTTCAAGTGGTAAAACCCATTATTCGGATGATAAGGGAATGTTAGTGGAAAGACGGAAACGATAAAACACGAGGGGTTTAATACTAGTTATACGTAACTACGATTATCCACTTTACGTTATATCTTAAAATAAAAGATAAATAAATATGAAATGTTAATACATTCAATGATTAATACATTTTTCTCTCTCTTTGTATTTATGTTCCATTATACATGTCAAATCATTTCTCTGTCATGCCATCATTCATCAAAATTACAATCAAACTAGAACACAAAACAATATTTTGCACATTACTTAAATCTCGAGTGTTCCGCCCTATCCTATTCACTCTTTTTCATGATTTGAAAGAAAACAATAAAAACAAACATAAAAGCAAAATAAAGAAATACAATACACCTGAAAAAGTAACAATGTACCCAAACACTTGAAGATTGATGATTTATCTTCCTTTTGTTTCAATTTACAGCCCAAAGGAAAATGAAGTATCAGTCACACACTATCAATAATCTTTAACTTTTTCTTTTTCAGTAAAAATTTCACCTTTTCAGTATAAAACCATCAACCCCTCAAACCAAACAGCAAAAGCTTCAAAACCCATTTCTGTCCCCTCAACTTTGAGCAGAAATTCCAATATCAAGACCAATGTACAACTTTTAATGCACAATGTACAAGTCACTGTAAGGCCATTGCTCTGGGATGCCTTGATCACATTCTGCAGAAGCAATGAGAAACTTTGATCATAAAAGTGAATCCAATGATCATCAAGAAACATGTTTAACAGAAGAAATCATTGTGTACGTACGTGATCGCGAACATCAAACACTCGATTTTTAATCATGAGTCATCACAGTCATCACAGACGAGTTCTATTCGATTGAGAAACGAAACGAGTGTTTTAGATCAGTGGATCAAGGTCAACCTTCTCCTTGTGAACTTGATATCTTCATGTCAAATTCTTTAGCCAGAATCTTCAAAAGTGAAACAAAAGAAGAATAATAAGAAGGGCGTAAACGAATATGAATTTCTAACATGACACGAACTTAACACGAAATATGACCCACAACACATTTGGTTAAACGAGTCATGTTCAGGTTGACCCATCTAACCCGTTTACTTTTCTATTTATTTTATTAAGATGTGTTTTATACTTTTATGTCATATAATAAGCAGATTGAGATTTCATGTCAAAATATAGAGTACAAAAGAGAACAAGAATCTAGTTTTATAGTTTAAACATTGTTATTTTATATAAATTTGTGTTTTCTTGATGTAGATTTGTAATTTTACAGCATTGACATCCAAAAAATAAATTAAAATGATATTTCGATTTAAACAGGTCGCGTTTACATCAACACGCAAAACTCACACCATGTTTGGATTCATGTTTCAGACACAACTTTCAGGTTCATGTTATGTGCGTGTTCATCTCACAACCAGTAAACACGACCCATTTAACACCCCAGGTTTAGAGCAGACGAGTAGTGCATACCCTGGTCGAAAAATCAGGGATCTAGGAACCTGAAGTTCAGAACTTGTGTTACATTTCAACTTGTTCAAGAGCCCCAAAATACTTGAATTCCTGAAAAGAACATGAAGAATCTTGAAAAACAATTCAAATTAAAGTAACAATCTTTTAAACAGATAAAGAAAAGAACAGAAATCTTACAATCTTATATGTATTCTTAGTATAAGTTATGATCACCATATCTTCTTGAATATGGTAGCAGTTCTTCAACTTCGATTCGTGAAGAAACGTTCATGGTTTTCTTGATCCTGCAGCGGTTTATAGATTCAACTTCCGCTATAAATATGCTGTAAACGGGCCTATGATCTGAAAATCTTGATTCCCCACGAACATACGACATCTGATGGAGTCCTCGACCATACCACAAGATTCGATCACACCTTCACAACAAAAATTATTCAAGTTTTAGCAGTTAATAAAGGTCAAAAACGCGATTCTTTATTCAAGTTTTCATTTTTTCTAAACATTTACCATGCTGGAGTTCTTCGCTTTTCTTTCGGGTGCATATCATCACCAGCATATCGATCTGAATTATTCGAGTATTTGTAAGTTGGAGGGAAATATATCTTCCCTTCGCTCCATCCTTTAAACGCGCGTCCCCTTCTTTGTTCTATCCGAAGCTGCATTCGTATAAACCCGATTAATCACACCCTATCGTAAGCGGTAAATCTGCAGAAACTAAAACTATGTTTCAAGACTTGCCTGATCTTTTTCCAGTAAAGCCCTCCAGTTTCGCATCTCGACAAGCGCCTTTGCAGCGCGATACGAGAGCGCGATCCTGTAATTCAAATCCCCAAGCCATATAATCCGACTGCACCCAAATACAATCATTCAGAAACCATAAACCATACAAAACCAAAATGTGACATCTAGTAAACTTTCACATACTCGTGCTCGAGGATCGTTTGGGGAGAATTCTCGTCCCCCGTTCTTTGCACCCGAGGAAACCGAGTCTTCCTAAGAATCTCCATAACATCCGAGTTTCGCCTCAACTCATCGCCTTCCTTTTGACCCGAAGTCAAGTGGCTGCATATGAAGCAAAAGCTTGTCTGGTGCAGTGACATGCTGATTGATATCGAACCCTGCACGCGTCACACATAAACATTAGCATAATAAATCACTTAAAGACCGCGTGCAGGATTACTTATTAAAACTGTTTATCTGTTTATCGCGTTGTGACACGCGATAAAACTATTTACCTTATTTCCAAGATAACCCATCAATCCTCTACCAACACATGACACTTTCAAGTTCCTAACATCATCTCTTATTTCACTTCTGACCCAAACTGTTAGATATATCCCAACCATCTGCTTACTTGCAACTAAACAATACATCGAGTCGCCAACGGTTCGATCCTTTTCCTCCATCGACAACGAGCCACTAAACGGGCTATAACTAGGCGAGTCATCGGGCCCGTTATCTTCATCCGAGGACCCACCCCACCGCGAACCGGGCTCATAGTCACTCGGTCTGTTTCCAAACATGGCTCGATCACAAACACTATATCGACGATCAAATCGCGCCTGTGATTCCGGTAACTCGTACTCGGTCATCCTCATACTCCGGCTCAACGACTGGAACGATCGACGTTGGAAAAACGACGAAGATCGCTGTCGTGTTGATCCTTCGAAGTCGGAGTCTAGTTCCACCACCGGGTCCGGCGCCGGAGATGGGGTCCGGCAGCCGCCGGAGGCGGCTCCGGGAAGACTGTTGAGTGTTTTTCTGATCAATGCAAGCCATTTTTTCGCCGGAGCATTGTCTTCTGTCCCCAAAACGTTACCGGCGTTCAGAGGAACAATTTCTTGAAACCTGAGATTCAAGATAATAATAATATTATTAGGTGTGAGATAATATTATTTGTGCATTGGTGTTCGTTTATTATGATGATGATGAAGACTCACCCAAGAACGTAAATGTCCGCCGGCGGCGAAGTGTGCAGCCAATCTTCAAGGTTTAAATTGTTCGTCGGAGATTTTCCGGCGACATTCCACGTGGCTACAAAGATTCTGTAGTTATTGACGTCTGTAACTTGAGCAGCATCAAGATCGATTCTGCTTCGGCTCCGGCGATTGATGTTATTTTTGCTTGATCTTTCTGTAAAAAAGTTTGGATTTTTAGCAATTTTTTGATCATGATTTGAGTTATAATCGTGTGAAATGAATTGGGTTTCTTGAAATTTTGTAAATTTTTATGAAAATTTGTAGAAGTTTTTGAATTTTTGTGAAAGGTTATGAAATTGGACCTGATCTTTTGTTGTTCTTGATGGTGTAAGCTTCTGTTTCATTGAAATTGTTGATCCATTCTTCATCTGCACCTGTAATTTTATGAAATTTCATGATTTATTATTAAATAAAAGTTGAGGAAATTTTACAAAAAAAAGTCAAATTGTAGTTTTTATGCGTTTGTTCATGTGTACTTAAATCATAATAAATTATAAATTTGTGAAGATACAATCAGACCCCATATAAAAAAAGTGAGTGAACAACAAATATTGAAGACCATAAAAGGGAGAAGAAAACAAAGAACAGATCTTGAACTGCAAAGTGAAAAAGAGGATAAAAGCCATGGAGATTCCAAACAAAATATGAACTGAAACATTCAGTCATTGATGCAGAAAAATAAAGCAAAATCTGCAAATCCATTAGTGTTCCCTTTGTATAAACACAAAAACAAAAATGAAAACCAATAAAATAAAAATAAAAATAAAAAATGAAGATTTATATGATGAATAAATTCACAAATTAGTAAATTACCTCTAGAACTAAAATCATCAGCATGGAAATCTTGAGATTTGCTCTTAACACTGAACCATCTCTTAAGTGTTTTAGGCCAAGAAACCTTCAATCCATCACAATCAAAGTCAACATCTTATCACATTCAGACAAATAATCAAATAATCAAACATCCAAATGTCAAAGTAAGTAAACAAACCTTGCTTTTCTTGCAGTTTTCATCTCTCATTGTCTCAAAACTTCATAAATTTAACCACCCAGTGATTAACTTACAGAAAGTGACTTCAAAATGATGATAAATTGAGGATTAATGAATGTAAAAAGATTAAAGATTGAGTCTTTATGGACACCCACAAGATGAAAACAGAGTAGAAATGAGTGTTGAATCTCAAGATATAAAGAGGAGGAGAAAGTGGCAGTTTCTTGGCATTTTGGTTGCAAAATTTGCAAACAAGAGTCAAATCAAAGAGAAACACCAGTTGGGTGTTGCTGTTTCTGTAGGAGTCTATTCTATATGTTCTCTCACTTGCACCTATTTGTTGTGTACGCAAGAAACAGAGGAAATAAAGAAAGAAAACAAAGGGAAATTTTTCAAGAAAATGTGAAATTGAAAGAGGGTTTTCTTCTCTGCATATAACCTCGTTCTGGGTACATCAAAGTATGGAAGTTAAAGAGAATAAAGAGGGGTGGGGTAGGGGTAGGGGTAGGGTGGGGTGGGTGGGGTGGGGTGGGGTGGGGTGGGGGTGGGGGTGGGGGTGGGGGTGGGGGGGTGGGGGTGTGCTATTTCTTCAACAATCGAGGTTCTTGAGTCTTTACCCCAAATTCTAGGCCGACCCATATCAATTTTTAATGACAAAGATTAGCATTAATGAGAGGATTATGAGAGTATTATGGTATAATTACTAATTTGAGGATTACTTGTATTGTTTGAATTTTGTTTTTTAAATCTTGTGTTTGTTATTTTGTTCATATTGCAATGAATGACAATATATTTATAGTATTCAATACCATATTTCTATAATTTGATTGTTTGGTTTTTACTTTTTAAAAACCGTTACTAAAACTATTTTGAAAATTGATTTTCTTTAAGTAATTATGAATCCCGAAAAACATGCAACATGTTTATGTTTGTAAAATTTAATGACCATATTTTATAAATTAATAGAAAGTGTACTAGTGGTTTTTTCAATTTTTGACCAACTTGGTCAAACAGTTGATGAATCTTGGTTTTTACATTGCATTTCAAGATTTGTCTTTTGTTATGGTGGGTGTGTTTACACTTTGCATAGAATATGAATCTAAGGAATATTTGAGCACAACTAAAGATGGGTCAAGTAGATTTTCATTGGGGCTTGAGCAATACGTGCCTTTATAGGGTTTAATTGGCATGAATATTACTAAAATGTGCTTGTTTTGGGGTTTTGGGAGATCATGTGGAGTGTTTTTAGGATCTTAGCTTTTGTAGGTTAGGATAATTGTTTACAATCTCCTTAAAGTATCTCTTTTGTATGTAAGCAATACAACAATATGTCTTTACCATAGATCAAGAAATTTGTCTTTCTAAAAATAAACTCAATAAATGGTCCCAACCTCATTTCATAATCGATTCATTTGAACTCTAGAAAAAAGTGCATCAAGAGTCCTAATATTCTTATAGGCTAACAATTAAACTGGTAAGTTGAACCGTGATACAAAATTTTGTTATGACATTCAATGTTTCTAACCTTAAATAAGGCTTAACATATGATTCATGAATTACATGTTTTTTTTACGTTTTAAGTGATAGTCAGGTATGTTGCCATGACATCTTGTTTTTGTAATAATAAACTATAATTTTTTTACCAACCAATGTGGTCATGTAACATATAATTTGCATTAGGCTAATGGACTTAAGGGGTTAAGACTAGAAAACCAATAAAAAATAGAATTTGAACGTAAGAACTCTAATAATCAACCCATTAACCATGAGATTTCATAGATCCATGTTGTAACTCTTGTAATTGGTTATAACATATAACCATTCTCCTTCTTAACCATAGTCGATTCATGAGTTACATAATCTTCAAGGATTAAATCATGGTGTATAACTGGTTGTGACATTCAGCTCTACACTAAACCAACCCACGAAAGAACATAACCTCCTAGAGTTTCGAGTCATGACCTCTTATAATATTACTAATTATAGCTTAGCTAGGTTAAGAACAAAGTTAAATCTTGGACTAATCCAAGGACTAACACATGGTTTTGGGGAACTTCTAATATTCTAAAATCACATGGTGCATGTGGGAGACTGTGCTAGGTCATTAACCAAGACACTTAAATGAAAAAAATAATATTACATTACTAGTGTTTAAATTAATAATATTTAAATCTAAGGGGCTAAACTCTATTAAATTAACACTAATAGCCCTCCAAAACTTTTACAAAAAGGTTTGGAACAAACACTGGGCATGTAGCCCACCAGCACCCTACAACATCCCTATAGAACCTTCACCCAGCATAACAAACCAGTTGGTCTCTATTTAGGTTGTCTAAGACATGTCCCAAATTAAAATAAATATTATATTTTCATTATAAATATTTATTTAATGCATTTTGATAAATATATATAGATATATATTTATGGATTCAATTTGTTATGGTACAGATTTGGTAGTTAATTTTATTAAACTAGGAAGTTGTACCACTATGTTATATTTTTTTTTATTCTGTATTTTCAGTTTCAAAATATTCCAAATTCACAATGTAAATAATAGTGTCAAGAAAGTTTGTTTTTTCTTAGGAAACTACAAATTATGTAACTATTACTTACTTTATTGGTTTTGTCCAAGTTAATTATCTGATATTTAAATATAACACACTAGCTTTAGTAAACCCGTGTATTACAAGTGTTGAATAAATATAATATTAAATATAATAAATTTTTACTTAATTATAAAATGATATTTTAAGATAAGATATGATTTAAATTACGTAGGAGTAAAAATTATAAGTAATAAAACAACGATATCACTTAATATATTTTTTCAAAAAAAATCAAACATTTTGTTAAAAAAATTGTCATTTTTATAAATATCCTTATTATAACTCTCATTTTTACTTTTTTTTGTTATAAAAATTTTAATTAAAAAAACTAAATTTAAAATTTTCATATTTTTAAATAAGTTTGATGTTTTCGAAAAAAAATTATTTTATAAAAATTTATTTCTTTAGAAATAACATCATTAAAATAATATATATCTTAATTTATTAAAAAATCATTTTTAATCTAAAAAAGACTTAAATAATAATTTGTAATTAAGGTAATTATTTATTAAGATAGAGAAGCGAGAATTTTTTGTGATAATGAATATGTTGTTGACACGTGTACTCCATAAGTACCATTTTATTAGGGTAGAAGGATTAGGTTAATTATTTTGACAGTGAAACTCCAAACCCCTCTTAATACATAATTCTCTAAAAAATTGTTCAAAAGAATTCATAAAAATCAAAGAAAAGTTATAAAGCAAAAATAAAATTAATTGCTTAATGATTATTAGTGAAAAAGAAAACTGAGATTGAAGATTGACAAACACGTGCTACAAAGAAATAATATTTATAAAGTTTCGACAATAGTTCAGTTTATGTTACTTAAGTTTTATATGGATTTTTGAAAGTAGTTAAACTAGATTCTTTTTAAAATTTACATACATAAAAAAAGTATTACTATTTAGTATTTAGTTTTATGTTATTGAAAATGTGTTAATTAATTTGAACGAAATTCAAGATTCAATTGTTTTATGTTAGCTAAAATAGTTTAAACATATGAACCTACTATAAAAACAAAACAATATAAAATTGATAAATGATCTAAACTTAACATTGATAAAACATTTACACAACTCAAAGGGGATCCTAGTATTAAATTTGTGTACTCACCAATACAAAGATCATGTAAAATATAGGTAGATGAATATAAAAGTAAAATGATCAAATGTAAAGTAGAGAGAGTGTATTGTCATAAGAAAAATAAAACATTTACCCCATCAAATTTTCCCAAGTTATGTTAATACTTTTATTTTCTATCATATGTTTGACGAAATATGATTACAACACAGAAAGTCTGACAAACTAAAAATTAGATTCAATAAAATAAACGATGAAGATAATCGTTACACAAATTTATTTTTCTATAAAGCGAAGAAAAAGTTGTTAATGATTCCGAGTCTTATTTATTTCACGTAATTAAGTATCAGGTCAAGTCTATAAATAAAAAAAGTTACAGCTATAGGCTCCCATAAATTTAGGGTCTTATTTTCGCTACGAGTGTATGGCTTAGTTTTTATATTAATTTTTAGGTCGTTATCTATAATACCAAGTTTGCACCAACATCCCTGTATTCCGGAATCCGATTATCCAAATTGATTGTTGTTTTGACTTCATATTAATGTTTGTTAATTTGATAACTTGGTATGTTTTAAATTATAGTTCCTCTCATACATAAAATGATCTACAGCTGATACGTTCAATTCCTTTTCTTAATTTGCCTCGATATAATACATAACAAATTAACATATTTAGAGGGTGCCACTTATTTTTTGAATTAATTATCACTTTTTTAGTTAAGTGGTCTTTAACTTCCTTAAGGTATAGAGTTCATGCTTTTGATCTTTTTCGATTGCTTTAGTTTCATTCTTTCTTGGCTTAAATCTATATTTCTATGAAGCTTTTGCTTCTTTTTATCTACTTGCAAATATGTGCCCCATATATTAATATACCTATTAAAACAGTACGTCTGTTTGTACAGTAAAAATATTATTTTTCTATTACCAGATTTTGTTTCATTTAAATAGCTAGATTTGATTATGTAACAAAGTTAGTGCGCTAGATGATTTGGTTAAATCATTGGTGAGTAGCGTAAGGGATTTGGGTTCGAAACCCACTACAGTTTTAGTTTTGATTGTTTCATTTCCCGCTTAATTTAATATTATATCGAGACACTCACTCAATTACACGATGATTTTAGTTGATCAGCTCCCAAAATCAACATTTTCATATATAGCTTTTGTACTTTAAGGTTTCATTGTTATTATTTTTGTTTAATATAAACTTTGCAAAAAGGAAAAATGGATAATTGTATTGTTGGAAAATATTTCATTTTAATATTTGTTAATTATAATTTTTTTCCTGCAGCTGCAATTCTATCCTTTTAAATTTCTTTTTACTATTACTATTTATTATCTGTTTAACACTTATTTTGTTTAGTTTTATACTCAATACTCACATAGGTTTGTTAAATACATCATTTGCGTCATGGGCGGACCTACATAGAGCCGAGGGGTAGCCTCCGCTACCCCTCAACTTTTTACGAGTAGTGTAAAGAGAAAAAATTACGGTTTTATGTAAAATAAAAAATAATAATTACGGTTTTACGTTACCCCTGAAAAAATATTACGTTACCTCTAATTTTTTTTAAACTCAACACACTATAGAAAGTTTTAAAGTTTATAATAAATAATCTTATATTTTATGAAAAACATTACATTATATAAAAACATAAATAACTAATAAGCCCAAAATATAATAATTATTAACAAGTCCAAAATGAATATAAGCCCAAAAAACATTAAACAACTTAAAAAGACCTAACTAATTAACCTAAATAACTATAACCCAATCAAACATAAAACTTAAAATTAAAAAAAAAAAACAAAAAAAAAACCATCCATCGACCATTCATCCCTTCCCAGTTCCCACAGGCCACTGGCAGTTAGCCACCATCCACCCACACCGCCGATCACCCCACGTCCCCACCGCTGGATGTCAGGCCGACCACCACCGAACTGCCGCCTACTACGGCAGCCGTTGCCGCCGCCCACATGTGATCTTTCACCAATTCATCGCCCACTTCAAGATAACATTTCTAGGTTTTTTTTCTATTACACTATGAGATTAAGGATATAGGGTTTATGTTCAATTTTAATATTTAAGTGTAATTTGTTATAAAAATTAATGGTTATTTGGTTTAATTTTTAATATTTAGGATTTATGCAATTAGGTGTATGAAGTAGGGATTTAAAAGATGAATTAGATGTTTGATATTGAAATTAGATATTTGAATTATGTTAATTCTTAGTGCAATTTGTAATCTTATTATGTTATTTGTTATAGAATTAGGGATTTTTAAGATGAAAAAACAAGTTTTTATTGACATTTTTTTCAAAAGAAAATTTTAAAAGTAAGATATTGGTTATAATACTGATGATCATATTAGGTTAACAACTCCTTTGAGTTTAATTCATTCGGGTTCAATTCCTTCGATACCAAATGGATTTGATTTGAATGATTATCCTTCGAACCCCTTTATTAATATAAATGTACGGTAAAAAAATTTTACGTTACCCCTGAACTTTATGTCTAGATCCGCCACTGATTTGCGTCTCTGTTTAAATTACATTTTGTTTTTCTTGATGTTCATTTTCACATCATTTCACACATTGTTATGAATTCTTAAATTGTATTTATACCGTTATAACGTGTTTATTTTTATCCACCTTTATTGAAATTGCGCTTACACTTATTATACCGTCATAAAAATAGTAAATTTTGACAATGCACGTGATCGTATTGAATTGTTTGACTTTTACCAGAATTTAAGAATATAAACAACTAGGTTAGTACCACGTGTATTACACGGGTTGAATAAAATAAAATATTGAATAATTAGTAATTAAAATTTATGAATTATAAAACCATACTTGAATATAAAATATGATTATTATTACGTATAAATAGCTAATTTAAGTAAATAAACAATAATGTATTTTTCTTAAACTTTTATTTTATAATAAAATTGTGGTTTTTTAAATATTTTGTTTAAGAAAAATGAATTTTTTATAAAAAAAAGTTTGTTGTATTCTGTATTTTATAAAACTTTTATTTCTAAAAAGTGTGTTTTAATATAAAAATAGGTTTTTAATTTATTAAAGTATATATTTTTTAACTTGAAAATGGTACAAGTAATATTATTAGTATTCAATATTATTATTAATAATAGAGAAAATAAGAAATTTAATATGAAGATGCTTACAATTATATCATATATCATCTTAGTTTTTTTATTAAAAATATATAGATAGATAGATAGATATACTAAAAACCTATTTATTAAATAGATTATAGTTAATAATAAACACGAAAAGTTAGAGTACGATATTTTAATATAAGATATGATTAAAATTATATATAGTAATAGTTTAAGAAATAGAACAATTATACTATTTTTTAACTCTCTTATCTAAACAGTTTAATTTTTTAAACATTCGTTTTAAGATTTTTTTATAAAAAAGTTACTTTTTATAAAAATTTTGTTTATTAAAAACTCTAGTTTGTAATTATTCTTGTTGTTTTAATAAGATTGCTTTTAGAAAATTTTATTTTTCTATATTTTTTTAAAGAAGGACCGTTTTTGTTTCAAAAAGGTTTAGCGTTTTAGAAAATTTCATATTATATAAAATTTTTGTTATTTTATTATTTCTATATTAATAAAAAATTTGATTTTTAATTTTGTTAATAAGTTTTATTTTTAAAAAGATAGCTAGATTTAAAATTTTTAGATGAGAGAGAAATGTAACAATTAATAAAATTAATTTTTAATAAGAGAGATAAATTAGTTTTAGTGTTTAATTACTATAATATCCTTTTGGAGGGAAAATTATATGAGGATGTCTAAAAAAATAACATGTGGCAAAAAAATGGGTTTAAAAGAATGACACATAGCAAAAAGAAACCTTATTTTATTAGATACAATATATTAACTTAGGGGTTGTGTGATTAAATCTTTTAAAGCGTTTTAGAATTTAGGTGGTTCTAAAAGCACTTTCTTTTATTATAAGCCCTTAACTATCCTATCACAAACTCAAGGAAATATATGGGTACCATTATTATCTATTGTTTCTTCTTTTTTTTATGAATTATGAGAAGGTATTTGATATTAGAAGAGAATTTCAAGGAAAAAAGCAAGAGGATATATTTTGTTTTTTAATAGTTTGAGATTTTAATCTTTAAACGGTCGATGTAAGGATTTGAAGTGTTATTTTACATGTTTCTTAAGGACGAGTTACATATGGCCTTGTAGCCAAGTGACAGTTGTTACTACCTCCTGTAAATATGGTGTTTAGTCAATTCTTACAACTACAAAGTTAAGAGGTATTTAGGAACAAAAGAAAAAAATTGTTGTTCAAAAAACTTAAGGATGAATGAGCCGGAAAAGTAAGAGTGTTTTTCTATCTAAAAACATTTTAACGGGTAATCGCTCATGCTATATTTGTTTGAATTTGGAGGGCTCAAACTATACGTCTGTTAATGCTTCATATGGTTTTTTTTATACAAAGTTATAGGGTTGAATTAAGAAGATATGGAAGAAGTCACTTCTCTAGTTCTTCACGTAATGCTTTTAAGTTTGCAAATTTGTAATGTTTATGTAAAATCTTCATTGACATAAGTTTTTCCATTGTGGTAAAAATTTAACTTTCACTTGAAGTGTTATACTCAAGATAATTTTCTTTTCTAGTTTTCATAATATATGGACCAAAATTTAAGTTGAACTTCTCTACATGTGTAAACAATAAATATAAGCTCGTAGAATGAAGAATTAATAAATGAAATAAAAACCCAAAACCAAAGTATTATTTTTTGTCAATAGTAAAATACGAAACGAAATGGTCTAATTTTATTTCACAAATAACTTTTCATGAACTTCAAATAACCTTAAAAATTAACCTAATAAAAAAATCAAGCTCCAACTACATTTATCAAAATGTAGGCATAGGTTCAATGTCAATTGACAACACATTTTTTTACGGGTTGTACACTTATACATTTGATAATACGCAAGCAGTTTATCATATTTTTCTTAAGTTTATCGTATATTTCTTAATTCGTTCTGATTTTATTAAATTATGCCTTTGTGCTCTTTCCTTATATCATGATATCGATCAACAAGTTTATTCTTCATAGTCGTCAATGATAATTCATATAAATCGACCCACTATATAATCTAGACGATTAATTATTATCATTTTGTCACAATTGGGTAGATCTAACGATTTAGAGAACAAAATTTAGAGTAGAAAAATACAAAAACAAGAGGTCAAAAAAGGATTTTCTTGAACAACGTGAAGTAAACACAGAAAAATAGGAGAGAATCTTAATTACATCGACATGAGATGCCACCAAGTCGCTTTCAACCGGTGTCTGCCTTCTCTAACTACTCTTTTAAAATTGTAAAAAAAAATTGTTACAATTGATGTGTTATTATAAAATATGGTAAATTATATTTTCATCGATTATTTATGGTGCTATATTCCGCAATTAAGCTTCATTGACTACATTGTTATTATTTATGTAAGAAGTTTGTTACCTTTTTGTGTTGTCTAAAATCTGTTGTTATACATTCTGTTAATATATTTTTTGAACGCATATTTTCTGTTAAATGACGTGTTACATGACCAATATACTCTTTCTTCATAACACGATCTCCCTTTCTCACACACCATCATCGTCATCATGATCCTTGCTCCTTGCTTTAATGGTGCTGCAGTTGCAACTCAATGATTTCTCTTCTTCAATTCTCGCTTAAGAACTCTAATTTGATCCATATTGATTGGCTAGATAGAACTCATAAAATTACATATGTATTCTTGCAAAAGCTTTAGCGTTTATGAGAAGCACCGTTTGGTCTTCATCATTTACTAACTCGTTATCATCCTCAGTCACCTACACTCCCCTAGTTTCCTCCATCATTTTTTCTTGAGAAATTACACAATCATTGCTAGCTGGTATAAAAAAATTAACACCTTTAAAAGCTAGAATATTTAAAAAATGGTGAGGGTGAAGTCGATGATTACATGAAAAAAAATCAAGTGGTTAAGGGGAAGGGAAGATCGCTCACATTTAGGGATTTTGTTTTACCTTATGTCTATTGTTTTTCTTATTATATATAAATTGGTCCCACCTTACTAGTTTATATTTATTATTTTCAAAAATAGTATTATAGTAACTGTATTTTTGTATTTATTTTTTAATTTACAGAAAATCTAATGTACATTTGACTAAAGAATGAAAAGTGTGACAAACCTTTTTCTTTTAAGTGTGACAAATTCCTTAGAAAGATGATAACTAGTGTAGTTAATGAATTTTAATGATGAGAGATGCAAGTGTGTATCTCTATATCTATACATCTATACATTTATATCTATACATATTAATAAAACACTAACTTACGTATCACATAGCCTCGATCTCCCTAGGGTGTCTACCTACAATTTGCCCACATGTCTTTACCACAATAAGTATATTATTTTAAACAAAAAAACAATCATGTTAAACTTTCCAACATCTCAAATTTTAATTTTAATTTTAAAGAATATGAATGAAAAATCAATTAAATCAAACTTTATAAATGTGTTAATATTGTTAAAAAGCGATACGAACCAACCTGGTAAGGAGCCCACTTATTAAACCCATCTATAAAAGCCATTTTTATTCATTTAGGGTTTTAAAGATAGAGAAAGAAAGAGAGACTTAAGCACTGACAATAAGTGTGCAATTAGGATTGCTTTGGTGAAACCCTACACATAGTTGTGAGCTTCCAACATTGATGTACGGATACTAGTAAGATAACCCAGGTGAGTCTTCGCAACCCTTTTTTATTCACTTTTAGGGTGAAAAGCATACTCGTTTTCTATGATGTACAATTATTTAAGACTAATTTTGCTATTATGCACATGTCCCAACTGTCGTTTTACACAACCATTAATTCTGGATAGAACTGACGGATGATATGGGTATTACTCCTTAGGGAATCCTCAACGCACAGTGTGTCGTATGTATAGGCAAACAAACACTAAGACGTACAGTGGCGCTGAGCCTGTAGTGTCTACGCGGGTCATATGATTTTTCGATATCACTAATATTAAATATAGTCACATTATATTACAAATATTTTTGTCTTGACATTAGATTCATTATTCTATCCGTTAATTAGATCACATTATCAACATCTTTTTTAACATTTTATCTCTTATTTAACATGTGTTGTACACGGATCAATAACCTACCAAATAAATAAAGGATAAAAGAAAGTATATTATCTGCAAATCCATAGTATATAATAAAAGAAAGATTAGAGGATACATGTAATGACTTCTGGTTGCATCTCTTTCCTATTAAATGATAATAATTTAATATACAGATACTAAAAAATCAATTTGTTAAATTATAAATATTCTTATTCTAATAAAGTTATTTAAACATACTAATAGTATATGATTTCTATTATATCTTATCTTAAAAATATAATTTTATATTTTTTTATTTTTGTTAGTTTTATTTCATCAATTGCTAATGACATATAACATACAAAAGATTTATAAAGTTAATGGTTCTAACATATTGAATTTATTCCACTCACGTAATACATGAGTGGATAACCTAGTAGTAATTAACTAAATTAACGTATCGTCTGTAAAAAAAAAAAGTAATTGTATGCCCTTAAAGAGACATTTAGTTGGTAAGTTGGCTCCCATCTATTCAAGAGGTTGATGATTAGATCTTGTAATATGTATAAGTGATTATTAGTAATAGATTAGTATATGTTTCAAAAAGTAATTTTATAAATTACGTGTAATTCTTTTGTAGATAAAAATAAACAAATAACTGTTTATTTTTCCTAATTATTTTATTAGTATTGCATTTTAAAAATAAAACCACATAATAAATAAGATCAGGATGTCATTTTCAAAAAGATAAAGTCAACATAACATTTATTATAACGTATTAGATAATCATCATTAATTCCCACTCTATTGCTAAAGTTTTATGAAAACATGCTAATTTATTTGGAACATTTACCTAAAATAAGAAAAAGATTCTGTTTTAAACTCTTGTAGCTAATGACAAACGTTAATCGTGGTAGACAAGTCCATTTCAAAATTAAAAATCCTCAAAAAAAAACACAAAAAAACAAATATGAAGATGATCAAGTCGAAGTCCAGTATAAAAATCTTCTACATAGATAGTAGACATGACGGTTCTAAATGAACCTCAACTACTTGAAAATAAAAAAATCTTAATAATAATATCATGTCTAGAAACATATAAAATCAAAATAAAATCAATGTAAATGATACTTTAAATATGACGTAACACATGAAACTATAGAAAATGATGATCAATAACTAAGATTTGCATATGTCATACAGTAGAAATGATTGGCCAAAGATATAGAATGCCTCAAATAAAGGAGAGTTAAATTATCTAATATGTTGGATATAAACAAGTCTTTAATACAAAAGCATGAATTGAAAAAGAAAATTAAGTGACATAAAGAAAATTACGTGGCACAAGAATTTTTACTAATACTTATATTTTATTACAAGAAGATATATTCTCCTATGGTAAATTAATGATATCCTAACATCCCGTTAAAAGAATTGGCTGATGAGTTTCCTAAAGCATTTAAGTGCTTAAAGGTAATGTGATACATTTTTATGGTGTAGCTCTTGTGCATCAAACATACATAGATAAAATTTTACCCGGTGATTATGATATCTCAGTAATCAAAAAATGGTACAATATAGATTTTGCTAATTGGTTGGATGGCCTTGCTCCACAAGCACCTAACCTTCCTTTTGTTCTTTCTTCGGGTTGCCTCCACGAACACACCACCTAGGAGTCCTACTCATATTTCAAAAACGCAACTTCAACTCAAGCGCAAGTCCCCTTCTATTGCATAACCTAACAAAGCTATAAACAAAGTACAAAAGTGGTTGCGCGAACAATATGCTTTGGTTACCAGCGAACACTTCCAACCCAATCCATCAGTAAACGAAAGGTCGAAAGTTGAAGCTTCCCGACCATTAAGATCTTACTTTGAGTTTGATATGGAAAATCTCTAAACTTAGAAATAAGAAATAAGACTTGATGCACCGAGTCAAAAACTAATTTATTTCATAGTTGAAAAACAGTCATCTCAGTATAACTCACTTTAGTTGCTTTTGCTTTGTGCTATTCTCTTCTTCCTGGCCTTGAAATACAGAAGGTAGTGTATATTAACCTGGAAATAAATACGGGAAGGCAATGTATGTTAACCTAGAAATATCCATTTTGCGAATAAGATAGTTGTTTACAAAATCTTTACATATGATACATATCCTTGGTAATTTTATGCATATAAATAATTAATCAAAACAAAAAGAAAGTTTGTGAATGATTGTAAATGCTGAAATTATTGATATCAAAACCTCAAGAATGTATCCTATTGAGTCAGCAAGACGGACATGGACTAATATTGACTATCTTAAAATAGAGAAAACCATATGATATAGTTGGTCCATTTCTTTTTATTTAAAAACAACATAAGGTTTACAAGTATATGTATTATATATTGATGAAATCATCATCTCCTAAAATATTGATAGGAGTCCATATTATTGAAGAAAAAGTTTATATGGACAAACTCAATCTCTAAGTACGTTAAATGTTGCAATCACCTGATATAGCAAGTGACCCTTATCCTCTTCTATCAAAGAAATAGAAATCACTTATCAAAAAGTATCATTGTTAATTGCAATTGATGCATTAATGCTTATTTCCAATTATTCACTAGCTATTCGCAAGATATAGCTCGTGTCTTTGAGAAGACATTGGAATGGATTCAAAAATATTTTGATGCCTTAAAGGTATGAAATGTATAGATTTATAATTTACTAACCTATCAAAACAAGTTTATTTAGTCTTGCATATGCATGTAATGTCACAATACATAATTATAAATCTTGTGGTATATGTTTACAATTGAATACAACAGAAGTCTACATGAATATCATACAACATTATTAGCATAAAATACTTATGCATCAAGTGAACAAGTGAAATCATTAACTACCATGTTTTAAGCAAATTTCATAGAAAATTGACTTCCGTCACTTGAAGGGTACGTAAATAGGGGGTATTATATACGTTGCACTCTTTTCACTTCCTTAAGTTTTGTTGCGTTTGGTTTTTTAAGTAAGGTTTGTAATAAGGCAATATAGCTGATATAGAAGTATCAAGGGGAGATAATACGTGTCGCACACTTTTTTTCTTAGCCATGGTTTTGTTCTACTAGGTTTTCATAGCAAAGTTTTTAACAAGTCAGCATGCTAAGCGTATGAAGTTGATAACTAAGGGGAGTGTTATAAATATATAGAGTGAATTGTCATTTTTCTCACTATGGTTTGGTCACATTTGTTATTTTCATCTAAAAATGATTTTTTTTGCATCTGACTCCTCAAGGTTTTAAAAAATTATCATTTTCATCCAAAAATGTTAACTCCTTTAATTTAAAATGTTAAACATGTAAATTGACAAAATTACCCTTTAAAATACAAAACAAAAACCCTCAATTACATAACTGCAACTCGAGTGGAACTAAATCACAAAATAGAAAGAGATTACTAGAAGCGATGGTCTTCATTATGCAATACCTTAGCGACTAGTTTCCTACCCTTCGGACAAACCAGCTTCATCTTGTTCCCCAACCGATGAAACTGACGATCTCGTGATTCGGTCGATGATGAAAGATTCAAAGATGAAAACATGAAATGTCTGATGTAAGTTTTGTGAATAAAACAATAATACATGAATAAAGTTTTAACAATAATATGTATGCATAAATTTGGATCTTGTTTCTATACAGAAAAAGATATAAATTTCTAAAACCTTGGAGGCTAGATGCAAAAAAAGAATCTTATATTGGATGGCGAATGTGAACACTACAAGAAAAATGACCATCGATGTATAACTGATGCACTTGCTACTCTGAGACATCACCATTATTATCATTGGTTTTGTGTAGAGGGAAACTTAGTTTAGAGGTGAAGAAAAAGATTTATCGTTTTATTTAAATTTTCTCTTCCGACTTTTACTTTTAAAATATACATCTGATGTATGAGATTTTGGTCTAGTGCTAACCAGGTGTGTAAAATGATATCCATTACAATTAATTGAGGGTTGAGTCCCACATCGGATAATACCGTAAAATTAAGGATAGTGTATATTGTTATTAAATACAAATATATCTAATGCCCTTGCTACCGTGTGATATCACCATTATTCTTATTGCCTTCGCATTTCGTTTGTTTGCGTTTATTTGGGAGCTATCAGAATTGCATAAGACAATGAAGTTCCATGAATGGTACCAAATATTGATACAATGCAGTTGTTACATTGCTAGTAGGGGGATTGTATGCAACTCACGAAAATATGTCACAACGCAAGGCGAAGCATTAGTCTCACCGTTTGATTATAGTCTATGACCCAACTCCAGCGTACTATTGCATGACAAAGCTTAACGTTCGATCATGCATTTTGTTTGCGTAATGTGTTGAGCTGTAGTAATATATTTGGTCCCGACAAGAAGCTTAACGTTTGGCCAGACACTTGAAACGAGTACATCACTGATCATATTCGTGTTTGTTACTGTATATAGTTTAACCAAACTGTGTTGTTGAATTGAGGTATGGTAGTTTTTCTTCAATTTCATTTTTAGCACTTTTTTTCCAACATATACAAAGGCTTCTTCAATTATCATGGTCTTTTAGTAAAAGTTTTCTATCAACCTTCTTTATCATTTTTGTAACAAATATTTTTTTTACTTTTAAAGATGCATCGTTTGACTTGACATACAATTTTATAAAATCAATCAGTTACATGCTAAAAATATCTAAATATTACCACATTTCTATTTGCATACATGAGACAATTATATATGCATCATATTACACAACTTTCCTATTTTAGCATGTTTAGATGTAGGTTTTGTTTCTATATGTAATCTATGTATAGCCATTACATTATGACAAGGTACAATAATTTATACTAGAATGTAGACTTGTTTTGAATCAACCCCCCCCCCCCCTCCAATTATATTAGAATGTATAGCTATTACATGGGACAATTATTTATGCATCATTTTAACCACACACACTCAATTATAAATCAACACCCCGAGATTTCTATACGGGTCGTATAGCCCTATATGCGTTCATATATGGGAGGTCGTATAGCTCTATATGAGGCGTATAACCCCCCTTGACAGCCCCCTGAAATTTTCCTCGTAAATTAGTGTCGAAATTTGTTATACTCGTCGTTTAGACCTATATCTATCCTATAGAGGGTCGTATATGGCTATATGGGGCGTGTAGCCCTCTAACAACCCCCTGAATTTTCCTTGTTTTCAGTTTCGTCAACTCTATACAAGACGTATAAGAGGGTATCGATGTATAAAGGGGAGCGTCTTGATATTAGGACCCTTTAATTTCTAGTTTAGCTTCATAAACAACAAAATTACTTCACAAACTATAATATACCAACAAACTTACATTACTCATAAACTACATCACTATAAACTACTCTCTTTGAGGTTCGAACCTAATTTTACTATAAAGGTCTTTGCATCTTACCACTAGACTACATTTAAATAAACAAACATTTACACACATGCACACTAGCAAAGATGGGTCCTACAAAATGTGAAATAGTAAATAATAGCAAAATGAAACCAATTATTGCATACAAACTAATAAATGTGCGTAAGGTACAAACTACAAAGAGTAGAGTACTGACTGCTTGAAAGAAAACAGAAGTGATGAAGAAACTTCTTTATCTGTTTCACTGTTTGATTTGAAGGCTTTTCACCTAGGTTAAAATTAAGGAGGGGATGTGGGGGGAGGGTAGGGGGTTGAGTGAATTTTTCTTTTCTAAAGAGAGGAAGACAATAAGTTAAGCTTTAGATGAAGATATAAATCAAATAGCCGAATCATAACTTCATATGGAAAACTAGAATAAATAAGTTAACCGGATGATCTAAAAGACGAGATATGATTGAATTCTATAATGAATTTTCTAGCTTAATTACGATTATATACATACATACATGTGTATATATGTATAGGGGAGAGTTCATGAGAAAACCAATAGTTATGTGAAAATCAAAGAAAACCACGGAAACCAATAACACAATTCATAATTTTTTTGTTATATTAATTGTTAAAAGGTTATTTAAGTTTTTGTTACGTATACGTAACACTATGTTGAATGAAAAACGGTTACGTATACGTAACCTATATGTGACGTATATGTAAAACCATGTTACGGTTTTTCATTTGATCCATACTCTTATTTATATATACGCATACACAAATATAAAGGGTGGTGGGAAAAAAATTGTAAATTATGTGGCTCGTTTCATTGGTTTTCTCTAGTTTTCACGTAACATAGTGGTTTTCTTAGGATCCCTCCTCTATATGTATATGTGTGTATAGACTTGTATACATGTGTGTATATAGGGTTGGTAACATTTGAATACCATAAATCTCTTCAGAGCTTCAAGAACTCCTATTTCATATTTTTTTAAATTTCAAATTTTAATATATAGTTATAAATGTTTATAATAAAACAAATAAACAATCAAAGTAATTTTTGATAGCTTTTTTTAATTTTAATTGTTAACTTTTGCACATGTATAGATTGTGTAACACACACATGACTTGCATATGTCAATTAATATTATAAAAATTGATTAGCTTTTTTAAATTTCATGAGACGAATAAACATTATACTTTTATCATTTTCTTTATAAAACATAAAAATATGTGATTGATAGGTACTCAAATATTCAAATGATTCTAACACTGTGTATTCACGTCTGGTATATGCGTATGCATGTAGAGTGACTTTCGTTGAAAAACCAAAGATACATTAAACACTACAACAAATATTATTTACTTTACATTTTGCTTTAAGTGTGATATATAAGACGGTTATGTAAAAATTTACCCCCCCATCTAATTACATTATTGATGCACACAAGTGTTTAATGCAATTCTAGCGGAACACGTCCCTATGGAATTCTAAAACAATCAAACTTAACCACCGTTAAAACAAATCTTTATATTTTTTATTAAATAACATTTTGTGCTTTTACATTCTTTTATAAATAGTATATTACTTACACCCTCCCCAAATAACCAAAGTAACTGAACCATTTGAAATCAAACCTAATAGTTTACCAACAACTAAAACCAAAATATTAGTTATAGACTCGGTTTTAACCTATATTCGAACCAAACCGACCCATGATCTACCCTACATGTCATTGAATCTAAGCAAAAGATCTTGTCCTTTCTTAAATTCTTGAGTCTTGACCCACCCAACACCAAGTGAAAGAAGACACAATTCCATTCCCATAACTTGTCTGTTTTGGGGTGACTATTTCCACAGCCATAAACTTATAGTATTCTTTTTTATACCAACTTGACATGAGGGCAATGTGGATGTATAAAATGATATCCTTTGACCCTACACAAGATAACTTTTATAATTACAAACTTTACATATACTGTTTATGTATGATACAAAAAAAGCATATATGCAGGCAAGGATTTGAATATGCAAATGACTGTACAACTAAATCCTGCATTTCAATATGAACATGCATGCATATGCAAAAGATCCTATAGTTTGACAATAGTAAAGAACAAAGCATGATCATATACTTACTCATATAGCGTAAATATGCATGTACAGATTTAGTAAAGATGATTTTAATTGGCGATTAATATTTTGGCTCACGAGTGGGGGGGACGAAGCAAGAACCGAGACAACAAAATGCCAATAATTTAATGGTGTCCATGCAATCTTTAAACCAAGTGGGACTAAGACATGAACCAACTACAAGGTCCACTAAATGCCCTACCCGTGGCATCACTTTCGGGATATTACAAGATATGGTTATATAATATACATTCTGTGATGCATATATCGTCTTGTATTGAGGACATGACGTGGGTTGATAAATTGGCTAGCCGACAGCCAAGAGGGTATGCCAAAATTTGACCCCGATAAAAATTAATGAAATAATTAAGAAGGTTCAAGACCACTAATATAAAAGATGACACCAACATGTTGATATAGATTAATCTGCTATTTAACAACTAAAGAGTGTAAATACCTCACCATAACCGACGTATTTGATCAGATTTACTAGTATGTTAAACCAGTATAATGATAACAAAATACTACAATGAAATCCTATAGTAAAATGTTATGTCAAATTACTATACCTGATATAAAATGCAAACATGATCAGAGATTCACCATCATCTGCATAAACAAATTATCAAATTTAAAACACAAAGGAAAGTAATAAAAAATTTACCTCCTATAGTTCTATACTATCTTGACTGAGTAAAATTCTAGGTTTGAACTGTGTTACTGAACTTGTGCATACAGTTACCCTACCCCTCTCCTTTACTAAATTAAAATGTATTAATAATGTAATTCTTTTGGGTTATTTGCTCTTTCACAATGATCATCATCAAAAGCTATGGTCCTGCAGTCAAATAGTTAGATAATAGCTAAAAGAATAGCAGGAGGGTAAGAGCATTAAGTGTATCTACATAATTCTTTTCAACTATATGCAAGTAAAGAACTATAACTTATACCAGAACGTTTGATATCTTTAAATTTCACATTTGTTCCTATAAAATTCACTAATTTCTTTTTCACTTGTTTTGTAACATAGGCATCGGTGCTAGTCACTTTCTAGGTCGGTCATGATCCTTTTCAATCATCCCCTTTTGTCTGTTCTACTACTAATATATATTTAAAAAAGCCTGGGATCTTATTGGAAGCAGCCTCTCGGCTCTCTCTATATCTATCTTGTGGGATAGAGGTAAGGTTTTGCCTTCATTTCACCATCCCCAAACCCTACTACAGATTAGGATATTACTAAGTATGTTTGTTTGTTCGTTCACCTACTTTGTAACATCTTGAATGAAGGGTATGTTAAAAAAAACTCCATTACCATATAAAAAGGATTAGACTGTCAATCTACACAAGCATATAAAAATCTAGATGGGCCTTGTGGCCCATAAGCAAGAACAATAAAACCCAAACAAGATCTAGATGAAATGCTTTTAGTTTTTTCCCATGTACTTATATAATTATTCTCATGTATTTATGTTTCAATTATTATATCAATTAATTTGTTTCATTTAACTATAATTCAGTCAGCTAAAGCATAAATCAATAAATCATGTGATGACTAAATAAAAATCAGCTTATAAATTGTTACGTTCATTGATGTCCTGCCAAGATGGGTAATTTACAATCGTTAATTTGATTAATATTAGAGTGAACTGATAGCCACTGACTTGATCCAAATAGTGTACATGTTAAGTATTACCCATAGATAAGCACTTAAACAAATACAAGGATTTAAAGTGGTTCATTCGATGTGACCTACATCCAGTGCATTACAACCTAGGTATTTTATAAATGGGGCAATTACATATATCCCCAAATCATGTTTAAAGAATATTGTACTTATGCATTGAAAACTTGTATTTTGGGAAAATATGTAATTTCAAGGGTGGAGAGGGGGATTATGTAATTCTCCCTTTATAAATCAGGCCCTCAAGGAATTACAAAAGAATTACGAGTACAGCGACATCAATATATAGAAACTAATCTAGGGTTAGGAAACTTAATCCCCAAGTTAGCCCCAATGATGCGGGTGACAACCCGTACGTTGAACCTGTTATGGAATGAGATTCAATGGGATCCGGGTTGAAGATTATTAAGAGATGAAAAATATTTAGTTCCTAAATTATCTACTATTTTATTTATAGTTATCGTATCTTTTAAACATTTGATTTATTTATGTTTATCTCTAATAAACTCAGGATCTAGTATAAATATTTAGGTTTGCCTTCGTTAATTATTAGTTTTGTTGATTGAATTTAAATATAAGAACATTGTTCTTGGAACCTTTTGGTTCGATTTATCGTCTTTGATTAACTATTGTTCTTGAGCCATTTGATCGCTTTCGATTGAGCATCACCCAACCCGTGTAGCAGCCATTAGTGCCGGCTGACCCCTTCTAAGAGCCTACACTGCCCAACAGTACATGTGAGAATCAATTGGATCAAGAACAGCCAAAACACAAATCAAACAACAAGATTTTTTGAAGGGACAACCCTCACCTCTTTTTTGGTTTATTAAATCAAAGAAAAACCCATACTTCTCCTAACCAAAATAGATTCCTATCTATAGAAACAAATCAAATGTTTAATATTAGTCCAAAAGTAATAACAAATTAAAGTCAACCTCGGCAACTAAGACTTGCATGTGAGTAGTTTATAGTGCTTTCATGAATTGGGCCAATTGGCTGGCCACACCCATTTCATAACTGATGTCGGCTCGAGTGTGTGTCACGTAATGAAGCCATCTAATTATCCTTCAATAATCAATGAGTGTTTACCTATTCACTTTAATCTTCTTTGTTAGTTGTAACCCGAGTTTCAATAAAAATTTGGTAAAGTTACAATCCCACGTATTTGCGACTTTCAGTACCTTATACTTTAGTCGCATAGCCTTTCTGTTTGAACATGATTCTTTCTTTGAATTGCATCATTACAATTCCTAAGTAACGTGAGAGAATTCCCAAATTACTCATTTTAATGGTTATCATCATTTGGCTCTTGACGTTGTCGATTTCTTTCAAGCTTGACCCGATGACTATATACTGTGTATTCAAGAACACTACAATGGAACCCAGTTTGTGACTAACCAAGAAGATTAAAGGGATAATTTTGAAAGGATAATCCGGGAATCCTCTCATATTACTTAGCAACTAAGGTAGAGCAAACTGAAGCAAAAACCTTAATCAAACAAAAGGGATATGCGACTAAGGTATTGAAATCCGTAAATATATGGGAGTGCAATGCTAGAAAATTCCTAATGAAACCCAGGTTGCGAATAACAAAAGAAGATAATAGTAAACGGGTACACACTATTGAATATCAAGGAATGATTGATTGTCTTCGGTACTTGATACACATCCGCTCCAACACCAGTTATGTCATGGGTGTGGCCAGCCAATTCATAGAAGCACCAAGATCAACTCACATGCTTTTGGGATTCGTTGTACCAAAAATGATTGGAATCAACTAATTAGCTACAGTAATAATTCGCATGCCACTAATAATTCACATGCCACTAATTAGGTTAACGAAAGAAGAACACAGAAATGGTTTTCTATAGTGGGAGTGGCTCGAATGCTTGGTGTAACCAAAGATAAAGTTCAGTTGCATTATCATCTTATGACGTCGACTTTATACCTGCAACAACCGTTGCATGCCAAGCATAAAGTTACTTGTGGATATAAATCAACAATTGGTTTAATGAAAAATCCAAAGATTCATTTACTAAGCAAGCACATTAATACAAAGTATCATTTTATTCAAGAAGGTGTGCGGAAGAACTTGGTCAATACCCTAACTAAAACTTTGCCAATAGTCACGTTTATTAATAGGAGAGAAATTATGGGGATTGATTGATTGAAGACTTAACAAATTTAAATGTCGGATTCAAAGGTGTGAATGTTGATTGATTCCACATAAGAACCTAAATAAAATTGTGCCAAGAGTCACATTTATTAATATGAGAGGAATTATAAGGATTGAAGACTTAACAAATTTGAATGTCGGAATCAAAGGTGAGAATGTTGATTGATTCCACATAAGAGCCCAAGCTCTGGCATGTTTTCCATAGCCGCCATCTTTAACCTTAGGTTGAATCTTGTTTTGGTTTGTGTATTAATTCTTTTATTATTTCCTTAGATAGTGTTACTATTATTCTTAAAACAGGTGAAGCCTCACTATAGGTGAGCTCTCTGCTCTTAGGGAATAGAGGAAAGGCTTGCCCCTACCTCTCCTAGATCCTATGTGTAGGATATACTAGGTATGTTTGTTTGTTTGTTATTATTTCTTTAGTTAGAAATTTATTTTAAGTAGTCCCTAAGTTTTTTTTTAATGATATATGGAGGATAGGTTCATTGTATTTTTACGAATCCTTTGATTTAGTAAACCCAGAAGAGTTGAGTATTGTCCCCCTAAAAATCCTATTGTTCTATTTAGTTTTTCTTTGTGTCTGTTATTATTATATATATTTTTTAAACAATTGTTTCTAAAAATTTTATATGTGTTACAATTATTATCTTAGTTAATAAAGTATGTTATTAACATAAACTAGGATAAGAGTGCAAACTTTAGATCAAACTGCAATAATTGTCTTTAATCACAAAACTGAAGAATTACCCATCTTTTGAACTTGATAGGCTCATATGAATCAGATCATAAACCTTAACAAACTGAGAAAATGTACTCTAAAGCTAAAATGATGGCTAATGTCTCTGGATTTAACACCAACGTCTAAAAAACATTATCCCAAAGTATTTATCGGCATAGATGCAATCTTTTGAATTTAGCACTTACCGATGAATATGGTTTTCGAGCTGAGATACTTAACTTCAAAAATGGTGAGCTAGAATGCACATCAGCAGTGTAACTTCATCCAATCATTGTTCGTTTCCTGCCTCGTAGCCTCACTGTGACAAGTTAAGACGTACATGCACAATCATAAGCAATCAAGCCTAATAATCTTAACCAAAATAAATGGAAGGATTAAGTCTACACATGATTTTGTATAGGGGTGCAATAATTTAGATGTAGAAAATGGTTGATTGGGATATGGGCCAAAATGGATTATGTTTAGGGATAACACTTTCTCTTTTAATTTAAAAATTTAGTATACAACTAATGTGTTAAATAAGATCATAAGAAAAAGATAATAAAACAAAACAAACATAACTAGTAATGCCCTACACATAGCAAAAGTATTATAAAACTTTTACTATTATAAATAAGAGACCGTGTGCATTCAAAATACATTGTTGGTGAGATAAAGATCATGCAAATCAACTCGTTGATATGTAAAAATATCCTTACTAAAACTCTAAAAGTAAGTTATAGAAATCAAGTACATCCAAGATAATGCACCAAAAAGTTACTACTAAGCAAATAGATCATTTGGACTGAAGGAACCCAGAAAGGAATTACTGCATTTCTTTTTGTAAAACAGGTGGTGCTACAAGAATAGAGGGTATAAGTTTATACCTTGACCAAGTTTGTTAAATGTGGATGATCATTGCTTTGAAGACTTCCTATATGCTACAAGTATCTTATCCATCTGTTCAAAAATACCATATCAAGGTTATGTGCCAATTAGTATTCTTTGCACATTAAGGTTTGTTCTAGTGTTTGGGGGGTGTTTGGATGTGTATTTTGTAAGTAAATATTTTGTGATTAGCAAAATTAGATTATCTTAATATTAGTGCGTGATGTTTAGATTAGAGCAAGAGAGGTTGGTAATTATACATATATCTTAGTAATTAGTGTTCTTACAAGAACTTCTTACATGTTTTTTTAAAGAATCAAGAAGTCATAATCACACCATAAAACTTTGATTTGGCTTACCACATTTCCACAAGAAGAATGCATCGACAACAAGGCTCGTTCAAGCACGTATAAATCAACAGCTTTATCTTCTGGAAGGGTTGATACAAAGCTCAATCCAATATCAATTAATACCTGAAAATATATAGCAAAAGAGATATACACTAAGAAAAGAGTCTTTAGTGTATTTACATTGTCCAACACACGTAATTTTCCAATTAGATAAAATGTTATAACAAAAAAAAGGAAGAATGAATACAGATTAAGTACCAGCTGATTGCTGCTACTACGCCATAGCATATTTGATGTGGTCAAATCTTCATGAATGACCCCACCATCATGTAATTTCCCAATTGTATCCCCAATTTGTAAGGCGATATCATCCATCTTTTCTTCAACAACTCCTTGAAATCCAAATTCAAGGAATATATCTTTGATTGAAGAACCTTCAACATACAAAAGTTAGTGTATGTGATATAGGGTCTACTACATAAAGCACGGGAGTAGAAACTCCAAGCCGTCTAGCCTTTGTCATACACCTAGCCTCCTATAAATCAAGAAACAAAAACAAGAACCATAACTAAACTGTGATGTTTTACAACATTAAAATCAGAATTGTTGATGATAGTTGTCAATCTGAGCAACAAACCGCATGTAATCGCTTGAGTGTGAGCTTTGAATCTAAAGTCGGATGCCTGTACTTCTTTGAGAACCGTTCTTCAACAACAGACTTCCTTCCAGCAAATGTTGACTCAAAAACTCTCTGAGAAACATCAATCCAATATCATCTACAACATACAAGCCTCTCAACTTTATCATACACAGGTCCATTTAATTACTCTAATTGCATAGATTGGAATAAGAATCAAAACTGTTTCAGTTCAGAATGACATTATTCCAACTTCAAAATTCAACATCAAATCTCAAATTTCATGCTCCCGAACACAACAAAGCATGAAAACAAATTAACTCACAGCTTCAGCGCCCTGCTTTATCAGAACCAAAGAGGCATTTTCTCCGTTAGCTTCAGCATCCATATGAGTATAATTTGCTACCACTTAAAAACTTTCCTTGCAGTTTATGCTGTACAAAATTCAAGAAGATGTACACTAAAAAAATATCATCTTATCTAACAAAGTTGCTTCATTAGGTTCACTAATATGCAGCAACAAATCCTGATCTAATATGAAGTTATATGGACTGTAATCCTGTAGTATACTAGTATCACTACAATTTGGTTTGCACTACAAATTTCATCAAACTTATAACTTCAAGTGCTCTTTGTACATGTGGAAATCATGGTGAAATTAGTCTCAGTTTGAGTTAGCTAGAGTTTTCTCGTGGACATTTCGTCGAACATGTGGTGTGCATTACAGTTTTGAACACTTTAACCAATACAAACACGAAAACCCACATGTATAATCTCATGAATACTCTATCTAACTGGTGCTTATGATCCAACAATCAAAATAAACTGAATTAATGAACCCTAGAAAAGCAGTTGAAGAAGAAGCATCCGCTTACCTTACGACAGCGTTGACAGAAGCTGTCACCACGGCGGAGGGCTTCATAGTATTGGGGTTTAATGTTTTTCTTGGGGTGTGGACATCGAGCACGCAAAATTATAAATTAACACCCCAAATTTATATACGGGTCGTATAACCTCATACGCGTAGAACAGGGGGGTCGTATAGTCCTATACGGGCGTATAACTCCTCTGATAGCCCCCTGAATTTTTCCTCGTAGTTAGTGTCGAAATCTGTTATACGCGTCGTATAGCGCTATATGTGTTGTATCCGGGGGTCGTATAGGGCTAAGGGGCAGTGTAGCTATCTGACAGCCTCCTGAATTTTCATTGTTCTCAGTGTATCCAACCTTAAACGTTACGTACGGACCCATACGTAACGTATAGAGGGGTGTCGATTTATCCGATTGGGTGTCCCTATATTATGACCCTTTTCTTATCGGATTATTCGGGGTAGTTTCGTAAATTCATGAGGTTCTAGTGTTACATTTCCTTATTTGGGTTTTAAAATATACTAGAAATTAAACTTGCGTGATGCGGTGTGTTTGTGAGTTTCGTTATGTATGTTGTGGCGGTGACATTATTGTAACTAAATACATATGAAAAACTTATGAAGTTGTGACGATTCGGTATAGTAGAAAAGGGATCATTTTTTATTGATTGCACGGGCTAGCCAGCAAAGCCCCCGACGTACGTTGCTACATAAAGAGAGCTTAACATTGATAATTGAAATGACAAAATCGCTCAAGGGAAAAACAATTTGAAAAATAAAACAGAAAAGAAAAAAAATATCTACATGCTTTGTTACGTGTGTCCGCATGTGACAATAACGTGGGTATAAAATTGTAACGGTTCAGTATAAGTATAAAAAATTACCATCCCTATCATGTTGCGATGTAAATAGAACATAATATTGAACAAAAAATCACTAAAGAAAAAAAACCAAACTAAAAACAATATAAAAAAGTAAAAGAAAAAAAGAATGAAAGAAAACAAAAAATTAAAAAAATTGGCATAAGAGATTTGAACCTATGATGATAGTTGAAAAAAACAAACTTAACCACTCCCACCATCAAACCATCTTAGTTGAAATATTTAACATCATTGGCATCATATACAGGTGTCGAGATTTGATCACGCGATCATATTTATTCCAGAAGAGATTTGAACCCAGGATAATCTTTGAACCTATGATACGCGAGCGTTATAATATATACGGGTGTTTCTACCCATATTAGGACATGTGGTATTATATCATTGGCACATATATAGGTGCTCGACCGTATTATATGAACATCATCGCTTATGTTGAAGGGGACATTTTGATAAAAATTAAAAGAAATATTGGTTAAAAAGGGATTTTGAGATATTTTTTTCAAAACTTATAGGGTTAGAGTACTAACTTATGATCCTAAGTATCCAATTTACTCAAATGAAAACAACCAATGACTATGATCCTAAGTATCCAATTTACTCAAATGAAAACAACCAATGACGGAGAGCTTTCTTAAATTTTTAATCAATTTATAAAAAATTACCAAAAGTAGTAGGGGAACAACCTATATCAATAAAAACAACCAAAACAACCAAATTAGTATACCAATGGTTCGGGTAGTAGTTGTCGGGTAATAGTTGCCGCGGCACCTGAATTGGGGTTGCCGAGGCACCAGCGGCAAAGTTGTCGAGGTACCCGATCAACCCGATTGGTTTCAATGTAGGTGTCATGAGTAACCTTATAACAACTATTTTAATGGGTCATAGCCTAAATATATAGAGGGTCATTTGCCTACATTTTAAAGTATTCTTACAAATGATCAATTATTAAAACATCTCTTAAATTAAAAGTTTTACTTTATTTAGTCTCGTTTGGTTTTTGCATTCCCGACATAAGTGATTGACCTTACATTACCAGGGTCGGCGCCCGCTCTCAATTTTACTAATAGCCGAACTCAAAACACGGATGGAAGCGGTCAAAACATGGGCAACCGACCTCAAAACACAGACATAAGCGCTCAAACAAGGGCGGGAACCTCAAAACATGGGTGCTCGTGACACGAACCACAAAAAGATATGTGAAAGCGCTGGCATTGGAAAACATATTGGTGTCTCCTTTCATGTTTGGATGTGTGGTTAAAAACTCTTGGATGCCAATACGGCCGGTCAAACTCAAAACATGATCGCCAAACCGATGTTTAGAGGGGCTTTTATGGAATGGAAACGTCACATGAACATTTCAAGATTAAAACTCTAGTCAAACCAACTTTATAGAAAATTTTCGCGTAAAATTTATCAATGTCAACTATAACATGCCAGGTCTCGCCAAAAGATGGCATATCTATAGAGGTTCGCAAACGTTAAAATGACTAGTTTAATTATACATTACCCTATAATTAAAAGAGACCGGAAATGAACAGTACAACACACTGAGAATACAATTCTATTGTGCTTGAGTTAGAGTTCAGGTGCCTGACAAGCCCTTCGCGTTTAAAGAGAATCTAACATACTGTTTGTTTTATGCAATGACGGAGATGCTGCATGCCTCTAACAGGATTCACATAAGAATTTTGCTTCTTCTTTATGTTAGCGTTATCGCTTCCGGCTTTTATAGATGTTTGGTGCAGGTAATTGCAATTGTTATTAATTGTTATTTAAATTGCAACAAACACAAAACCCGAGCAAAGCATAACTGTTGATTCTTCTTTAGTTTCATCCTTCAGGTATGCTGATATCTTTGCATATTGTGTTTAATTCTATTAGAATTTAGCTTTGGAGTTTCATTGTTTTGTTAACTACATTTTACTACTGCTCAGTGCCTCAGTTGATGTCATAAGTTTTGTTATATTACTTTTTGTTCACAATTATTAATGGATGGTTTTGAAGTCATAAAGGGTTCTATTCTATTAAAAAAAGTATTAGCAATGTATTTGTTATTTTGGATCACTGGTGCTTCAAACAAAGTTATAAATCTATTTAGGTTGCTTTGGATACAGGTTTGATATTTTCTACTTTACTATCAGTAGTATGGACTACAGATGAATTCTTGATTTTAGATTAGTTAGGTATTGTGTCAACATATATGTTATTCAAACATAAACTTAGTTTCTCATGATAAGCTCCTTGGTACATTAATTTCCAATTGTTGATAAGTGGGTCATTTTATTGACTAATATGTTTTTAATGCTCTAATGTGACATGTTTTGCAATACATGTGGTTGTTCTGGTAGCAACATGTAACAGTTCTTTTAAATTGTTCATATTGTCATTTGGTAGGTAGTTGATTTCAGGTTTCTAAAGTCATATTTTTCATTTGTTGTGCAAATGACATGGTATAGTAGAGTTTGTAGTTTGTCAATATGTTTTCTTTGTCGATAGTTTGTCACCGCTTTTCAGGTTCTATGTATGTGCGTGAAGAATTTTTAAAAGACATTTAGTTTTTAGTTGGCATCAGACAAACATGACTTTATCTGTTATGTTATGAATGTCGCACTTAATGTTTGTATAGCTATGATGTTAAATAAAAACCGCGCAACGCGCGGTAGGGCCTACATAGTTAATAAAGATATGAACAATTTTAGTGACATCTATTTTTATATATTAGTTAATTTTTTGTTTATCGACATCAGAATAATCACGTTAGAAACACCATCACAAACGGTCGATTTAAATTTAAGTCTAGCATAATAAGAGCCCTATAAAACCATAAGTAACAAATAAATTAGCACCTTAATATTATTCATACATAGATTAAAATAACTATTAGGCGGTTTTGATGCCAAATTGGTGCATAGTAAATCTGTAAAACCAAAAACGAAACCTCTATGCGGTTTTGATCATCACACGGCCCGACTCACTTTGAAGATTTTCAACAACGGGCGACGGAGCAGATCTGCTGGGAAGAGTCCTATGAATGGCTCTGATCGTGTCGGGTGTAGTTCTGCAGCAGCCTCCAACAAGCGATGCACCCATCTCACACCATGTGTTAACATATGAAACAAAATCGTCTTGAGGAACTCCAGTGTTTTGCTATAACAAATGATAAAAGTAAATTAAAATTATGAAATTAAGAATAAACGTGAATACTAAAAGAACCTGTAAAACCAAAGGTGGCAATTTTGACCCGTTTACATATAATAGATAATGAATCGTAAAACTAGATGTGGCAATTTTGACCCATTTATATATGAATAGTTGTTGAAAAAATTATCTAAAAGGTAAAAAAGGTCAACAATTGTATGTATCTGATAAATAGTCTAACATTTCACCTAAAACTGCAGAATTTGAAAGCCTTATTATGCATATTATTTCACCTGATCTTGGCAAATAAACTGAACAAACTTTAAGCTTATTTATAATTATATTTTATAAATTTAACAACATATATATTATCTGGTTTTTTTATAATAATATTTATTTGTAACTATATATTTCTTATTTAAAAAATCAATATTTATATAAATAATAGGTTAACAAGCTCGGTATGTGAAGCTCGCACACGTTTACTAATGAGCTCCAAATTAGGCCCGGTCGGCTCGATTCGAGCTATTTTCAAGCCAATGTCGAGTAGTTCACGAGCGGCTCAGCTCGTTCACACTCTGACTTAAAAACGAGATTTTTCAGAGCAAGGAAGAAATGCTTACCACCCACTGTTTTAGTTGAGCATCATAACATTCTCCACTATTAGGATATATTAGTATTGGTTTTTTTGTCACCTGTACAAGACAACAAACTACGATTAATAAAACAAGTATCTTATAAAAAAAGAAGCAGAAATAAGAATTCCTGAGAATCAGTTAGGGATATGATAGTTGATAAATGTGGTCTTATACGCAAGAGTTGACAGCTTAATTCATTTATATTTTGTGGGTTTTTGGTGGAGGTGACAAAATGGGTGGGTCAGCAAGTTAGGAAACAGGTCAAACAGGTTCAGCTCAAAATGAGTAATTTAGTTAGGTCAAATTAAGACAGTTTTTATCAATTACTTTAGTAAAAAAGCTTCTGTTTTAGAAATTTGTGAAATGTGTTCAAATATACGCTTCGACTTTCGAGTTTTGACCAGATTGACTCGTTTACTTTTAAGCTAATGTTTTCGTTATTTGCTCATTTGACCCGTTAGACGTCATATATAACCAGAGTTCATTCAAAAGTGAGTGGATCTAAATAGCCATTTCTAGTTAATAGAATGAAAGATCCTGCCATTCCATTTTATATATCAAATACTATACCCCATGTATGCCAAATCCGTACAACTAATGATTAATTGATAATTGTTGTATATCTTTAGTCACCTCATTCAGCTACTTACCTTTTGTACCTTGTGTTATATGGCATCAAGGACGTTAAAATCTTTGGTCATTTCAAGAAAAAAATAATATTTCTTTAATGCTATCAGAGCAGAATTGAAGATTGACAATACCACACAACCTTATCCAATAAAGCATGAAATAAAAGTGATACCTTTTTTATTGTTGAAATTAGACCTCCAATGAATCTAGGTGGGGTGCAATTGATTCCTACAGCAACAACTTTCTTGCATTTATCAGCAATTGCAGCACATTCAGCTAAGGAATCACCACTGACAACATTTACACCATCTTTGGAATTAAACGCAAACCACGCAGGAATATTTATGCCTTCTTCAAGAAGCTCAGAAAAAGCCTGTTTAAAAACCAAAAGTTCTTACCATAAATCTCAGGGTAGCGTTTCATTTTGTTTTTTAAAAAAACTCATGTTTGGTTTTATTCCTTTAAAGGATTACTAAGTTTTGAGGAAAACATATAGCAGTTAGGATAAAGATTGCTCAACCTGTGCTTCTAGCTTATTTGGTATTGTTTCAAAAGCTATCAGATCAGCACCAGATTCAGCTAAAACTTGAACTCTTCTTCGGTGAAAACTTTTCAAGAATTCCAAATTCATTGCATCACCATAGTCTCCACTGTAAGAAGACACAGAAAATAAGATACACTTCTTAGGTGTAAAAAACTAAACCAGCAAACTAGTAAAAATTGAAGTTCTTATAGGTAAATCAACTTCGTTGCGCATGTAATTTCTAAAACAGATCAATTTGATGCCAAGATACTCCCAGAGTTAAAATCGAAGTCCCACAACCAATTCTTGACTTTTCTTATAAAAAAGTTTATGAAAAGAAACTTCCACTAATGCATGCTAAAACAGTTAGCACTCATTATGTCAAATTACCTGTATTCAGAACCATCAGCCAGATAAGCACCATAACTCCCTACCGATGCAGCAACTAAAATAGGACGATGCTTGAAAACTCTACCATCACCAGTATAATCAATCGAAGATTCACGACATCTTTGATGATATAAATCCCTTGCTTCACAAGCAATTTCCACGCTTTTTCTAAGCATGGACTCACCATCTTCTGAAGAGTAGCCTTTAGCCTCAAACCCTTGAATTGTGGCCTGTTCAATTCAAGAAAATTAAGACAAGACAGACAGACGCATGTTAATGAAAGACAGCTTCATTACCTGATAAGATGCTGTAATGATTATATCCGCACCAGCTTCAAGATAATCAAGGTGCACCTACAATGTCAAACAAATGAGTAAACTATGCAAATGACAGAATTATATGAACCTCATTAAGCCAGGCTTTAAGCAGAACATATGAACGATTTATTAACGTTTATTAAAATCGAATTTCCACACGTGGTCAGTGTCTAAACTAGTAAACTTATGCTAGGGTTTATAATTGTGCATTCTTATCCTCTGAAACTACCAAATTCAATGTGCAGAGTGTGTGGTCCTCCACTAATTCCATAGAATCAATTCCTCACAAACAAATTACTCACCAACACACAGTATAATCATCATCCATCACAAAACACACAACATAACAGTTACTAACAGATCAACAACTCCTTCCGATTGTTAACATCACTCAAACGAAAAACCACATACGCTTCACAAATAACTCAAAATGAGAACCCGTACTTCCTTCTTCCTTCACATTTCTCAAATACACTCACAACAAACGACAAAAACATAAGAACATGTACGAACAAGAGCTGAAAATCATATACACAGCGATTATTCATGTAAACATTCATACAAATCATCAACAAAACACGAACATCATTCCATATCATCATACCTGACGAATAAGGTGACTAGAAGTCAAGAGACATTTAGCGCTCCATAACGGATCGTTAAGATCAGCACCGTAGCGTTCAAGCTCCGTCGCAAGTCCTCCGTCGATGAGCGCAACGCCGCCGGACTTGTGGAGGAAATCCGACATCAATGTGTCAACGTCGACGGTGTTCATTGCGATTATGAAGAGAAATTTAACGGTCACCGGAAAAAGGTTAAACGGAAAATATCTCCGGCGATCGGCGGACGTCGGCGGTGATGTTGAGAATGAATCGGAAGTGCAAAGAGTCCAGATTCAATATATAGAAAGGGGCCGGGAATTTGTGAGGAATTTGAAAGTATATTGAAGTTTTGCCCCCTTACCTTTCATGTAATGTACAAAGAGTTGCAAAAGTTATTATTATTTAGCAAGTTTTGACTTGGGGTTGCGTAGTTGCGTTCTCGTGGTTAAGTCTGTAAACGAATCAAACGTTTAGCGAATAGTTCGTGAATCATTCTCGGGAGGTTCGTTTGTGTTTGTTTGTGTAGTAAATGAACGAACATGAATAAGAAATTTCGTTCTTTTAGTTAAACGAATGAACATGAATAGAGGTCGTGTTTGTTCATTTGTTTTTGTGAATGTTCGGTTGGGTGTTCGTCGACCGTTCGGTTATGTGTTCGTGAACAAGTTTGATTGCTTAATGAATGAACTTGAACAAAATTTTCGTTCGGTTATGTGTTTGTGAACCGTTCGTGAACACTTTCAGTTATTAACAAATGAACATGAACAAGGCTCTGTTATGTTCGGTTTGGTTCGTTTACAGCCTATTTGCGGTATTTTGAAAAGTAGGCTGGTTATTGAACCGGATGCTTTATTGTTTTAGTGATTAGACTGGGTGAATTAGTTTTGAAGATTGGGTGATGTTATGAGTGATTTAGAAAATAAAGGTGTGAGTTTTAAAATGATGATATAAAGTTTTTAAAAAGGTAATGGGTTAATGACTTATCACCAACCTCATTTAATTTATTTCACCTTTCATTTTCTAAACAACCTAGCTAAATCTTTTTTCCATAAATGCCTCAAATCTTTAGGGTAGGTACATTCTTTAAACCCGCCTAACTTACCATTTGTAGTGCGTAAGTACGTCCGTGATGTGGGTTTATGGGTGTTGATAGACGTTGACGTGGATGAGAAAAAGATAAGAAGAAAGAAAGAGGCGGGTGATGTGAAGAAGGAAGGGATGAGAGAGAGAAGCAATTGTCTATATGAAAGGACATTTCGTGAATGAATTGGGGTTTTACGAGAGGGGGAGAAGAAAGAAAGCACAAAAGTCTATGTGGCATCATTCAGGCTATACATTATGAAGAAGAGGGGCTTCATGAGCCCCACCCTTTGATGATGTTCTAAATGGCACACACATCTATATTATGTTATATAAAAATTATAATTACAAATGTTATATATGTATATAACTTTAAATATGTATATATGTAACATAACAAAAAGAGCCAAATGAAGCCCGAGCTAAACTCGAGTTTAAAAATTCACTCAAAAGTTGAGCTCAAGTTTAGAAATACAACTTTAAATGATCTAAACTCGGTCTCGATTTGTTTACACCATTAGTCCACACGGATGCGTCCCATCTCGTCATCCAAAAATCCTGAAACAACCGCAGTTTAGGGTCATTTGTGGAAAACCCATTCATCACCTAAGCCGTTATGAGAACTCACAGGCACCATTGCGCATGGTCTAAAAAATTTCAAGGGATACATGACATCGATCATCAAAATCAAAGGGTAGATCCGCCCCTGTAACGATCATCCGTGCAACAAGTGTTAGAATTAGAGACAATTAACTTAGTTTAAACATAGAAAGATTAAACCAATTTTTTTATAAATCATTATGGACAGTCTTTGCTAAATACTTATGTGTTTTTTAAATATAAACCATGAAAACTAAGTTGTTGTCTTTTTCCTTGCATAGCAATAGCTCTTATGGTGTTTTCACCTTTTAATGTGAAAGACAATTGTTAAACATCAATAGACATGTGGGTGTTCATATGAAACGTATAAGAGTAAGTTTCATTTACTAAACAAATTAAGAATGTCTAAACATAAAAAATCAAATAAAACAAAGAATCCATAAATTTTAATGGAATAACCACCCTACCAAATGGGTGCGTTCCTAATATATTTTATTCCCTTAAGCCTGAATCTTTTGATACCAAAAACTAAAATATATTTATATTATGCTAACCTTAACTAAAATACATGTTTATCATGCAAAACATATGTTAACCTTAATTAACGTGTACATGTTGTTATCTTAGACCATCTTACCCTTTATTATTATGTCATAATGTCACATATTACTTGGTGTCATCAAGTATCTTAAACCACTAGAATTCATGTATTCTTAGTTCTTGTCAAGTCTCGATGATACATCTCTAATGATTATGATATCGGGAAATCGAAGAAAATATTAGGATGAAATCTCAAGTTATATCATTTTGATACATCAACTCCAAGATTTTTTTTGTATGATAACACGCGCATACGTATGAATAACATTAATTAGAACTACCATTGCATATTATTTTATTATTGATATGTCATTATAAGTAACCATTCTTCTTCATGTTCATATTTAGTAATTTGATCAATTTAAACATGATTGATTATAAATTATTCTGTAGAATACATATTTTATTTTATACGATAATTTTATCTTTTTAAAGGACACCTAAATGCTTAATATATATATATATATATATATATATATATATATATATATATATATATATATATATATATATATATATATATATATATATATATATAGTTTTATGTGATTAACGAACAAAAGTAACATCGAGTAAAATTTTTGACTTGGGTTTGTATAGTTGCATCCTCGCGGTATTTTGAAAATCAATCTAGTTATTGAATCGGATGCATATAGGTTTACTGATCAGATTGCTTGAAATGATTTTAAAATTTTTAGCTATGTTATGATTAATTTAGAACATGAGATATGAAGGTTTTAAAATAATGATATATAATTTTTAAAAAGGTAACCGGTTAAAGACTTAACACCAACCTCATTAAATTTATTTCATTTTTCATTTTCTAAACAACCTAACTAGATCTTGTCTCATAAATACCTAGAAATCTTTCGTCCAGCTACATTCTTAAAACCCACCTAACTTACCATTTGTTATAAGAAATTTCGTTATGTGTGATCGAGTTCTCGTGATTGGATAAAAAATAATTAGTTAAATAGCTTAAATACCTATAACTAGTATGGGTAAATAAATGTCATTTACAAAATATATGGAAAGTGTAAAACTTTGTAATTAAGAAATTGAAATGTGAAACTAATATAGGAAAATCAAATATTTTTGGATTTTTATTTTAAATGCAAGTAAAATTAATAAAAACAAGTAAGATAGCAATGATTTTAATTATGGATTTAAAACTTATAAGAACAAAACAACCACGTCCAAGATTCAATCTTAAAGATCCACACTTGATTTCATAAGAATTGATTGGAGATCGCATAGACGTGACTTTGTAAAATTGTTTGATTAAGTGGTAATTATGAAACAACATGTTAAAACTCGCTTGTTTTACACAATTACTGGCTCATCTATGTAAAGAATTCACATACAAAACAAACTCTCACGATGCATGAAAACCAAATATGAATGAAAGCATACGAATACTTAAACATAAATAAGTATTTAACTTTACACAAACTCATAAATAAATTCTTGTGTCAAAAGAAAATAAACTCAAAATATTAATTCAACCGAATCCCAATGCTTGACTTAGAAGAACCCTCCTACTAGAAGTGATTACAAATGAACTAGCTACTCGTCGACATGATTGAATCTTCAACAATTGATTGGATGTTATGGTAGCTTGAACCGGGCGAATTCATGGGAAAGAATGCACTCAAGTTCGCCAAATCATAGGTGTGAAGTTAGGGTCAAAACCCTAGAATTATACTTAAATAATACTTGAAATCCCAAAAAATCCAAAGCTGATTGAGGGTCAACACACAGTGCGCCGGTGTTAGAGCACTATGTGTTGGGTTTCTCCCAAAACTCAGTTTTTCCTCTACAATGCCCTGGTTAGTGCGCTAATGTCAGAGAACTATACTCTAGTACCATAGCACCATGAGTTGGGTCTTCACTTTCAGCCAATGTACTTCCATTTACTTTTCCTACACCTATACCTCCTTCCACTATCCTGTTGATCTTTCTTGCACACTTTACGATGTTTAAATTATGGCCTTTAAGCTCCAAACACCTACAATATCAACATATCTCAAAGTAATTTCATTTCATATTAACAAACACATAAGAATATAAACTTAATTATGTTTAGTACCAAAAAAACCACACTCAATCACATCTCCATATTTATCCTTTGCTTGCCCTCAAGTAAAGCTTTCATGCAACTATCGACCTTATAACAATAACATTTCACTAATTGCCACCAACCTCAGTTAAAGTCTAAAGTCATATCCAACTCAAATGATTATACTTTAACCAAAAGTTTCGCATTTTTACAAACGAAGGAATATACTTTAAACCAAAGGCATCTAACCGGTCCTAATGGGTCTTCAAGCTTTCCCTATGCATGTAGTTACATATTCTTACAATCCAACTAAATTATACACAAACAAAAGGAATTTTATGGTATGTTCGTTAGGCTTTGGTTAAAGTAGGGATTAAAGGTATAAATGGCTAAAAATCAATAAAATCAAATCTGGTAAGGCTACATTCTTTGAAAGTCTAACAATGATTTTGTAATCATGAATTTACCTCTTTTATTTTAAAGTTTGGGGGTGAATATTGGCCCGTCTTTTATGACTTTTAAATTTTATTTATTTATTTATGAGGTACACTAACATCAGCCCTCTTTTGTATTCTCGACTTTTCAAAAGATACAATCTTTTTCAGCTTATATTCTCCTTATTGGATTACTGAAAAATAAGGCATGACACATTGATCATATTTTAAGCATCTAATCACCTGTCCAAATTGGTTTCATTAAAAATAAATTTTAGAAAAAAAACGACTTATCATATACTTTTCTTTTTCATGATATGTGATTTTGGGTAGCACTTGGAATTTTTTTCTGGGTATCTAGTAGGTATCATTAGGTGAGAACTAGAAAGTAGAAATAAAATACCTTTCAAATCCTGAGCTAACTCCTAAGGCCTTTATCACTTTTGTGTAGAAATTCGGTTTTATGATCAAAATGTTTAATACTTGCAACAAATAATCAACTAATGCAAAGACATAGCATAAAATGTCTACAATCTAACTTGTTCACAAAAACAAGATAAGGAAAAAATATGTGACCATGTGTCAATAATTTGTTGTTTAATTGATCCAAATGTTTGATTTTACATCATGATTATGATGGAATAAGTTTAAGTTGTTTGTGTTTTGGATTATAGGTGAATGGAGCTAAAGGAAGCTTATTTTGGATGAAAAGATGCAAAACGGGAAACTGGAATGAAGAAATACAAAAACCTAAATTCAAGACCATAGTTACTTAAAATGGGCATAACTTGGGCTAGGAAAAGAGTTACAGGGCCCACGACCTGTCAACGGAAAGCTCATGAAAAGTTACATGTGAAAATCAAAATTTTACAGGGGCCTGGCGTATGATACGCCGCCCTGGGCGTATCATACGCCGGTCGGCGTATTGGCGGCGTATTTGACAAAAAATTCAGAAAGTTGGGCTTATTGGAACTGTCTTGGGCGTATTATACGCCATATAGGGCGTATGATATGCCGGTCCCCTAACTAACTTCCGGATTTTGTGGATTTTCAAGTTTATTTAAACCAAATCAACCCCAATTCGATGGAGAACTTTTGGGAGACGAAAAGTGATGAACTTTAGGTGATTTTTGGTGTTCTAAGGCTCCCCAAATCATCCACAAACATTCTCCAAGTCAAGATTGAAGATTGAACGAAGATGATGCGTGGCTAGGTTCTCTTGATTGCTTTCGGGAGTACGATTCTTGTAAAGTGAGACGATTGGTATGATTGATTAGGTTTTTGTATTAAACATTGATCTATTGAATGCAACATTATGTTTTGATTGATTTAAACAAGTTACTTATAAATAAAGTTGTTTGCTTGATTATCAGTTTTTTGGTTTCCTTGCATCGTGAACTCATTAAGAAAAGTAGGCAACGTGATATAAGTGAATTTGTAACATTGTGAATGAACGAGTCTTAAAAGATTGTTCCTTTGTTGTCACTTTAATCAAAAGCTAAGATCTTGAAGTATTGTTTCTTACAAACCCTAATTTAGAATTACCAATTTTTGATCTTGAAGAATTGGAAACCCGGAAGTGATTGTTTTTCAGTATTTAAGTTAATTAGTTCTAAAGTTTCTTGCTTTATGCACTTTTTCTCTCTAATCCATTCAAAGTTTCATTTTTTTATTACAAAGTTTAAGTCTTTTAATTAATCGAGTCGCGTTAAGTAAACACTTTCTACATATTCCCTGAGGAGACAACCTTACTTACCCTTACACAATAAAGGTAGCTAAGACCAATAAATTAAATTGTTTTTGATCGCGTCTCGACAACCAGATCAATATGTGACCTGATTATAATAGTTAGTGAATGCCTTATCAATTGTATTGTGCTTCCCCACACTTGAATGTTTGCGGCCGGTGATTGAAACTAACAAAACAAACCTACAAAAAAGAACATAAAAACTAAAAAGAACAATTATAAACTAACATTTGTAGGAATTACGATATCATTTAGCATATGCAACAAGCCTTTTAAACTACTTGGCAGGCCTAAGGATGAGTGAAGTATCGTGAGGGTTTCTAGTGAACACACCCATAAAGTTCTCAGGTTGTCTCCCGATTAGCGCTAAGTTTTAGTTCTTCAGTCAGATCATACATGTCACCACTCTGGTGGTTGAAGTGCATATTTGCCTACCGAAATCCCAACAAACGCTTGATAGTTGACATGCCAGTTCCACAATTGCTTCCCAATGATTGGCATGTTTCTTGAATCAATGTTTGACATTCTAAAACCACATTTACCTCGAGTTTCCAATGTATGCATGATAGTTGACGTGTTAGGTCCATACTTTCTTTCTTGTCATTGACACGTATATGGAATCGTTATAGGCTCTCTTTTGAACAAGTTGTCCAATGTCCTCTACACCCACTTTTCTCTTCTTTGAACTCAATCATCATCTGTCAATTTGTATAATAAATTATGAAGGATGATCAAGGTGACAAGGCAATATCTCAATTTAACATTCCTCGAGAGGTGTAATGTCATTTATTGGGTTTAAACATTTAACTATTTACTCTTGAAGACCTATCTCTCTTTTCACTTTATCATTACCCATACTTGATGTAATTGTTTGTGTCTCATCAATTAAAAGAATTGGTGTTGTATTATTCTCCACAATGTCCTTACCTACATCGTCCTAGAAGGACTCTTCGATCTGTATTTTAAACGATAGTACTCACACTTTATACTATGAAATCAAATCTTTGTTGATCTAAAAGGTGGTGTTGTGATAAATTCTCATTGATCATGGACAACATCGACTCTAATCAAACGATCTTTCCTCCTCCTGAGATTAATAAGTATCCTCAAATGGCTTAACATTTTGGATGGCAATGTTTTCTTACATTTGATCAGAGGATTGGTGTTGATGGTGTTCATAACCATAGGAAAATTTTGTTTGGCTCGAGTATCTATAGTAATCCTATTGATTACGTCTATTATAAGCATTGTATACCCGCTGTAGTATTCATGGTGATAGTGGTTATCCTCTACCAAGTAACTTGAGCTCTGATTCATTATTATTGCTATCCCATTACTGCCTAAAGTTGTTGTTCACCTCAAACTAATTATATCATTGATAACTTCGTGAATGTGGCTCATAATAGTGATAAGATGATGTATCTTTAAACTCTTCATAACCCACCATCATATATCCTTTTTTTCCATTAATACACTTTTGCTTATCACATTTATTATAAGCTTTGACTTTTTTATGAAACACTGGACAATCTTCATGAGCAAGACTCCCGTAACATACACATGGATCATCATCTCGATTCATGACGAGACCAAATTTCTTGAGATTCTATAATACCGACAAAGAACAAGCCTGCACAAACAAACTACAATACCTAAGGTAACAAGAAACAGAAGACTTAAAGCAAAAGTAAAAAAAAAGCTAAATATTTTTTATTCTTGATTTTTAAGAATAACAATTAAACTAAACAAACCTTAACACTTTGCACATGTATTCTCTGGAAATTGCGCCATTTTTATCGAGTTGTCATATTTGGATAAAAAAAGTTAATTTGAAGACTTAACTACGTATAACTAGTATGGATAAATGAGGTTGTCACCACATGTAATTGATGAAAAATATAAACTATTTAATTACTTATATAAGTAATACTGATTATGTGTTGATTTTTAGAAAATGAATGCAAATCAAGTAACTTTATTAGGATTTCAAAAACTATTAAGATAGAAAAAACCACTTATGGGATCCGGGTTCAAAGATTTATACAAACTCGTTAATTTAGCTTGGAGAACGCATAGATATGAACCTATACAGTCTAGTTAAAATAATAATCAATGACAAGTTTTTAATACTAACTCCTGGGCTGAATTACCAATCATAAATGCCAAACACCCTTAAATATCTAACTGTTTATGATTCAAGAAAATTAAAATCGAATAGTAATATAAAGATGTTTGAAACACAAACAATTCATTTATGTTAACCAAACCACAATTGAATTTGTACTATTACTACAAAAACAACCCAGATAATCTAGGTTAAACAAAATAACTCTTACAAGAACCTATCACTAAGACATGATCACATAGGAGATTGGACACTCATCGGCATGATTGATCTTCAAGGGTTGATTGAATGTTGTTACAACTTGATCTGGGTGAAACCGTGATGAAAGAAGCACCAAATTTACCTTGAAAATGTTTAAAAAGCGTAGAGGAAAAGCTGGATGCAAAACCATAAAGTTATCTTATATAATGCTCAAAATCTCAAGAAATCCAGAGTTGATTGACAGGCGGAGCTATTTGGCAGGCAGAGCATAATGAGTAGGGGGTGAGCATAATGCCTTGGGTCCTTTCAAACTTCAATTTCTCTTTTGCAGTGAGCTAGTTAGGGCACTGTCAAAGCACTTTACTCGCAATAGCTATGTCTTCACTTTTACAAACTTTCGTTAGTCTTCCATGCAGCCGTTAAAACGTCCAGATTGTATCTTTAAGCTCTAAACACCTTCAACACAAATACATCTCAAAGTAATATCGTTTCATATTCATAAACATATAAAAATACAAAATTAACTATGTTTAAACCAAACAAATAACACCTTATCAATGTGGATTTTTATCGAAGCTTAAAAATCTATTTTAGGATAGATGGCATGATTTCAATATTTGTGATGTAATTTTCTAAATTGTTTTGTCTTTTTTTTATATATCCGTTTTCTTTTTTAATAAAATTTGTCATTCAGATTTAAAAAAGATCGATGTTGATATGGAGGTGAGATGGATGAGGTGGAAGAAAGATACGATTGTCGTGGAAGAGAAAAGATGCAGAAGATGAAGCAATTACCTATGTGGGTGGACATTTTGTGGATGAGAAGTTTGGGGTTTATTTAATGAAGAACGTCTAAACATAAAGAATCATATATAATAAAGAATCCATAAATTACTATGGAATAACCACCCTACCAAATTTGTGCATTCCTAATATTTTTTATTCTTTTAAGCTTGAATCTTTTGATAATGCTAACCTTAATTAAAATACATGTTCATCATGCAAAACATATGTTAGCCTTAATTAATGTGTACATGTTGTTATCTTAGACCGTTTTACCCTTTATTTAATATGTCATGATGTTGTCACATATTATTTGGTATCATCAAGTATCTTAAACCACTAGAATTCATGTACTTTTAGTTCTGGTTGAGACTTGACGATATATTTCTAACAATCATGATATCGGGAAATTGAAGAGGAAATTAGGATGAAATCTCAAGTTATGTCAATTTTGAAACATTAACTCCAAGTTTTCTTGGGTGTGATAATATGAGCATACGTATGAATAACATTAATTAGAACTATCATTGCGTATGTAGATATCTCTTTTTCATCTTCATATTTAGTACTTTAATCAATTTAAACATGATTGATTATAATTTTTTCCGTAGAATACATGGTTTATTCCTTACGATAACTTTATCTTCTTAAAAAACACCTAAATGATGATATACATATATATTGTATTTTATGATTAACAAACAAAAGTTAACATAGAATGAGATTTTTGAGAATGTTGTTGATCTACAAGATATGATTGTGGTCAAAGTAACAAGAACTCCCTCATAAACATTTTATTTTTGGAAAGTCTTAGGATGAAATTTGATGCCTAAAACCAAATGAATTTTAGACCCTTTAATCAAATTTCAATATTATAAATCATTATGTTTTATCTATGCTGGTGACCAATAATGATAATTGTACATTGGACTTTGGATTTACATGGAAATAATCTCAAAAGAAATAAGCACCTTATCAAGTAAAGTAATCAAATCATAAATATAAATTAATTAGTAACTTAATCAATTTCGCATGTAAGAAAGGATTGTAGCTTGATGGTATTTGAGTGTATACATATTGGTGTTCATCATTATGAGGTTAGGGGGTGGAGTCTTATCTTATACGATGGTGTAAATTATAGAAATTTGGGTCACTTATATAAAAAATAATGATAAAATATTAATAATGATGCTTCAATATTCATAGAAAGTAAATTATTACACTATTGCATACATAACTGAATGAAAATAAAATGTGATTCATATAAGATGAAATTGATTTAAGCCAATGTCTTCAACGAAATCTTCAAGAAAATCTTCTTGTAGTATCCTTGGTTCTCGAGTCACCAAATGTGGTGTCTCCTACTTTGATCTTAACGACAAGCAATAAAAAATAAAATTTTAAGGATCATCATTGATGTTTAACATGTATCTTTTAAAACATATTTCAAGTATCTCTTTTTTTTCTCTCTCTTTTTCTCAAAAGAAAGAGACAAAATTATTGTATCTCACAGGGTACAATATTGAAGCAATATGTATTGCCGAAAATATCCTCGCACCCGAGATCACACTGGGCAAAAGTTGTGTATGAAAAGAAATAATATATATACATATACATACATACATATATATATATATATATATATATATATATATATATATATATATATATATAATAATCATTTTAATATTACATTTATTCACCGTACTTCAATCCAAATTTCTAGAAAAGAAGATATTACTAATATTTTATTTTAAAGTTTTAAATATCCTCATTAATCTTATGTCTAGGATTTTATTTTATTAATACAATATACATTTAAGATTAGGTTTCATTCATACACCATCAAATTATTAATAATTTAAGCTTTTTTAGGTTTAGTTTTAAATTTTTATAATAAATTTATAACTTATCAAAACTAGCTGTGATACTTTACATTATTTAAAACATTTGAATGTCAAATCTTATAAAATTCTGCAACATTGGTAATTTTATACTAAGATTACAGTAAAACTTATTCAATTTCAAAACTTTAATAAAAATGATGTAATATTGTACTAATGTAATCAGTTATTATAAAGTGTAATAAACAATATAATAATATTGTATTTGTGTACTATGGTTTTACATTGGTGTGCTATAAACTTATATTGTTGTAACAATGCTATCACTTAGTGTAGTATTATAACACATGCAAGAAATCAATATAAATGTTATTGCATCGGGTAATATACTTTTACATTTTTACATTGAAGTAAACGTATGTATTGTTTACAAAACACAACAAAACACATTGCCAACAATCTAAGTGTAATATGACGTTTTCATCTCTAACATCCACCTAGACGGAAGCCAAATCTAGAAATATTTATGTACGGCTCGTATATCTTCACAACTTCGTCCCACTTACTTAAAGTCATTCCAACAATAGTTTTTTTTATCATCAATATATCATTGGACTCGTACCTCGTACCATTTTGAGTTTGGTAAATTAAACAAGAATAATTACCTAAGCAAAAATGAAACAAACAAAAAACGATATCATGACTATAACATTAAAAATAATTAGTGTAAAAATGTATTACCATGATGTAAGATAACAACAAATTTGACTTTAAATCAATCCATCCTCTAATCTGGCGTCCTGAATATTTGTTACTCGGTGTTTAGAAATCAAGAGGGGCCTTGGGACTTTTGTTTAACTACATTGTCTGACATATTATCTGTTGTTGTGTTATTCATTGTTTCAACTTCAAGATGGCAACATGGAACGAAAACTAGGGATTGTCGATTGATAAGCGCGACCACTAAGGAGTTCACTTAAAGGTTATGCATGACTAGAAATGCTTTAGCTTATTTAACCGTAAGCCAACCACCTTTATTGGATCATGGGCATTTATTTTAGTAGCTCCACGAACCAAAAGTACATGACTAAGATTCTTGATTTATAGTATACCTAATAGAACATGCAAAACAAAATCACAAAACCTATTGGAAATTATAGTGAATATTAGTTTTTCGGTAATTTCAGTCACTAATAGGTATATGTACTTGCTACTAAAATCATTATTATTTGTTAGGGGCTGTTTGACAATTTTTTAATGATTAAATGTTGAACTAATAATAGGTCTGAATCATTGGTGTTGAACCATTAAGAGGTCTGAACCATTAAGAGCTAGTATACCCCTTAACTATTCAAAGGCAAATGTTTGACTAATTCAAATAAGATGTCTTAACCATTCAGTATTAGACCTCTTAACCATTTAACATTGGTATAATGCTTAACCATTCAGAGGCAAATGTCTGAACCATTCAGACATTTGCTCGCGAAACAAACGGTCAGAACCATTAAGTGTTAAACCATGCATTTAAACATCTGAACCATTAATAGACTGATTCAGATGCTTCCAAACAGTCCATTAGGTCATTGTTCTACTATGTGGGAAAATTTTGGTTTTCTAGCAGTGGCAGCACGTCAGAGATATAGAGACAATCAGCTTATTAATTTAACTTTGAAGATTATACAAATATTTTGCATATGTCATCCAAATTTTTTACTCAATTATTTGAATTATATCTGTTATCAATATAAACCATGAAAAACTAAGTTATTGACTTTTATCTTACATGGCAGTAGCTCAAATTAAGGTTTCTTTCACCTTCTAATCTGAAAGAAAATTCTCAAACATGTATAGACATGTGGGTGTTTATAAAAGCTTAAACATAAAGAATCCGTAAAATAAAGAATCCATTAATTGTAATGGAATAACCACCCTATCCAAATTGGTGCATATTATATGATTCCTAATGTATATTATTTTCATATGCTCGAATCTTTTGTTTCTAGAACTCTAAAATATGTTCACATAATGTTACATTTATGATTTATGTTCATAATGTAAAACATATGTTAGCCTTTTTTTATATGTCCATGACGTTATCTTATATTACCTTGTTTTAGTGTATAATCTCAACTATTAAGTTCTTCTACCTTGATATTGAAAGTAAATTCACCCAATTTATAACTATCTTAGAAGTGTAAAGAATTCTGTCACGAGAATTAGATAACTTATTAATTCACAACTATTCATGTTAAGAACCGTCAATGTTACGATGTGATAAAGAGTAAAGAATATGATTGTAATTTTTTAAAAGTTTATAGGGTCATAAATGCAATATAAGTATTAATAAAGATCACACGCATTTATATAATACTAATTACCAACTTTGTTGTAAATTATGGTTGTATCTTATGTTTTGTAGATTGTATCTTATTTTGTTTTTTTCTAAATTTTTTTTACTTTTAACCCTATACTTTTCTACCTTTACATTTACACACTAACATTTTTTTTCATTTTCAACTTTAGTCTCATTTACTTTTATTCTTTTACATTTTTTTTCATTTTACGTCTCGGTATAAACTTTTCGAGTTAACATACTGTAACATGTGTATGTGGTTCAACATTTTTACATCTATATTTTTTGTTTAACGTCATCGTTGTGTTTTACATTTCGTTCTAATTTATGCACATTAACACACCGTAACGCACGTGCATAGTTTAACGTTTTTACATCTATTTTTGTTCGGTCTATTTCTTTTATTTTACGAGCTTTTTTGGTGTTGGAGGTCGCTAACAATTGTGTGATATTAATGTTACTTAGCACGGTTTTACGCCCCCATCGCAATGCGTGGGACTTGAATACTAGTTATTATATATATACTAATTATCAGCATGTGTATGCATTATAGGATGTACATGCTTTGGTGGTAGTACCCACCTTTTTTGTAATCTTTAAGTTTCTAATTTTACACAATATTTTTACATCATTTATAATTTAACCCCAATATTTTTTACTTTCAACTTTAGTCCCCTGTACTTTTCATATTTCATAATTTTTGCGAGTTAACACGCAGCAATGTGCGTGTGTGGTTCAACGTTTTTACGCTTACTTTATTTCTTTTTAATAAGAGCTTTTCGGTGTTGGTGGACACTACGATGGTGTATTATTGATGCTACTTGGTATGGTAACCAACACTGTGATGGTGTGTTATTGATTCTACTTGGTATGATTTTACACCTTCTGCTGCAAGCGAGGGTCTTAATGCTAGATAAATCTAAAAGTCAATAATGTAGTTATGATAATTAAGTAGCTAACTCAGTATTTTTTTTATTTTTATTTGAAGATATTCACCTAAAAATATAAAAATGCACTAGCATATGTTTGGTAACTAAAAGCATCCTCGAGCTTATCTAGACACGTGCATCATGCGTTGAGTGCTTTACTCAAAGCTCCTATTTGAAGTATCTCCAACGGAACTCCAAACCTTTAAGTTATAGATGATAAATATGTAATTCTATTTACAATAAAAATAGAATATATGTAAAAACAATTAGTTTAAGCTATAAATTTTAATATTTATTTTATAATTTATAATTTAAGTTTTGGAAAATATATAAGTGAAACTGGTAACTCACATGATAGCTCCCGAACCCATCACGTTCACTTGAACATGACAAGTTTAGCTAAACAAGTAAAACGGCTCAACATGACCTGTTTAACTAATCCTATTTGTGAGTTCAACGATTCAACCACTAATATAATTTCAATTTGAAATTTATATTAGGTTCGAGGAGTGTAGTCATAAATCGCACTCCTAGCTAGGACTCCCTCTACTTTTAGCAAAAATATTTATACAAATAACAACTACCACTTACTCATGACATACTCACTCGTTGCATAACACAAAGGATATACTTTTCTTTGTGGATTAGAGTGGTCAAATAAGAAACTACAGGCCGTAAATACCAATGATCCTTAGCCGAAATAGTTAATGCGAGGTACTCATGATATGTAAATTAGGGGAGGTCATGGGTTTAATTCTCACTCTGAGCAAGAGTTGAGCCAGTGGGTTTTCTCAGCAATAAGTTTCCTCCTGAGTGGGTTGGGGTGCACTCCCGGCTGGGAAACGGATATGTGGGTCCGATTTAAGATAACACATATCCTATGAAACAGGGTCGTACATTTATCGTTCAAAAAAAAAGATGAATCGCTCATACCAAAGCGCTTGTAAGTTAACGGTATCATGGGGTGTGGTAAAAATGTTCTTTCTCATGATTGAAGGTTCTAGCCTTACGATAAACATTTATGTAGATTTAGAAGTACAAATTAGAAAGTGTATGAGTTAGCAGTTTTAATAAAAATAATAATTAGAAAGAAAGAATCTTGATATTTAAAGTTAGTACATATTCAACAAACCATGATGGTGATATTTATGGGCATAAGTCATGAAACACACCTAAAATGAGAAAATTCGGCCTCTTGGTTTGTTGGATCATGAGAATTTATTATCATATAGGGTATCTATAATAGAATGTTGAAAAAACACAAATATCAGAAAAACAAGAATATGTTCTATTTTTTATTCTTCAAATGGTTTCTACACTTGTCTGGTTGACAAAATGTTAGTAAACAAATTATAAAAGAAATTGAAATGGGAAATGAGAAATGAATTTGAACTTAATTCCAATAAACTTTTATGATGTTTGGTTTCTAAATTCGTAAAAGAAATTGTAAAATAAAAAAGACTAAATTATAAAACTACTTTTACATATCATTCACCCAGATCGCTTAGTTTATCTCTTTATGTCACGACCTAGATCAATATTGAAACACTACCCTCTCCCCTCTCATCGATGACCTTCCACGAGACCATGACAACTTTTAACTTCCATGAAGATTTCATCATTTTAGGTTTAGTGTGCGTTAGGACACAAGAAATGTATTAAAAGAAAAAAAAATAATTTTTTTTGAAGTTTTTCTATCTTCAACGGTATATTCTAAAATCCTTTGATTAAAATTGTAGGGATTTATTGTTATGAAATAATTCAATGTAAATAGATAATTTTTATAAAATCTTTTACAATAAAATTTATCTTAATACTGAGTTTGTTAAATTTATTGTTAAAAATAATATATCTTAATACTGATTTTGTAAATCATTCTACTCTAATAAAAAAGTATCTTGGGATGACATGTGTCAACACCACAATCATCTTTACCAAAATTTTCTCGTCTCTCTCTCCTATTAAATAATTACCTTAATTACTAATAATATTATTTAACACTTTTTTATATTTAAAAAATTAAGAAAGTGATCTATTTATTAATGTTATTTCTAAATAAATAAATATTTTATAAAATAATTAATTTTTCTAAAGCATAAAACTTTTTTAAAACTAAGAAATATTTTAAAATTGGTATTTTAAAAAACTCAATTTTTTAAACAAAAAAAATTAAATTTTGGAGTTATAATAAGTAAATTTTTAAAAATGACATTTTTATACGGTTTGTTAGAACAAAATGTTTATTTTTTTTGGGAAAAAATTTAAAAACAAAATTTCAAAAAGTTGATATCACTGTTTTATTACTTATAGTCATTTCTCATACGTAATTTCAGTTATATTATATCTTAGAATATAATTTTATAATTTATAATTTTATCATATTAATATTTTATTTTACTCAACCCGTGTAACACACGGGTTTACTAAAGCTAGTTTTAAAAATAAACAGAAAAACAATAGAGAAACATTTAAAACTGATTAGTTTTGTATAAATGCACAACAAACAAATCAACAATTTTAATAAACAATCCAAAAGAAAATTTACACCATGTCAAATGTATAATATACAACATATAAGCAGTTATTATATAAACTATATATAACAAAACAAAAAACATATAAGTAGCCACTTTACATAAAATTTGCATAGTAAAACTTTAAATGAAAGTTGACCAAATTTTGTGAAGGGACTACCAATTGTTTACAGGTTACACCGTTGTAAACTTATGCAATATATTGGGAGAAAAGAACAAAAATAAAAACAAAATGTTTGTGACATTCATTACAGAAGAAAAAAATGATCATGGGCCGCGCCTCGTGGTGAAACAAAAGCAACCCGTGGCTTGGTCTTCAGGTATCATACCGCCACCTTTGCTTGTGTCGATCGCCTCCAACAATCTCACGACCTCTTCCATCTCGGGCCTCTTGTCAGGATTCGCATCCCAACATTTTCTCATAATGTTTGCAAATGAATTCGGGCAACATTTGGGAATGTCGGGTCGTAAATTCTGTAAAAATAGAATACATACTGAGATGGTAATATAACATGTTTACTTATGAACGAGTTGTGTTTAATCTCAAACGGGTCAAGAAAAACTCTTTTCTTAAAGGACGAAAGCTTGAATGTGTAAAGTCCCAAAAAATGTCTAATGCATATAACATCTTTGATCCGTTTTATCTAAAGATTTAGATAATTATCATAGTAATACTGTTTTAAGAATCATAATTAACACCTTAATTATTTACAAAATGTTTTTCAATGGACAAAAAAGTGTGGATACACTAATATCTAACTCAACTAATGAGTGATGCTATTTGAACACACTAAGTTTATAGATATAATTATATAAATATGACAAGATCAATAAAAACCGACAAACCTGACGAACAACCGCTGAAGATACTTCAGCAAAACTTAGATCAGCGTAAGGCATGTCGCAACAGTATGTCTCCCATAAGCATATGCCAAAGCTATAAACATCACATTTGTGATTGTAAGGCTTTCCATCAAGAACCTACAAGATTCAAATCTTTTAGATCTCTTTCACAACACAATTTGGGTTAGACTCCATTGTTGTATCTTTGACGAGTGAAATAAAAGAAAATAGTTTAAAGGAAAACGGGCCGAATGTCGTTTGAAGTGTATTATAAATGCATAAAACCTTCCAAATCTTTTTTAAGGTCATTTTTGTAAACAAACTTTGACTTTTTAATCGGTTAACATAAACTTTGGACGATATAAACATGATTAATTACCCAACCCGCTAACCCATCCATTATGCCACAACTAATCTTAATAATTGTTCAAATAAGTATTTGAGTAAATATATATGTGTGAATTTTTGAAATGCAAAAGGTTCGAAACAAGCCCAGCTAAGCTCAAGCTCTTTTAAATATAACGCGCTTCCAGCTTGGCACGACTCACCTCGTCCACAACCTTACCATTCTAGTTGCTTAAAACAATGCAAAAGATATATCCAGATTAAATCTACGACATAAAATGTGAACAACGTCTACATACCTCTGGTGCCATGTAACCAAGAGTTCCTGTTTCACCGGTCATGTCTCTAGGGTTTTGAGCTTCAACACGAGCAACTCCAAAATCAGCAATCTTTAGGGTTCTATTCAAATCTAAGAGCATATTTTCGGTCTTAACATCACGGTGCACAATCTTCTTAGAGTGAAGGTAGCTTAAACTGCAAAAATCAAGAAACCCCACAACGATTATGTTAAAAAGATGCATAAAAAACTTATTTTACAACAAAGGAAAAATAGAATTGAGCTCACCCTCTAGAGAGATCTAGAGCAAGTTGAACAACAATCTTGAAAGACAGTTTCTTTCTACTATTCCTGATTAGATATTTCTTGAGGGTCCCACCAGGAAGATACTCCACTACAACACAACAGGCCCTAGACGGCAGAGAGTTACGACCTGAATTTGAAGTGTCGTTTGATGGGATCTTAAGATCCGAGGTACCCATTGAAGCTCCAACAAACTACAATATCATAAGAGAACATAGAGAAAAGACAACATGCTTATGAAACTGTCAAATGTAGAGGTGACAATTTCAACCGAATTTCTTAGAAGTGGTGTCAATCTGAGTCGTACCTCCAACGGGTCAATTAGTAATTTCTTTAAAGACTTTGCTAAATATGAAAAAAGGTCGAAAGTTAAACAACGGTTTTAAAATGCTTAAAAGTTAAAACCTTCTAAACAGCTTTACTAACAGAATTTCATTATTATTTTAATAATAAAGTTTTTATAAATCTAACTCAACGCATTGAGTATTTATGAAGTTATTAAAAAAGAACATCAAGTAGGCATTGCCCATTTGAACCCGTATTACAAATTACTTGTTTTGACCCAAACCCAATTTGACATGTCACCCAGTTCGCCCGTATTGCCACCTATGAACCTCAGCTCATTGTAATATGATAAAGAAATAGTTTTTTTAGCAATTATTTTGATTTTAGTAGCTAGTGGTTTAGCAAGTACTAACCTTGGTGACATTTGGATGATCAAGCTTATGCCACACAGCAACTTCTTGTCGAAAAGAAGTACGAAGATTTGCAGTCTCGGCGGCAGTGGCAAGACCATCTTCTCCCCAATCCAATACCTTCACTGTAAAATTTTAAAACGTATAAGTTGAAAGAATTACATAAAATAATTTTTCAAAAAAGATTTAAACCAGTGTATATTCGATATCAGGGAAAGAAGTTATACATATATAAAGGTTGTTTGGGTGTGCTTAAGTTGAAATGATAAACCTTTTTAGTGTTTGACAAAATTGAATCTTATATTAGGGCCAATGTTAAATTACTAAACTATACTTATTTAATCGAAGATCATCTGAAATTCTGAATATCTAATTTTGAATCTTCAAGTTGTAATAATCACTTTGGAAACTCAGTCACATCCAGAATCCGGATATTACAACCATTAAAAGGCAAAACATGTCATATATTTAACTACATTTGAATACTTCAAATTAGCCTACAAGAATTTTAATATCTTTACAATCTGTTTTTCCTGCATAATGTAATAAGGAATCAACTTAAAACCAGAAACTGATTATCAAAAGTTGTGTTATGATCATGTATGCATAAAATTTTACCCGTAAGGCGTAAACATAGAAGTTTTCCTGTTAATGGGTGTTTGAATTCATATTTAAACCAAACCTAACTATTGTGACTTGAGGACTTCATATTGCAACAGTCAGTTATAGTGTTTAGCATACACTGATTATTGTTACAGTCAAAATTTGGAGAAACATCTGAATTTTAATAAGAAAACCAGTTATTGAGATAAATGTACTAAATACTGTTCCTAACATCTAATTCTAGTACTGATTATTCAAGTCACAATAACTGCTTCAAGAATGCACATACAAACACCTATATATATGTGTGAGTGCCAATACAGAACAAAAACAAATTCATAAAGATTATGAATTTATGATCATAACCAAAGCTTCAACAATAGCTATATATAGAAAGTGATCAATTCCTACCAAATCCATGTAAAAAAAACCACATATACCGCAGAATGAAATGAATGTGACTACCACAAAATCATCTCATCATAACAAGTCTATCAATTGAATCAAAACCCATAAAGAATCAAATTTTAAGATACCAAACAGCAATTAGCCCAAAATTACTATAGTAATGAGCATAGAAAAATGTTTACCTGCAACATCTTGACCATCATAAACACCTCTATAGACAGTACCATAAGTACCATGAGCAATAACATTCCTAATATCCAATTTTGCTAAATCAATTTCCCACTCTTCTTTTTTAGTATTTGCCTCTTTATCTCTATCTCTTGACCAAACCTTACTTAAATGTTTATCCAATTGAACATCCCAGCTCTTGAAATCAATCTTGTCTGCCCTCAAAAATGAATCTTTATTACCCAATTCCTTTGACTTTGACCCCAAACCACTTAGTTGACCACTGGAATGCTTTGGGGAAGAACCAAGGCTTCTTGATTCTGATCTCTTGATTGTAGTTTCACCATCAGTTTCTTCTCTAAATTTCTTCAAATCCATGGTGTATTCAGTAAAAAGAAAAGAGTAAAGTAAAACCTAAGACACAAATTATAAGCTTTTACAACATGGGTTTAAAGATTTCTTGAAAAGCAATCAAACCAACAAGAAAACTTGCAACACAATCAAGAAAACTAAAGATGAATCGGAACAATACTTGCAGATTAAAACCCAGATGAAAATTTTCAAGATTTCTTGAAAATTAGTATATAGAGAACAAAATCAAACCAAAAAAGTAATATTTTTTCAAGATTTTTTGAAAAATAAGCCCAGAAGTTTGAAGAAAACTGGAGTTGAATTGGTAAAACTAGAAAGCAAATTAAAGAAACCCCAGATGGAAAAAGGTATAAATTTTAAAGATTCGAATGATGTGAACACAGAATTTGAATGCTACTGAAGAAGATATAAACTGAAAATTAAAACCCTTGAAAAATAATGGATTTTGGTGGTGGAGAAGAAGAGAATTTTGTGGTGGAATGAAGAATCAGCGAAGAAAGAGGAGAAATATGCAATGGCGGGTGGCTCCTAAAATAGCTATTGTTGATCTCATCCAAATATAAATACATAAATACATAATAAATAATACATAAAAATAAAAAAAATTAATATAATAGTAAGTAATAACAACAACAAAGCACCGAAAATACGCGTTAAATTAAATTATAATAATATATGACCCTTTCAACTTTTACTTCCAGAGTTGATAGAAAATTAGCCTTTTGAACAATTGAGAAGTTATCACAAATACGGCATAAATAAATGTATTAAAAACACAAATAATGCAAAATATAAACAACTACTTCTTAAATAAGTTAGTATTTTTTTTTATATTTGTAATAAAATAGATAAACACCCATATTTGTCTTTGATTGAAGAGAGAGATGCTGTTTGATACTTAGGATACATCTATTTTTTTAATAGATTTGTGAAAATTGTCCTACTTTATTAAAATAGTAATATATTTATATTCAATTTGAACATGTTAATTTTTTTTGTTTGTATGCGTTTTTATTAAAATAAATTTAAATACATAGTTAATGTTATTTGTCAAATATAATACCTTTGGGATCTATAGTTTCATTTTGTAACACATTTGGGGTTTAAATAACCTCTGTTGAAAGTTATTAGTAAACTTATATAAAATGACCTTTAAACATATATATTGTTTATGTAATTTAGTGAAAACAATAAACAAAATCCCTAATAAACCCCCACCCTCCTTGAACACCAACAAATACCTCCAGTGACAGTGTGACACCCATATGCTTAACAATGTCAACAGTTAGTGTTTTTGTGTATACTGTATACATATACATACTTCTTACAAAGAAGATCATAGGTTTGTTTCGTATTTATATCGGTCATGAAGTGCATAGATTTGAAAGATGGGTTCAAAAATTTGTAGTGCGGCTAGGGTTGGTCTTTGACGGTTCTTCTACTTGGTGAAAGGTAGCGTGTAGGTGGGACAATCAGTGGCAAAGTTGATCGGTTATAAGTGATATGTCGATGACATGAATTCAGACCATAAATAGAGATCAAAGTAGGGAGTAAGATTAAGATGAGCGGCATATACGAAAAAATATGGGTTAAGGGGGTGGGGTCGCTAGTGTCAAGCATGAGGAGTCAGTTGAAAATGGGGAGTCGGTCGTTGGTATTTAAGAAGGCGAGTTACCAACATATGAAAAAGAACAAGGGAAATGAAAGTTGGGTTTCTTTTTTTTCTTCGGTATATTACATACGTTTGATAGTTTCATGTAAAATTGTGAAATAATCATTTTACAAAAATATAACAGAAGCTTCAACTAAATTAGTGTTGGACCTCAAAGATATTAACACTAATATATAAAGTTTTAATAATATATGTAAACAGTAAATTTAGAAAACGATGAATAAAATCAATGTAATATGTTTGTGAGATTGCATTGTTGATAAAAAGTAATGTGAATTATGCCCATATACGCATTCATTATAGTATTATATTATATTATATTATAATATGTATTATTAGCTTTGGTCGGTGGCTACAGTGCCACCGTACCAACAGCGATGCATATTGTACAATTCTCAAAAGCACAACCACGAAAATACAAGTGATAAAGCTGGAGGTACAAGTCCGTATTGCAACGATCGAGATTATATGGTGGGGAATCGCAAAACCCGCCGCTGCCGGAGCTATGGCAGCGGCCCTCACCTTCTGTATCGCTATCTTCATTTAACTCCGATCTGTTTTCAGCGACCAACATTCCTTCTCAGGCGTCACTTGGAATCTTGATTCCTCTCTCCCGATCGACTATATTTGTGGTGGTGAGTGGTCTGCTGTGATGGTTCTTGTAGTGGTGGTGTTGCGTTGGTTGTTGTAGTGATGATGGTGGTGTTGCGGGGAGAGAGAAAGAGAGAATGGGTTGTCGGTGGATCTGCGGTGGCTCTACGCTGGTTGCGGTGTTGGTGGGCGCCGATGGTTACGCCGGTTGGAGATGGGTGTGGTGCTGACCGGACATTGCAAGAGGTTGGAGATGGGTGGTGATGGTGACTGAGCATTGCAAAGTGAGATTGTATATGTGCTTTGTTAGTGGACTTCAAAGAAGATTTCACTGTGTTTAGTGTTTTTTGAGATCCGGCTAATATTAATAAAATAATAATTTATATATTTAAATTTCCACTATGTTTAAAATGGGTTTAAAATTGAAAAGGTAGTTAATAATTTGCTTCAAACATTGCGCCAACAATCAAAATTTTGAGCAGTACACGTAAATATAAATCATTTTTTTACATACTGTTTTTGAGATTTATTTGATCACATTTATAAACGTTCACTCCATTTCAATCATGATTTAAGCCAAAAAATAATTTATTTTATGAATGATGAATTGCATTGATGCACAAAATTAATAAAATAATATTATTTAAAAATAGTCAAGTACAAAGGTTAAAAGTAAATTATAAATTTTGTCATTTATTAATACATGAAAATATACAGTGTTTTTTTTAATTTTAATAATTACACCATATGTCTTTTTTATATAAAATTTGCACACATATCGTCCTTTACACTAATCTTCGTTAAAATTTACAGTTACGTCATGCATGTGCCCCTCACATGAGGGGCATATAAGTATTTTACATGCCTACAATGAGTCAAAAATATTTTTACGTCACTTCATTCCCGTCGCCTTCATGTTAGGTGTTCAAAGTTGGATGGTTGAAATTTTCGGATGCTAGAAATCACTATCGATATTTGGATTTCTGAAATTCAGATATTCGAAATTTTGGATATGGATACAGATAGCGATTTGAATATCTGAATTTCTTTTTCTTTTTTCTTTTTCGCAATAAGTAGATATATGTTATTATAAAAATAATATAAAAATAACACGCATAAAAAGTCCTAATATACACTAACAAGTCCCAACAAAAAAACGTGTAACACTTTAAAAAATAACAAAAAGAATTTTAAGTATTTGAGTCATTTTAAAAATATATTTTGTTTTTAAAGTGTTAAAAGGTTTTTTATTTTGGTTGGTACTTATTACTGTATATGGGAACTATTGTTAACATATGTTGCTTTTACATTATTTTTATAATTACAATTATCTAATTATTCCAAAAAACAAATAAGAAATTCAAATGTCCGAATCGTTATCCGTATCCATATCGATATCCATAGTTTTAGATATTTGAATTTTAAATATCTGAAATTTCAGATACGAATACGGATGGTGATTTCAACTATTCGAAATTTCCAGATATTCAACTTTCAACGCTCTAACATGTAGGCGACGAGAATGAAGCGATGTAAAATTATTTTTGACTCATTGTAGGCATGTAATATATAAACATTCTCATGTGAGTAGAATATGCATGACTTAACTGTGAATTTGGATGAAGGTTAGTTTAAAGGACGATAGATGTGCAAATTATTTTAAAAAATGACATTCCATGTAATTATTATAACTAAAGGATATAATATGTAATTTTATGTATTAATAAAGGACATAATTTCTAATTTACTTAAAGGTTAATAAAATTATAAAACCATTTACATAAAGTTTTTTTAAAAACATTTTGGTTTATTTTAATTCACTCAAACTTAATTTTATATCGTATTTTTACATAGATGAATTTTTTCACTATAATTTTGTTTCAATTTCACACAAAAGTATTTTTTAAAATGTTTTTAAGTGGCTTAAAAGATATAATAAGACAAACTATTTTTAACAAAAAAATGCATTCTTTAAAAATGTTTTAAATAAATATCATGACGAAACAAAAAAAAGTTAATGATTTATTTTTATTTTATATTACGAATTATAAATGTAATTCTTAATTACCGATGACATATACGTTGCTAATAGACTTCCACCAACAATTAAGGGAGAACCGAGTCATGCATAAATGGTCCCTGTGGTTTAATCGAATTGCATATTCCAAACTTTAAAAATCACAAAGATAGTCCAAAATCTTTTGTAATCATTGCATGTTTGGTCCCTGAAACCGATTCAAACTCTATGTTGCATTACCTCGAGTTACAAGTAGACATGAATTAAATTATTAATATTAGACAATGATAATAAAATTACAAATAGAACATCAAATTTTGTATACAAAGAAGTTTCGGATGTTTACAGATGTTCTCAGGTTCAATACAATTTTATTATTACCCAAAGTTCTTATTTATAAGTTAATTTCATTTCATATTATACATTATTTAGACTTATAAGCATTGATAAAGAAAAACTATTAATATTAGATATAAATGATTTTTAAAAACTAAACATAAAAATCGATAAACAAAGTATTAACAATAATATTTTGACATACGAACCTTTTTAATTGAAAACAAATTTTAGTGATTGAACCCGTGTATTACATGGTCTTTAGTCTAGTATTATATCAAAGATTGTGGATGCTTATACGGTGTGAAAGAAATTATAAAAGATATTAGTTAGAAATTTTAAGACATATATATGATGGGTGTAAAATTTTATGCCTTTGAGATGTTGAGTGGATCTGCTCACAATTCATTTGCTCAACTACCAACGTATTGCTACAAAATTGGAAAAGGTGTATCCTGGAACCAACTCATGTCTTAATAAATAAACCGTGTCATTTTAAAATGTTCTTTTATCACTACTGGTTCTATAAAATATAAAATGATAAATTATATTTTAATAATTCAAATTATTAATTATTACCAACAACAATACCAGTAACATAATTATTAAAAATTTACGCTTGATATCGACTCGATTTCGTTCACAATAATTAATATGAACGAAATGAAAAAAAACATAAAAGCTAAATTGAAGAACACGTGTCAAGCCCAGAATCTTTCTTAAGCTTTTTAGATTTAAACCGTTTTACTATAACCATACCCTAACTTATTTACGTTATTTACCCAAAAAATCGAACTTCGATCAGTTTTCATTTACAAGTTTATTTAGTTAAATTATTTATTACATTAACATGTATACATTTTCATCATATCTTTTGCAAGAACAAATCTTTTGTTTAAGATAAATAAAACCTAGGGTAGGGTTATCTTGAGAACCACCCTTTTTAGTGAGAACTCTAGGAACCAACATCAACCACACATTTTAGTCACATGCAAGTCACATGCCACTTCTACCTTTTTTTTAAAACGTTCATAACTTTTTTTCATGACATTATTTTTTCATAAAAATTTCACCATTAATTTTATTATTTTTTTATCTTTCCAACGCCTACCATATTGATATATTTTTTTAAAAAAATTCGTCCACCCGTTATTTACACATGACGCACAATATATATCTTTCATATGAAACTAGAGTAATACGGGGACATATATAATTTTGTAAGTTTAGTGGTAATATACGAAATTGCTTATTTGTAGAGGAATGGTAAGAAACCATTTTTTTGTATGACGAAACGTTAAATTTTTTATTATTTAACAGTGTCCTTCTTACCTACGTCAACACAATGATCACAGTTTCAGAAAAAATACTTTAAACCCAAAAGAAATCCGCGGCAACGCGCGGTTTTAATATCTAGTTTGTTATTATTGACGGAGGGATATTTCTTAGTACTTAAGTTTTTAACACATGGGAACGATATTTGATGAACTATGTTTTTTATTATTTTTTTAATTTTATTTCTTAAATATATTATAGAAATTATTATAAACTAGTATATAAGAAAACGTATCATAATACAATGCACTAAAGTCGCATACTCGCATAATATAAACTATATTTTTACTGTAGTTACCTACCGACGATTTTAATGTATATAGTAATATATTTTTATTTTAAATAAATTGGATCAATTGATGAAATTCAGACTATGGAAACGATTGTCTTTGTTCATTTTTTTATTTATTATTACTATTATTATTAGTTATTAATTATCACTATTAATCTATTATAGTATTATTATGTAAATCATTTTACTATGTATTCTTTTTGTAACTTAGTTTCGATAAATAAATAACAATAATAAAAAGCGTGTGAGATGTAGAAAATAATCTTCAATCCAAAAAAAGACAAGTACAATAAATATTTTGCCGACATATTATTTGTAAAGTTGTTATTTTTCTATTATGAAAAATTTCAAGGTATGATGAACTTATTAAAAAAAAGGGATGATGAGTACTACCACCACCACACTACATTTGTCATGTATACTTATAGGTCTTTAATTTCATTTTTTTAAAAGCTTTTTGCAATTATTATTATGATTATAATTACTTTTACATACGCAAACGATGAGCACAATAAAAAGTAAAGGTCCTTACAATATTCTGTATAATTCCATAAAAATTGAATATAAATTTTATTCAAGATCTAACGAGTTAACATTATATATATACTATATTATAATGCACAAAGTAGGGATATCAGCTAAAGTTAAGAGTTTTACAATTTATAAGCATAAGATACAATATAAAAACCTAACTTTTTAAGGGTAATTGTGTCATTTAAACATTGCTAAAAACATGAAAATTCAAAGTTATTTACACATTAATTCCTTTATTTGTATCAAATTGTGAGTTTTTTTAATTGTTTGTTTTTCACCAAAACAAAAAATGTTTTTCTTTTTATTTATATTTTATGTTGTACTATTGGTCTATTGCGCATACACGTGTTATAATATTCCGAAAGTAACAATTCAACCGTCTTATTTTTTTAAATGTTTTGGTATAAACAAAATTTAAAGCAGATATCTAGATTATGATATACAAATACTAGATGCTATAAAATACAACTACCCAATGCTACAAAATACAAGTAAATAACATGATATTTAGAACCTAACTAGCAACAACCTCAACAACTCCATTGAGATTTAAATTCAAATGTTATAATTTAAATATATCAATTATATAGTCAGACATATAACTAAGTCTTAGATAGTTACTATATAATCTCCTCTTTTATCTCAGATGTCGTTATTCCAAAGTCATATATATGCCACTCTTCATCCATTTGTTCTCTCTCTCTCTCTCTCTCTCAAATTCCTTTTATGAATGCTCAAATTCCAGTAGCGGTGGCAAATGATGTGGTGCTCTGGGTGGTGTTACATTTAAAGCATCATTGTGGTTGAAGAATATGAATACATGATTATCAATGACTATACCGATGCTACGAATAAGAAAACTAATAGACGTACAATACATCAATAGAGGATTGATAAGCTAATTGAAACGAGTACTTCGTTGAAGTTTGTCACTACTACTGCATCGCGCGGGTCCAATAATAGAGTGTGTGTGTGTATGTATATATATATTAAAAGAGAACTATACTGCTACAGTTTAGTTTTTCGACTTTATGTTTTTGCACATTAATACTTTAACCCATTAGTTTTTTATTGTTTTTTGTCATGCCTTTTGATTTAGTATATATTACATAATAACTTAGGTGCTACAGTTAAATTTTATGGTTTTAATTTTTGGCCAGAAAGATTTTTTTCTTTATGATTTTGGCATTTTGTTTTTAGTGAAATACCATTTTGTTTCATATTTTTATAAAGTATAAAACGACTTGGTGTTTTATAAAATTGCGTAGATTCATTATTTTAGCCCTTTTAGTTACATTTGAGAAAAACATCATTGATAACATTGATATCATTTGAACCGGTTTTGGTATTCGTTTTTTTTATTTTCGACAAGCCAAAAAGATAACGACCAAACTCACACCCCACAACTTAGGGAAAAAATGATTAAACTCCAGTCGCGTGGCGCGGGGAGAAAAACTAGTTTAGTTTTAGAGTGAATTACGTTTTTAGTCCCTGTGGTTTGTTGGTTATAACGTTTTTCATCCAATAGTTTAAAAACGCCAGATTTAACCATTGTGATTTAAAATTTGTCAAAATTAAGTCCAAACTGTTAACTCCATCCATTTTCTCCATTAATTTTTTTAAAAAGACTAAAATACCCTTGGATTGAAAGTTAAAACTGTTATTATATTATTCCACCCCATTATATCAAACCTTAACCCCACCCTCTTTCCTTGTTTGACCACAACTGAACCACTTCCACCCCCCCCCCCCCCCCCACTCGCCAGCAACCTTCACAACCACCACCCACCACTTGCTCGTAACCTTTACAACCAACACCCACCACTCGCTCACAACCTTCACCGCCACCACCCGCCACTCGCCGGCAACCTAGCTCTCTTACTTTTATGGATCAGTACACTACCTTTAAAAACATAATTTTACATTTTTAATCTTCTTCTTCATCCTTTTTCTCTTAATTTCGTTAGCGGCGAAGGAAAAGTTTGGTCGGTGAGTTCTCCAATTCGATATTATTGTCACTCAATTTGGGTTTTGGGTATTGGATTTTGGATTTAGAATTTTGTGTTTTGATGGTTAATTTAGGAACCGGAGTTTGATTGGAGGATTATACCGACGACAATAATCGGTTTCTCAGGCTCTGCCGCTTTGCGTTTGGTACTGTGGGTTACGTTGGTGGTGGTGGGACTTTTGCTCTGATGGTGGATGGTGGGATTTTCAAACCAGAATTTTACCTTTCATGGTGGTGGTTGTGTGGTGGTGGTGGTGTGTGGCAGTGGTTGTTAGGTGGTCGATGTGGTGTGGCAGTGGGTGCGGTGGTCGCTTAACGATGACTATGAGGTGGTGGTGTGTGGTGGTGACTGTGAAATAGAGATACAGAGAGTAGGTGTGCACAATATGTGTGTGTATACACACACACTTACTTCTTTTTTCTATTTTTATAGATATTTTTTGTATTTTGCATTTGTATATTGAAATAAAAATTTAAGTCCAAGGGTATTTTTGTCTTTTTACATACACTTAACAAAAAAAATAGATGTGAGTTAGTCATCCGGACTTGATTGTGACAATTATAAACCAATGCGTTTTTAAACTATTAGATGAAAAATGTTATAACCATCAAACCACAGGGACTTAAAACATAATTTACTCTTAGTTTTATGTCATAACTTGGCTATATAATAGCTTATACCTACCACTTTCCACATATTTTTGTATATTATTGGACATGAAATTTATTCAAAATCAAGATGTTCATTTGTTTTTTTTTTCTAACTTTAGTATATATAATGCTGTTTCGATATACTTATTATTTTCTTTGTTTTGACATTCTTATTATTTTTTATGTTTCGATATAAACTTTATTCAAAACCGAGTCACCACTACCGCACTACGTGGGAACATAATCCGGTGGTTTATATCATTTAACATGTTTTTGTCAAAATATTATAACGTAAGATAGATGTATATACGTATTAGACTAGCTTTAATAAACTTGTATATTACATAGGTCGATTAAATAAAATATTAAACAGATTAAAATTTTACTAATTCTAAAATAAAATTTAAAGATAAAATACAATTTAAATTATGTATGAGTAAGAAGTATAAGTAATAAACAATTATGTCAACTTTTTATAATTTTTTCAATAAAAAGTTTTGTTTCATAATTATTTTTTGGTTTATAACTTTCAATCTTAACTATTTTTGGTTTAAATTTTTTTGTACTTTTTTAAAACACCAATTTTGATGTATTTCATATTCTTTAAAAAGAGGAAAATTTTTTATTTTATAAGAAGTATTTATTTAGATATAGCATTAATAAAAAGATCTTTTTTCTTAATTTACTAAGAAACAATTTTACTTTAAAAAATTAAATAATATTATTAGTAATTAAACTAATCTATTTTATACTAATAAAAAAATGTTTTATAGGCCACTTGTTACAATTTTGGAGCCCCTAAATTTTATTTCTCCACTTCTCTCTCCTAATAAATATCACACGCTACAAATAATATTATTTACTTTTTATATTAAAAATATTTTTTATTAAATTAAAAAAATCTTTCTACAAATACCATTTGTAAAAAATATTTTTTATTAAAAAAAGAAATTTTTTAAAAAAATATCAAACTTTTAGAAAACACAATATATTTTAAAACCTGTGACTTTTAAAAGATGAAATTTTTATGGCACATAATTAATTAAATTTCAAAGTTATAATAATAAATTATTAAAAATGGTTTGTTTTTAAATAATTTGTTAAAAAACCAACTTTTTTGAGAAAAACAAAAAAATTAAACAAAAGTTTAAGAAATAATATCGTCCTTTTATCGCACGTACGTAATGTCAATCATATCTTATATTAAAAAATCGTTTTATAATTCGTTTAGTACCCATGTAATATATGAGATATTAAACCTAATTATTTAATAAGAGAAAGAAACGATAAATTTTGATGAAAAAAATGTAATACTACCACGTGTACTTATTTGCTATCTTTTTATTAGAATTCTAAAGATATTAAAGTATAATAAACCAAAAATCATAGAAGAATGTGGGTCAGCGACGACATTGTAAGCACCGTCGCTAGGGAAACGGCATTTATATCTACGCAAAACGACAACCCAAAGAGGTGTACACTGTGCCTACGTCAATACCCACATTTGCCAAATGTCAATTGCTTTTTTATTATTTTCAACTCCCCTCAATTATTATCATTCTATATATTATATATTTTACTTTATTTTTTTATTTTTTTAAATAAACCACAATCATATGTGAAGATATTATTCAAGTGCTCATGGTGCCGTGCATAAGTTCGCCGTATATTGTATTAACGTGAGAGATGGGCATCGTCTTGATCAAGTATATATGATATCGATATGGACATGATAGTTGTGTATCGCGGTTTGTGTGTATTTGTTAATGGACAGTTGAAAAGAACATAAAGTGATTTATGATTTGAGGGCGGGGGATATCAATCCACTTAGTGATGCCTTGGAAGGATAACAAACCTAGGGTTGCTAATGACTTGAGTTGGGTTCAAACTCGACAATCAACGGACATGATGTTTTTATGTTTGAAGTTATCTTTTTATTTTCTTTCTCTCTTTCTCTTGTAATTTTCTGTTACGTATTTGCTCAAAGCACCTCAAATGCTCTATTTGGATGGAGACAAACACTACCTTGGCAAACTAGTTAGCACTCGAGTAGGATGTTTGCTTCACGTATGTCTTCTTCCATCTTAAATCCAAACGAGCACAAACGAGTTGGGTGGGCCCATCTCTCTCACGACCACTCACTCAATTAACCATATATACGTGTTTTTTTTTATTTTTTATCGTTCAAAAAGTGGCGTGTATATAAAGATGTGGTGTTGGAAGAGAAATAAATGTTTTTTTAAATGAATGTTAATTTGATATGACAGCTGACATGACGCACTTGATAACATAAAAAATTGCACACATACATGATTTGGTATACATCATGGGATTGTGATAGAAGGTTATGCTATGTGCTAAACATTTTTCTAATTACTACTTTATCATTTATTTTATTTTTTAGAACGACTTTTAATTCATTTTCCTGCCTATCATTTGTAGAATTTATTTTTTAACCTATAGTATAAATATAAGATAACTTACCACTATGATTGTGATTGTCCACTTTATTTGATAGATTTTTATTAACAATCAACAATATTCTTTTCTTTTTACACTAAAAAGATATAAAAGAACTTCTAAACTAAAAATTCAAAAGTCAGTTTAACCTACCATTATATTTATATGATTTTACGTGAGCAAATCAAATTTTATGTGGGAATTTGATGTTTGCCGTTCTTGGCACCACAAATTAGGCTGATTTCAAGCTCAGAGAGCTTTACGATACAAACTTGAACTTGACTCGAGCAAAAACATGATATTTTTCTTTAACAACAATTGTTTTTACTCCTAAGCACCACTTTACACTTTGTAAATTGTAATAACTCAAACCAATACCACATTTATAAAGGGCAATCATTAATACTACTAGACTATAAGCTCCCAAAAAACGAATTTAACTCTAGTGTAAAAGCTCAAATGTTCATATAACTATTATTTTTATATGTAAATTGTTTGAGTAAACACTATCACTACATTTAATACCAAAATTTCAAATATACATTAAAATATATAACAATAACTGGCCAAGTGGCCATCATTTAAAAAATAATAATAATAACGAAACATGCATCATGACATGAATCAAGAGGTGGGTGGGTGGGTGTGTAAGGAATTCTTTGCTTTCAAAATTCAACCTACGACTCTTAACAACCCACAAAAGGAATAACACACCTGACTTGATTAGTATAGTTGACAATTACAACCAATTTACTTAATAATAGTTTTCTTTCGGCTAAGTTTTATCTCTAACGGGTCCAACGACTTATATTTATATACTGGCAAAAACTAAAACGGGTCAAACATGGCAAATGGTACATCAATAACTTAGCTTGTTACGACCCAATGAATTTTTCACCTCTACACGCGAGCAATAAAGATAAGACTTAATAAAAGGTACATCACTAACTTAACGAAAGGTGCATATTATTGAAGTGAGACATGTTTTTTCTTTTTTGTAAATGTATTATGATTATACTATACAATATACATAGCCACACGACTCACGAGTCTTTACCTCCAACTTCAAAGCGTGAATTTGGTTTCTGGCGGTAGTATGTTACAGTTACTTGGGCGATAATTGCATCTCAAAGTTATGCAGCCTGTTGAAACATATTGGTTTGGTTCATTAGCTAATACCAATAATAAGCATGTCTTTTGCAAAAACATATATGAGTTTTTTCTTTTATCTCAAACACGATAAAAATTAGATAAAATGGATATGGGTCAAATGGGCCAACCCATACTAAAAATGAACACGGACTTGTTTTGACCCATTACTTACCCACCCACTTTATCAACTCTAGTGATGACACATGCACAATGGGTGCATGCTCAAAACCTGATATAAGCGACTGATGAACATAATAATTTTAAATGAGTCATCGAGTTATGGAACATTGGTTAGGAGTCCTGGAAATAAAAAGATAACGGCCTAACCTTGACGTTAAAGAGAACACTGTTGTCGGAAACCTGTTGGCCAATAGTGACTTGAAGCCCGCTAATAATGCCAGAGGTTGGCGCCTTGATCACATGCTATTGAATAACCATGAAATAAATTTGGGAAATGTTAGTTCTGAATTCAAATTGAATTATTATTGAATTATATGAATATGATTTCAAACCTCCATTTTCATAGCTTCCATGACTAACATAGGTTGACCTTCTTCAACTTTCATTCCATCTTTGACCAGAACCTTAACCACCAGACCAGCCATGGGGGCAACAACTGTCCCTGGAGGATGAGATGCTGATTCACGACTTCGGGGCTGATGGGTTTCAAGGTCATCCAACAAATCAAGCCCTACTTTTTGCTTAAAGTGATGATGGTTTGAACCATGCCATATGTGAATGTGCTCAGTCTGATCCTGTAATTTGTAACAAGAAACAAGTGTCGGTTACTTGGCTAACCGGGCTTCGTCTTTTAAGAAATATATTATTCATTTTTTATTATATTTATCTTAATACTCATCACTCAGTGTTACATAATCGCTATGTTCTCATAAACATGTTTGTACATGCCAATGAGAAAGACAGGAATGAAACACATCAAAGACAGTCATTGTGCAGCTCTGCTGAGACAAACTTTGTCGATCATAATCAGTGTTGAAATCGCATATGTTAAATTAGTAGTTTAGGAAGAATTAGAAGTGGAACTGTAAAGCCATCTACTTATTAATGGATATCTCCAATGGTTCACAGTTAAAAAGAGTTAGCTAGAGAAGAAACAGGTCGAACAGGCCAAACACTTTAAAGTTGCCCAAGCTGTATTTTTAATGCTGAAACCACCAAAATCATGTTATTGAAAATTAGAAGAACCTTTGTTATCATTTTTACATGCTAGTTATTTATAAAAAAAATTAAAATTTTTGGATGGAAAATGTTTTAGGCCAACCCTACCAACCACGTGCCGACCTGCCCATTTTGCCACCTATAGAAAGAATACAAAAAGAGATGGTGCACCATTAGATAACTGGCCAGATTCACGTTCTTGCTTATACCATCAGCCTCAACTCGGAAATCATGGTCTCCCAGGTGTGTTACTGTTGCTTCCAGATGACTAGAGCTGTTTTCCCCCATCTGTAAACATGTATAAAGTATCAAAAATGTAACAAGCAAGTAGATTAGAGGCAGCAATTTCAGCTCATTTACTTATGTTAGGTCGACTCAGGTTATATAATATCCAAAACAGCCAAACAGTTTAAGTGAAACGAGTAAGCTGAAAAGGAAAGGAGTCATTGATTTAAACGAGTTAAACATCACCCCAAGTGCCTTTCCAAAAGTTGCATCAATACCGAAATTATATAATTTTGTAATCATATATGAGACACTAATTACTTTAGAAAAAAATAAAATATTGGACAAAGTGTGTTTCTAGTCAACCTAATATGTTTCAACCGGAACTCGTTACCTGAATGCAACCCAAGCGAGCCCCAATTTTACCACCTCTAATGTAGATGAAAATAGGATATGATGTTAATTTAATTTATTGGCATTCTTATGATGTTTACCTTGATGAGGTAATTCCCGTTTGGCAGATGAGTGGTGGAAAGAGTAAGGTGCTCTAAGTTGTTATCATGGTATTCATTCTCCCACTCTAGTTCTATTGTACGTGAAGCATGATGGTTAAGTCTAAATGGAGGATTTGTATACCACACAGACAACCCGCCTAAAGAACATTTATTAATGATTATTAGTATTTCATTGAATGATATGCAGTTTCTTGAAAGAAAAAGTTTCTGGGCTTACTGGGAGGACTTTTCTTCAATAATGAACGCTCCTTTTCACATATACATGCAGCTACTAAGGCTGCACTGTGTTTTGCAGCTTCATATGCTGCCTCTGCCTCTGCTGAATCTTTTGGTGTCACAAATAAGTCGTCTTTAAACTGATCGATAAAATGTGTTTCAAGTTCACCATTTGCAAATGCTTTGTGGTTAGCAAGTTTGTAGAGAAACTCAATATTTGTGGGCAATCCTGCGACCTGCCAAAAATATGTACATAAGTAATTACAATATTATCAAGATTCAGATTATGCAATCATATCAAATAGTAATTTGAATATTTTTACTACATGTGCAGGATTCAAGTAATATATGCATATATTGAAAAGAAGAATGCAAAAGCAAGTACATAAGTGATGATAGTATTGTCAAAGAATCATTAGATGGAAATCACATCAAATCATGAATGGAAGTAGTCCAGATATCTTTAGTGCATGAACTGCAAAATTCAAGAAAAAAATGCACATATTGGAATCGAGAATGCATAGGTAATAACTAATAACTAGAGGTTGAACATGGGCTGATCGGCGAATGGGAATGGATCAAAACAGGTAAATTTTGGTGCTGGTCAAATCACGTTGATTGACCCGAAACACTTCTTATCCTAAACTTCATTAACGTTAAAAGTATCGGGGCCTCAAGTATGATTATGAAAATTATATTATTTCCGCTAATAATTAAAATCATTAAACATATTGATTTAGGAGGTTTTATGCATTGAGAATACACTTTAGGTAGAATTGACCTGTTCGATCTTATTTCTTTTTAGCTCACTTTTTCTAACACTTTGACCCGATAGACATAAAAACATAGCACAAATTGACCATCCACAAGTACATGGTTCGTAACTGCCACCCCAAATTAACAACATTCTTAGCTTAATCATTATAAAGAAAAAAAATGCTGCAATACTAATATATCCTTCTCAATGTATCAATTGGTTACTAGCAGTCTAACACTTTACATATAGGCAGAATCAGTTGCCGCCAAAGTAGATGAATTTTTTTAAGAGATGAAAAACGTATGAATTAACTGCGGTAAGATATCAGGTAATTAAGTATACCTGAAACTTGGATAAAGAATCCTTCAATTTAACTAATGCTGCAGCACGGTTCTCTCCCCAAACCACAAGCTTAGCAATCATAGGGTCATAATGCATGCTTACAGTGTCCCCTTCTTCAACTCCCGTCTCAACTCGAACTGACATATATTATATCAACCGTATCAAAAGGGTGATACATCCCTATGAAATAGTAGTTTAATAATTTCATATTATAAGTTTTATTGGACAAACTGGAGTTAATCAAAAGAGTATAGAAGTTTTATTGGACAAAACTGTAGTTAGTAATTCCATTTTGTTTGCAGGCTTATGAGCATGGATATCTTGTGATAATGAACATTTTAAACTGCTATTTTAGGAAGTTCACAGAAATATCTGTTGCATCTTATCATATGTTCAGCAGAAAAGGATGTCGCAACATACTGGTGCTGAGTTTGCAGGCTTTGTTGTCATAAACTAGATTTTTTGTTCCTTCATAAGTATTGATTACATGTTTATAATTTATGCAGACAAATATAACAGAAACATACCACTTGCTGAGGCTGGAATAGGATGGTAATATTGAAGAACTCCAGTTGCCGGTAGAAATCCTCTTGGCACATTTTCAGCATATATTCGGGCTTCAAAAGCATGACCTGCCAAACAAAGTATATACGCATATTGAAAGACTTAATATAATCAACAAAGAATATATGGCAAAGCAAAATTAGGAAATTCAAAAGCCTTTTTAATCATTTTCCTGCATTGTGAGTAAAAGTGGTTGTTTTGGTCCATATAAATACAAATGGGTTGATTTGGATTATGCTTTATCTCTCACTGATTAAATGGGTTAAGCTAAAACATTTAACTATAAAAAACAAGTCAAATGGGTTTAAATCATCCAAAATTAATAACTGCATAAAATCTTCTATATAAATAAAAACGTTTATATTGTTGTAAAATATAGTTACGTAATCATATTTAACATATTAATTTTTATAGATCTTGAAAAGTAAAGAATATAAAAGTGATTTGTGGGTGGGACCAACCTGGACAGTTACCCAACCTGGCCATTATGTAGTGATGTGCAAATGCATGTACTACCTACTATAAATTATATATGAAAACCTACTTGATGCAATTCTAGCATTTACTTGAAACAAAATATAAGAACAAAAATATTTGAAGTCTCAATTCACCAGATAAAGGGATCTGTGCTTGATTAAGGGGAAGTGATTCTCCATTTGCAACACGAATTTGCCACTCTACAAGATCTTGACCCACAATCATCTCAGTCACAGGATGTTCAACCTGATAAAAGGTTGTAACAAAAGCACATTAAAACGCAACACAAATATCATATCCTTCACTAGCTAATATAAAGTGATGACACAAGCAAGTACCTGAAGGCGTGTGTTCATCTCCATAAAATAAAATTCCCCAGAGAGAGTATCAACGATAAACTCAACCGTACCAGCATTGTGATAACCAACCGCCTATAATATAATCAGACACAAACTGCCAGATCAATAAAACCACTGAATATATCTTACTGTCATTTGGTTACAACCAAGAGAACAAACAATTCAATTAGATAGGATTCATGATTGAGAATTGATATTAATTGCCATTTCATGAACTTTTATGTAGAGGTAGCAAATTCAGGATTAGGGTCTGCTTTATCTCTGAAAGGTCATACAGGTGAAATTAAAAGAAACAGGTTGAATGGCTCAAAAGTCAAAAGTCTGTCCAAAGTTCATTTTTGATGCATAAAACCACAACATCATTTTATTACTAAGCTCTGCACAAAATACAAGCGACTTACCTGCGCAGCAGATACAGCGGCTTGACCCAAGCGTGTACGGAAGTCGCTAATGATATCTGGCTGCAAAACAGATCTTTTTCACAATTCCAGAAGAATTACTGAAAAAAATAATTAGATGAATTGTGTATGATTTACAGCTGGAGCTTCTTCAATTATCTTTTGGTGTCTTCTCTGCACACTGCAATCTCTCTCATACAGGTATACAATGTTTCCCTGCTTGTCCCCAAATACCTATCATTATGAAGTTCAGAATGAAGATTAGATGGTTATTTGGTTAGATAACTATGTCATAATTTTTAAAGTAAAATCAGTTAAAATTGTAACTAGGAAAAAAAAATTGGAAGTATTGTAACCAATAAATTACTTGGACTTCTATATGCCTTGGTCTGGTTATATATTTCTCTAGCAAAATTGTGTTTACACCAAAAGAAGCAGCGGCCTCGCGCTGAGCTCCTAAGAACGAGTCAACAAATTCTTTTGGACTATGCACAATCCTCATACCCTGCAACTCACCAGCATTCACACAAATGTGACACAAATATATTATCTGAAAAAGGATTTAAAAATACTTCAGAAAAAAAAAGTACCTTTCCTCCACCTCCATGGGTGGGCTTTATTAGAATAGGATATCCGATCTTATCTGCTTCTGATTTCATGATATTAATATCTTGTTCATGACCATGATACCCAGGCACAAGCGGCACACCTGCTGCACCCATTATTCTCTTTGATGCGCTAATGGTAACATAATAGCATCAAATGAGAATAGCTGAATAGAAGAAAAATTCAAAGAAGAGATTTGTAAATGAAATGAAGTAACCTAACGCGTAAATGCAGAAATGGATATGACTTGATTTTTAAGTTAATGGATGATAGAACAAAAGATCAGTCAGCAATCCTCAGAATTATATATACGAGTTTAAGGCTACCATAAGGCAGGTGCAAGGAATGATGATAAGAGGCTAAATAAGTGTGTATTTCAGCTCAAAAATTGACTTCCTTCTTGATAAGATTAATTTAATGTGGTAGGGGATGCTACCGCGAGTTAGGAAAAATGAGAAGGCTAACATAAAGAGAATGGAAACCTCTTACTTCCGGCCCTAATAACACTTTTGCATTAAGTGAGAACACCAAGAACTTAAGTATGAACTAGATTAAGGTCCTAGTAGAATCACATCAAAAGAATTTACAGATATATGCACCTTTTATCACCCATTTCACGTATTGCAGATGCAGGGGGTCCAACAAAGGTGAATCCCTCGTTTTCACAAAGTTGAGCAAAGTCTGCATTTTCTGATAGGAAACCATAGCCTGGATGTATAGCCTAATATCAAAAGATAATATCCACTCATGAACTATGTCCTTGAATGTGTAGAAACCAATAAAATTAACAAGCTAAGAAAATTTGAGATCCAAGTATGATAAAATTGAACTGCAATTTACCAACAGAAAAATGTGAACCTAAAAGTGCTAAAATCATGCTCATCAAGTATATACACAAGTCTTCTTGTGTAAGAATTAATTTTTTCGATTACATGAACATTAAAAGTCAGTTGAGATGTAACTTATAAAGGATTAACAATATGATGAAACGAAAGTTGGTAATGGTATCACCATGCATGTCGAATTTTAATACATAATTTTCTTTCTGCAACTACTTGATATTCGGATAATAATTTAGCAAACAAAATGGTAAATAAACTGACTCGTGGAAATTCATCCCTAACTGATCATTTGTTCTAGCCATCCCAATGTGAGGCACTCTCCTTTTTGCTTCTATACGAGGAGTTGTCACTTAATTTTGTCTTTAGTTTCAAGGGTCTAGTCATCATAGGGAGTCATTTGTGGTTTCCTTCAGACACCAAGTATTACATTCACATCCACTTCGATTCACAGGATGACCCAAAAGAAGCCATCCAATGTTTTTGTAGAAGAACAGCATAATATATTAACAGAAAAAAAATCTTAAAGGCCCAAACTACTAGCTCCGGTAACTGAACTAGATCATACTCAGACGCTATGCTTTTCAGGATTTACACGATTTGTTCACATTAAAAAATACATAGTATAAGTATATGTACTCATTTAGTGAATAGTTGAAAGTTGAAACCATAGCACGATATTTTCAAACATACGCTAGTTTCATTTACCATAAACGATGCGATACTCAATGGAAGTGCACCAATTTCCCAGTAAGCCAGTAATTACACAAACACGATCCTCTATTGGCTGCAATTCTTGTACAATCAACATAACATGAAATGCAAAATTCGAAACACACAAATTGGTGTATAAATCAGCCTCTGTAATCCAATTCACATTCCAAGTGTTTACAGAACAGTACAATCAGTATAACAAAACTAAACCTACGAAAATATATATTATAGAATTTAAACAAATCATGGACACTACAGTCTACAGTCATTATCGAACTGTTACTAGTCAGACGCTACTACAGCAAACTAAATTACTTCTTTATCAACAACTCACAATCACAATGAAGTTCCAAACACCTAGTCAATTAGATAACCGTTTAGAGCATGCAAATTTTTCAATTTGTAAGCAAATGCCAACGCCTAAAACTAACAGTATCTAACACAACAATCTCCAAACAACAAAAACACAAATCAACAAAACACTAAAAAACGATCATACCTGAGCACCAGTACGAGCCGCAGCTTCAACAATCGAAGACGCGTTCAGATAACTCGATCGAGCCGGCGGCGGACCAATCCGAACAGCCTCATCAGCGGACTTCACATGGAGACTATGCCTATCAGCGTCACTATACACCGCAACAGTCTGTATCCCTAACCTCTTCGCCGTTCTCATGATCCTACAAGCGATTTCTCCTCTGTTTGCTATCAGTAGCTTCTCGATCTTCCGATTGCTCTTCTCGTTGTTGCTTGAGTTTGTTGATGCGGATGATGCTCGGTATTGTATGTGATTGAATCGATTGCTTGAGCTCCGGCGAAGCTTCCGGTAGATCATTGATGTCATCGACATGGTGGTGGTGGTGATGGTGGTGGTTGTACGGTGGTCCGGCGAGTGGTGGTGGCGTTGGGTATTTGTAATAAGAGCCCATCACGCTTGCGTGGAGATTTTATCAGTCCACGTTAGTATTGATAACCATTATCTCGTCTTAAATTTATTATTGTTAACTTATTTTAACACGAGAAAGTTTACCGCACAAAATAAATGGGAAAATTACGAGATTGGTCATTTGACCGATCTGGTTTTACATACTAGTCATTGACTTCGACTTTTACAAAAGTAGCCAATATCTCGCCACCAGGCGATACAAATCCATGCGTATCGCCTAAATTGATTAAAATTGATTTAAAAGAAGCGAGACATAGGCGATACAATTTCCCATATGTCTCGCTTTGACCGGCGATACGCCGGCGAGACAATCCCCCTTGTGTCTCGCTTTGACCGGCCCATCTCAAACACATCCCACCAGCCAGCCCATCTCAAACAAGCCCAGCCCATGTCTCGCCAATCGGCCCATCTCAAACAAATCCCACCAGCCAGCCCATTTAAAATTTTAAAATCCAGCCAGCCCATCTCAAACAAGCCCAGCCCACTACATTTAAATTTAAAGGCCTAGCCCACATCATTTGATACAAAAATTCAGCTTTGCAACCTTTAAAATATTTAAGATAAAAAAATTAAATAAAAATCAAATTGTAAATATTAGTATAAATACACATAACATTAGCTAACTTCATTCACTATCTAAAAAACACTCTTACTTTCTAAAAAATATACCTCTATGGATAATAATCAATATTGTTCTCAACCCGTTCCGAAACCTTCATCTTGGATCATGAATAAATGGAGGCATGCAAGGAATCAACAAAATCTTCACCTTCGAACGTTCAAAACTCGGAAGAAAACCCGCTCGAAAACCGTGATCATGCACAAGAAGATGTTCAAGGCAGACCATCTTCAGTACGTAAATGGGTCATTCCAGATGATGAATCAGATAAATGGTCAACAGATGTTATGGATTTTTATAATAAAGGGGATGCACCTTTTTGTTATTCTGCTATATTTTTGACACCAACAAAACTTGACAAAAATTTTTGGGGTATTTTACTCGGTCTACGACGTAACGGTTGTTTAACCGCAGTGGTAACGTTTTGTATCCATTATTGTTAAATTTATTTTTATGTTATACATTTTTATAATTGTATTAATATAAGCATTTTTATTCAGCACATTGAAGGTTGGGTTTTAAGAATGATGAATTGGAGACATAGAGAGCTTTACAAGAATCCGTTGTCGAATATGCGTTGGAGTATACTGCCTCCACAATTTTTTGATTTTTTAACCGACTCGTGTAGCAAGCATGTTGTTTCTTTTGCAGATGAAAGTTCAAACCGTATCCCTTTTTTTTAGATATTGATTTTCTGTATTCAGAGTCAAGAATGGGTACTTGTTCGTATTAATCTGCGAACCATAAAATATGCAACTAATAATCAGAGCTGGCCGACTTCATTGGTTCAGGTTGTGTATAAAATGTAGCACACAGCTGGCCGACTTGAATGTGAAAGTCCTTACTGTCCGTTTTATTTTTTTTATCTCGTGGTCAGTGTTATGTAGATAAAAAAATATAAACGATATAGTAGGACATTTTTTATTAGTGTTATGTAGATAAAAATAAATACCATTGTGACGATTTGTATGAAGGTTTTGAAGGAGGACGTAAAATAAATATCATTGTGGCGATTTGTAAATGTTTGATGGTAAAAGAGATGGTAATAGAAATGATGAATGTAAATTTTGATGGTAAAAGAGATGGTAGTAAAATAAATGAGATTTTAGAGATGATAGAAGGTTGGAAAGTGAATGAATAAAATTGTTAGTTGAAGAGTATTTATAGTAGTTGAAAAATTAATATTATTCTTTTATATTTTAATCATAGTGGTGGTATACTACATGGCAAGTGGGATCATCTACTCGCTACATGGCAAGTGATACAATAGACAAAATTGTAAATAATTGTTGATGGATTTGAAACAGAATACATATATTTGATAACATACATAGTCTATTTCTTTTTTACATTATCTTTCATTCTACTCACTACATTTGATGCTAACAACTCTGCTAATCTGTCGCGAAAATTTTAAGGAGTTTGAATGGTATCGAGTGATAGCATAACGTCTTCACCAGAAATTAAACGTTCTATAAATAGACACACACACACCCCGCAATCTCCCGACCCGTTTGTTTGTATGGGCACGTTAGATGGAAAAATTATCTTGTATATTTGTAGTGGAACAACAACTCCATTAGTATCATAATTATTTGATTATTGAATAACCAATTACGAAGTGGTTTCCATAAACTTTCAATAAGTCGCCTAGTTTCCTGGGGCTTGAATGTTGGAAGACTGTCAAAAAAATTAAATATGAATACTATAACTATAAGTTATTAATTAAAAAATTATAAAATAGATAAAAAGTAAATTTTATATCTGTTATACACATATAGAGACCAGTTAGGAATATCCAACTTTATTAATAACCAGTGTAGATTATCAACGTTAAATGGAATGTAAACCTGCAATATTTTAATATTTTTAAATATTAGTTGTACATTTAATTTTTTTAGAACATAATAATTATTAAAGTAACAAGTTTTTTACCTCATCAACCGAAGTTATATCCGGATATGGATATTCTGATCCGTTGGCATACAAGTTACAATTATCACCGTTAAGTAGACAAATTGCAAACCAAGGCGGCAAAATCGACCATTTTGCATTCACAGGACGTGTTCTATACAGATACATTTGCCAAGCCAATAAATGTTGTAATCGTAAAAATATATTTTTAAAAACTTTATAAAATATGAATTAATTATTTTTATTAAAAATAAGTTACTTACGTCGTCCTCTAGCCAATCAAGATATCCGGTCATGCCCATTAACGTTCCTAAAAATTTCTTTGAAAGTTCAAAATCGAACGTGAGAGATGTCTTAAATTTATCACCATTGTTGAATAACTCTATAGCATTTGTTGGTTTAGCCTTGTTGAATTTATCAACAACGGGAGTCGGTGATAGTATTTGATACGGTGAACAAAACGCTGGCCCTGGTTTAATAACACGTTTCTCTGTTCTTTGTGCCAAAGGAAGGGTTTGTAACAAATATGAGGAATTTATTAAACAAATATGATGAATTTATTAAACATATATTAATATTTCTTAAAATAATATAAAACATATATTATCACCTTTTCAACCGTAGAAAGGTTAAAACATGGTGTTAACTGATTAGCATCCGGAAACTATTGAAACGGAGTTTCCATATTAGCATAAGTGTCACACCCCCGCTAAAAGCGGAAACACGGGGATGTAACGAGACCGGGATCGTCATAACACATGGTAAGCGATAGAGATGCAATATAAATAAATGATGACAAGCGTGTCATGACGACACCCGACAACAAGGGGACTTGTGTCGTGTTTAGTCAATGTTCACGACAACATAGCCATAAGCAACATAATAATGATAACACATAATCACATAAGATGAAATTATAAATGTTAATTCCCACAACCCGGGAACAAGTTCAAAAGTTGATAATTGTTTACAAGCGTTAACATTGTTCAAAAAAGATTGTTTAATAAAACATGAGCTAAGTCCCAAAAATGCATCCTAGGGTCTCCACTAAGGCAGCACACCTAGATTCCTGGACTTGCATGATCACCTGAAAAGATATGCTTAAAACGGTCAACATAATTGTTGGTGAGCTCGCAGGTTTATATAATAAAAATGTGAGTGATGCTGTAATAAATAGCGCGTCGGAATACCGTGAATACAGTTATTACACAAGTAAATATCACATGACATGAGCTTTGCAACCAAACCTAGCGACGTACACAAAGAAATTGTCGGCATATATTCACCCAAGGGCCCGTTCCTGGCCACTGATGGTACCAACTAGTATACCATCGAACGAGGGTGGGGGTGTCAACCCAGTAGTACTACCAATACCTAACCGTCGGTTCCCACACTGGAATTAAATAGTTGCAAAGATAGAACCACATAGCAGACCCAAGCATGTATCAAATAGTACTTGCAACACAGTATCACTTTGATTCCTTGTATGTAAAATGTATGTAAGTTGTACAGCATAAAAATTGTGTAAGCATACTCTTCCCCCAATTTGTAAATGATTGAAATATTGTATAAGCGTAAAAAGGGGCCACGAAACTCACTTGTTAAGTGGTAAGTATGTATGAGCGATGTATCCCAAATGTTGAATGCAAATAAACAGTCAAACACCTATTGACAGTTATTGTATAGCATTAATGATATGATATATGTATAAGCGCGCAATAATGATGGGTCGGTTCGGGTCGTATCGGATGGGTCACGCACAACACACACAGACTGACACACGTACTAGATCCTATGTAGATCCAAGTACAAGACATTGTCGCCACTAATGATGATGTTTAAATAAAAGTCTCGTTGTTTATTGAAGAAACATTAAATAAGTGCCAATAGTTATAAGTCAATTTGATCGTTGTTAAAACGTTAGTTCAATTTGCTCAAAATAGTTTCTTTGCCCTTTCTCGCGTTGACTTTAATATTTGTGGCCAAACAATGGCATTATTGTGTTAGTGTTACCTCGACACCACACGACATACTCACGCCACGCACAAGGGGTCAAACACAACAATTTCAGTCGCATACAAGGTCAGACGCACGACTCAACCTCCATTCGTGCGAATCAACCCTCAATCGTGCGAATCAGCTTCATTCGTACGATTGAGCCTTCATTCGTATGATTGACCTTCAGTCGTACCACACAACACCCAATCGCACGACTCAACTTCCATGCGCACGAATCAACCTTCAATCGTGCGAATTAGCTACTTTCGTACGACTGAACCTTCATTCGTGCGATTGGACTCCAGTCGTACGAATCAATTTCATTCGCACACATTCAGTCGGTCACCTGACTCAATCGCACACAATCACTCAATCGCATGACTCATTCGCATACACTCAATCGCACGCATGACTCAATCGCACACAGACACTCAGTCGCACAACTCAGTCGCACGACATGCCTAGTCGCACAACTCAGTCGCGCGATTGACTCAGACGCATGATCCAGTCGCACGACCCACTCAGTCGCACGGCTCAATCGCATGGATGACCCAGTCGCCTGATCTGCAGAATCGCGACTGTGGTCGGGATGAGCAGCCCCCGAGCTGCTCTAAACACGGGTTTTACACCACAAGGACCTCCAGAAACACTCAACAAACATACACAAGCATAAAACACAAGCAAAGAGACCTCACACGCACCCATACGACCTTGTATGTTCGGGTTGAACCCGAACACCCGAAACCCTAGTTTGGACAGCCGTGAAAAAGCTCGAAAAAGGACAACCAAAGACAACTACCTGCTAAGGAGGGGTAGTCTAAGCTGTAGATGATGTCAAGACGAAGAAAACGAGACCTCTCGGGTCGGATTTGGTGATAAAATGGTGATTTTGTGTGTGAAGAGGAGATGAAGATGAAGAAGATGGTGAAATGGGGATTACGGCTAGTAAAGGAGGTATTTATACCCAGCCCAAGTTTGCAAAATTACAAGTTTAGTCCCTGCACTTAACCCCCGAGTTTTCCCAAATTTTGTTCGGTTGAAAAACGACTTCGTTAGGTTTTTATATTAATTGTAAAAGTTCATTTAATGTTGTCATGACTTAAGAGATGGTTATATTAAAACATTTATTATATTTATAAAATGATATATTTAACGTTTTCAAAAATGAAAGTTTTAAAGGTCTTTTTAAGGTTCACACACGATTTTTAACGAATGCACACACAACGATAATATTGCACACATGAAATCCACATAATGAGTCAAATAGAGATGATGAATGACCAAATATAGAATAGATGACGGGCAAACACGTTAATTGACGGACCTTAAAGTGACGGATATCACAATAAGCGTTTGATGTTTCCTCATTTTGGCTTGTAAAATACTACACTACAAAAAGTTATATAATTGTTAATCGTTACTTACACATAATAGACGTGTAATTATAAAAATTAAATTACTTACAACAACCCGAGAAATGATTTCCTCTAAATTCTCCTTTTCTGAATGATTATATATTTTTTCCAAAGCCTATTAAATTTAACAAAACTTTTATTTATTTCATTTCATAATTACTCAAATTATAAATAAACATGTAATTAAAAAAACTTACCATAATAGGTCAGGCAGCTCTTTTAATATATCATTTGATACCATATTCGAATTTTTTATGAAATCATATTGAGACTCAAACGGAGTGCATGGCTTCTTATCAGTACGATCGGGCAAATGTTTACTTACCGGATTTTCTCCCAAAAAAAACAACTTTCTCTATAAAATGGCTCGTGTAATTCCAATTAAGTTACAATCATATTCATCGGAAAAAAGAAGTCTGAAAGTAAAATAATAATTCATTTACAACAATTGTATTTAGAAGCGATCAAAAATAAAATACCTACCAATCCAGAACGACTAATGATAGCTAACATTCGTTCCAATGATATAGTTTCAGAACGCGGCCCTGCCATCCCTCTTGGCAAAAATCCACGCAATGGTTTATTATTACGAAATTCTGGAGATATTTCGAATACCCACATCTGAAAAAAAAGTTTAGTAATTAATAAATCCCAAATGTAAATAAATTAAAATATAATAATAACAATTAAAAAAAATCTACCTTAAACGACCATATAAAACCTTTCAACATACTCTTCGACTTCGTTATTAAAAGTTCATTTTCCACCGCTGCAAACAACAATGTTAACAAACATGGTTGAAATTTATATATGTGTGAAATGAGATTGATGAAAATTATGTTACAAATTTTTAAGTGTTAGCATAATATATATAGTATTATTACATTAATTATGGTAGATAGAATATATTAATTATAAATTTATTACATTATAAATTATGGTAGATAGTATTATACTTAATATTATATTAGGGTTTTATTTTGGGGTGGGCTCAACAAACAGCCCGAAATATTATATTATATTAGGCCCAAGCAAAGCAAGACCCAGGCGAAGGGAGCCCAGGAGATGGGAAGCCCAGCCGAAGTGAGGCCCAGGCGAAGGGAGGCCCAGGAGATGGGAGGCCCAGGCGATGGGAGGCCAAGGCGATGGGAGGCCCAGGCGATGGGAGGCCCAGGCGAAGGGAGGCCCAGGCGATGGGAGGCCCAGGAGAAGGGAAGCCCAGCCGATGGGAGGCCCAGCCGAAAGGAGGCCCAGGCGAAGGAAGAAGGCCCAGGGGAAGCCAGGCCCAGGCGAAGGAAGAAGGCCCAGGGGACCAGGCGAGATGCAAATTGTATGCCGGCGATCGACACAATTTACCTTTACTTTTACTGAATGGTGATATTTATCCATATTAGGGCGATACGGGGGTACGATTTCATTTTTGGGCGAGACGATAGCGATATATCATGTATTTGTATCGCTTGGCTCATAAAGTTGGTGATATGTTATGTATATGTATCGCCGGGTGGCGATATCTTGCCACGTGGCCAATTATCATTGGTTGTCTATTTTGGTATTTTGTATAGTCAAAGGCTATTATATAAATTTTATTTGGTCAAATGGCCATTTTGGTAAATTTCCCAAATAATATTCTCTGTGCGAAAGTATATAAAGTAATAATATAAGTATGGGTAGGTTATGTGTTCAAGTTTTAATTTGAGCAAAAATACTTAAAATTGAAGCAGTGGGTTTTGTCAACAATGAGCTTTCTCTTAAGAGGGTTGGGGGTGCGTTCCCGACTGGAAAACGGATAGGTGGGTCCGATTAAGATAACACATATATTCCGAAGTAGAGTCGCACATTTGTCATTCAAAAAATATAAAATAATTATGTAAAAAAATATTACGGTGAAATTATAATGTAAGTGTTACAATTAATTACGTTGAGATTGAATTATCACGCTGTTAGAAATACATACTATAATTCAATTCAATGTCAAATGTTTTTGTGGTATTATATTTTATTAATAGTTGGTTAGTTTTTATTTCATAAATATGTTGTTGGACTGGTTGAGCTTTGTGGTTTTTTAGAGTTCGGCTAAAGAATTGATGGGCTTAGGAGAAAAGTATATATGGACATCTCATGGACTTAACATTATGCTGCTGGATTTCCATTTCAATTAAGAAAAGGTTTATCTAAACAAGGAGATTTATATACCAGTACCTCTTCCTATTCATCTTTTCAACGTTCTTGATAAGGGCATCAATACAATCAAGATCGATCAGGGAGGAAAGTGTTCAATAGATCGATAACTATCAACGCATTCTCTTGTTCTTCATCTTCTTCATGATCATCTATTTATCGTCAGCTAGCCCTCGTATCTTCATCTTTTTATCTTTTTTAACGTCAACTTTGTCTTTGTATTAGGGTTTTGTCACAACGAGAAATCCTATATGTTCTTGAGTTTAACTCATGGTTCTTTGTATCAAATTGTCTTGTTTATGATTTGAGAGTCGTTTATGTGTTTTGTATTCATTATATTGTTTCTAATCTTTGTCTTCTTCATTTTTGGGTGTAACTGATATTGGTTTGTGATCAAATCAAGTTGATTTTACTTTTTTGACACACGCAAAAGTAGAATTATCACGCATAAAGGTATTCTTGTGTTATATATCACGCAAGTGTAATCACTTTTTACGTGATTATTACTTGTTCTTGCGTGATAATCTCGTCTCAAACTCGTACACTTCGCACGAATAAGACACTTGTATACTGACTTTCCTTATTTTAGCGCTAGATATTATTTTATTTACCATATATTATCCGACCTATGTTAATTTTTTAAGATACGAGTCTGGTTTACCTTTCAACTGAAAGGTTGTAAATAATATTATATAAATCTTAATAATTCATCTTAGGAACCTTTTTATGGAACTAGCCGATATATTTTTATTAATTTTTGTATAAAGTTGATATATTTTTACTAACAAAAAAACCAACTTAGTAAGGTAACATTATAACCTCTCGTTCACCATTTTCGAATGCACGGACCCTAAAATTTAGGGTTTTTTTTTTAATAAAAAGTATTATATTGCTTATAATTTATTAACAGCTTATCATCATACTTATATCTAACATGAGCATAAGATCATATGTTATGATTTTCCCGTATTCTTTGCAGCAAGGTAGCACCCCGCGCTCCCCGCAAGTGGGGGTCTGTATTCTCGCAATTCTCGTGATGCCACCCCACCTAGAAGTGACCCTCCTTCAGTGCCCTCTTTTTTGTCTTCACAAAATAGTAATGAATCCTCAATGCATTTTCTTTTCTTTCATCACATACACTCCTCGAAATAACACATCACCCCATCCTGTCAATGCACTTCATCACGTGTTGTAATATCATAACGCATGGCCTAAACCCCAAAGAAACCGGTTACATTGTGATCACTATAGTTTGCTACATAATAATATTTCTATTGATAGATTACTAAAAGCGCTAAAATAAGTGAATTTATGAAAATTTCACACAATTGTTAAATAATCAGTTATATATCTAAACATCTTGGGTCCTTTCTAGATATTCAAATATAACTAAAATTTTAACAAAGGATGTGTTTAATATTTTTTTAAATTCAATAAATCTAATCAAATCTCTATGTAAACGGTAAACCTGTAACACTTTATAGTTCAAATACACAAATAAGAAGTTAAGCAACAAATCATAAAATATTATCGTCTCGGCTAATATGTTCTCAAAATTGGGCCTGGCCCAACTAGATGTAACTATTAACTAACGAAGCTTGTAACGATATCATTAAATGGACGTTATGGACATATGACCCACGAGACCAATACGTCAATACGATGTTACCAATTTGTAATTTGGAAAAATAAAATAAAGAGGTCATTATGAAGTTTTTTATTTGCATGTTTAACTAAGATGACATATTATATATACGGATCATATATCAATTTATATTATACGACCTTTTTTTTTTCTTTCAAAAAGCTGTTCTTAATCAATTCATATTTAGCTTTAAAGTCTATATAATATAGTATAAACTAATGTAATTTATATCTTTCTAAATAATAAGAAATGTTTATGCTTAAATATATATTATGTTAAGGTAAAAAATTATAGTACCTTTTAATATAAAACAATTAGTGTCCTTATAATGTTACAAGTGTACTTAGAGCATACCTTTAATATATTTTACTTGAAAGTGAGGCTGTTATCTTATTATCATGTTAGCTTCAACATTTATTTATGAGTATATATTAAAAGAGGAAATCTCGTGATTATGAGTGGACCTTTATAGTTATGTTGTTTTAATATTAAAGGAGTTTCTATAAAACGAGATAATCTTAAGTATTAATGTAGCATCCTAGTTATGTCTGTTTGAGATTTATGTGGTTCGAATTTAATGGGTTGACAACTTACCATCTGACCTATGATTTGAAACCTAGAATGAGCCTTATAAACGGTAAACAAAACCGTCTGTTTAGTCCTTAAATTTATTTTTTTTTTGAAGTATGTAATTATGTATACAGGTATTATTTTTATTACATTCTTTATTACTGAGTATTTTTTAATGCAAACTAAGGAAATTAAATTTAATCCGTCAAACCATTAACTAGTTAGTCCAACTAACACATATACGCCGACTAATTCGGACTGTCGTGCTACAAAATCGTAATTAAGGGTTTGTCCCGAAACTTTTATCAAAACCGATCTAACCGGGCCCGTTTATTGAGCTAATGGACACACTAATGAGTCCTAGCAGGTGACTTACCTCACTTTAAAGTCATGTATGCAGCATAGTTTCTAAAACACTATTATTAAGAAAATAATATTCTAAAAAGCTAAAAAAAGTTTAATATTTTAATGAAACATATCTTTCTGACAAAAGAAACTATCTGCAATCCAGATTCGAGTTATTTCAATGGATTTAAAATCTTTTCCAAATTTTAAAATAATACATATGAAATTATTTATTTAATTATGTGAAAAGAAATAATTGTCGAATGAAGAAGATGCTAGTGGTTTTAATGATGGATGCTTTTTAGGTGATTGACTTTATGATTCACTTTTATCATGTTACGGATATTGTATGAAAGTATGATTTTGCAGTAGAGATGCTAGTTACTAAAGTGGTTCAATTGTAGTTAGTAGTCAAACCCATTAAATTGTTTTTCTTATTGTAGTTTGTTGTACTTAATTTCTTTGCTTTTATGTAATCTTTACCTGTGTGTTGTATGCCGTATATTTTAATTGCTACGGTTATTGTTTTTCTTACTGAGTCGGGGGTCTCTTCGGAAACGGTCTCTCTATCTCCCAAGATAGAGGAAAGACTCGCCACCAACTACCCCTCCCAGACCCTGCTCTTGAGTGAGATTTACTAGGTGTGTTTGTTTGTTTGTTTGTTTTTGTCAAACCCATTAAATAGGAGCATATACATATTATAGAAAATGAAAAAAGATCTTACAGATTACTTCAGTTTTATATTTGTTAAACACACTAGATAAATATATATGGTTAAATATATGTAACTCATACGATCCTCTAAATCATCTAAAGTAAAATTATAATTTATCGTGTATTCGTAAGTTTTTCAAACTGGTTGATATTGTTCTCTTTACCAGATGTTGTAGTTTCACTCAAAATCAATATGAGTCGATTACTATGTTATAATACTAGACATTTTTAGAAGTTTCGAGCAACCATTTCAAACAAGTGTACCAAACTTTTAGGTAAATCTTGTGTTACACGTCAAAAGCATTATATGACGACAAAGAAAAAATATGTAAGAAACGTTCTTATAATGGAATAAGGAACGTTCTCATTTGCCTTATCCCATAAGACATTTGGCTCCTACATCAGACCTTCTGGCCTTCTTGGAAAGAAGACGCATTCTCGTAAAGAAAGACAAACAAACAATATGTTAAAAATATATAATGTATATTAGAATTGAAAATGTATAAGCTATTTTTAGTCCTTGGACCGGTAACGTTTCTTGTCTCTTTATCTAGATCGGATTTAGATTCAAATCTTACTTAAATAAAATAGATAGTAAAATGGATCAGGATTTCTTAAAAAATATAAAACTAAGAAAAAGAAATAACTACCACCAACCATTTGGTTGTGTGGTAGCATCAAGACTTTTTCTACGGAATGTTATGAGTGCGAGTACTACCAACAACAAAATGTTGTTGGTGAGCGATGAGCCGGGTTTTACTGTAGTAAGCTTTCGGGTGACGTGCTTTCCCCTAGAATTGATGGTTGGTGGATTGGGCTACGTGCTTGCGGGATATGGGGTGCCTTTTCGCCATTAGGATTACGGGTGTAAACGAGTCGAGCCGAGCCCGAGCTCGTTGAGGCTCCAGCTCGGCTTGTTTTGGTTTTAGAAAGCTCGAGCTCGAGCTCAGCTCGTTTGAAGTTTTAGTATTAAAACTCGAGCTCGGCTCGTCAAAAATTCTTCAAGCTCGGCTCGGGGTTGGCTCGTTTATTGTAAATTTATTAAATTTTTATTTGTTTATAATTACTTTATAGGAAGGTTCAAATAAGAATTCATTTATTTTGTGAGAACTCTAGGAACCAATGTGAGCCACACATTTTTAAGGCAAAATGGTAATAAAAGATAACATAATAAAAAATATAATATAAAAAATAAAAAAAAAGTAAAATGAAAAAAATGCTTCCCTTGTTTCCCTCTTTTATGAAAAAAATTTATAAAAAAAACTTGTTTTTTTACGAACGTCATTTTACACATATGTAATACTTGAAAATACACATTTGTAATGACTAATTTACACATGTGTAAATAGTGGGTGAATGGTTTTATAAAAAAATATATCAATATATATATTAAGAGACTTTCAACCAATGCAATTTGTAATCAAATATTTTTTTATAAAATAAGAATTTTTTTCAAAAAAATATCAAACTTTTAAAAAACACAATATATTATAAAACCTGTGGCTTTTATAAAATAAAATTCTTATGAAATAAAAATAATTAAATTTTAAAGTTATAATAAATAAATTATAAAAAGGTTTTTATACGCCACTCGTCACAATTATAAAGCTCCTAAATTTTATTTTCTCGATTCTCTCTCCTAATAAATATCACATTAACTACAATGATATTATTTAATATTTTTCATATTATAATATGTATATATATATATATATATATATATATATATATATATATATTTTAAAAGAGATCTTTCTACCAATGTAATTTGTAAAGAAATAATTTTTTTATAAATAATAACTTTTTTTAAAAAAAATATCAAACTTTTAAAAAACAATATATATTTTAAAACCTGTGGCTTTTAAGAAATAAAATTCTTATGAAACAAAAAAATTAAATTTTAAAGTTATAATAAATAAATATTTAAAAAAATGACACTTTTTAAAAACGGTTTGTTTTCAAACAATTTGTTTAAAAAGCAACTGTTTTCGAAAGAAACAAAAAAAATTTACAAAAAGTTTAAAAAATGATACCGTCCTTTTATCTCTCATACGTAATGTCAATTATATTTTATATCAAAAGATCATTTTATAATTCATTAATTTTTATTAATAACTATTTAATATTGTATTTATGCAACTCGTGTAATACACGAGATACTAACCTAGTATACTTATATGTATATATACGTAAGTAGATATATGTGTATATAGTTTAAAAGGTATATTAAATGAATGGTTGTGCGAGTAAAATAGTTATATGATAATTCAAACATCACTAATTGTTTACTAACATACCTATTAACCATAGATGAAAGAAAAAGAAATATTAAGGGCTCTATTCAAAAAATTTAAACTTTAAGGGTTGAATACAAAATTTTAGTCGAAACATAGGGATCAAATCCAAAATTATTTTGTCATAATAACATATATCATAATATGATTTAAGTAAATATATATTTTTATATATTTAAAAATGTAAATAACAAGTCATATAAAAAAGCTCATTTAGGTTCACGAGCTAGCTCGAGCTTGATATCAGAAGCTCGGGCTCGAGCTCGTTTAGTAAACGAACCCTAATTTGACCTCAAGCTCGTTTAAGCTAGGCTTGATTCGAGCTTTTTTCAAGTCGATCCTGAGTAGCTTGCGAGCTGGTTTGGCTCATTTAGACCCCTAATTGGGAATCCAGTGATGGATCTAGAATTTTTTTATGAGATGCGTAAATTTTTAAGGGTAATTTAGCTATCATAATATAATAAATTTTGGGTTTGATTCGGGTCGGATCTGGTTAATCGCCAAAAACATCATTAAAAAATGATGTATAAACCCTTGAATTTGCATATATATCAAGAATCTTATTGAAGCAACTAGTTTGAGAATTGTTTAAACGATTTTCAAACTTTTGCATAGTTATTAAGAGCATCAATTAGTCTTTAACACTGATGATGTTCAACACGTTTGAAAATAACACCGGTTAAAGTAAATATAACATTTTATCCCAAATATGTTGAAACCAATACAAAATTCGCCTATTTTATTGTAAAAAACATCTATCTCAATATACTTTTTTTTTCATCTTACTAACTATTTGATTATTTGAGTGTTAAAGTACTAAAAATCTACTCGGTTACAGGTTAGTGAGAAATAGTCTGTTGGACTGGTCGGAAAGTCACAGGGTCCCATTGTAGTTCGGGCGGAGCTTGGATAACTTTATAAGGGGGCGGGGGCGATGAAAAAAATTTATACTATCGTGCCAAAAAATTGTATTACCGGACCAAAAATTAACACTACTACGAAAAAAGAGAGGGGCGGTGGCCCCTCCCGGCCGTAAAAAGCTTCGCCCATGGTAGTTCCGCTCCTGACAATATGTTTGAGGCAATCTTGGTCATTCTTTAGTTTTAAAAGTTTAAAGTGAGCAATCGTAAAATTTACGGGGGTTGGTCGAGATTTTCACGTGTATATACCACTGTAAAAAAGAATTAGGGGGACAACCGCCTCCCCTTCCACTAATGTAGGTTCGCCCATGATTCATGATTGGAATACCCCGGGTAGCCGGACTTTATTAATAAATCGTTAAAAAAAAAAGAAAAAGAAAGAATTAAACATGTGGAGTGAAGATGCTAGGCTGGAGGATATAATTGGAAAAGAAAGTGGACCCACCGGAGCTAGAGTGTCGTATCGAGAATGACGACGGTGGGGTCACCGTCCACCCAACGCCACCAGTCACCAACCACTTTTGCCACCGACCCACCACCGCACAAGTTGGAATATCATCCAGACATTCTTAAGTTCTTGTTTTCATTCATAAAGATAAAACTCAACATCACATCATGCATGCATTATCTTTTCATTTTCCTTATTATTATTTATAATAAAAAACAACTAGTAGATTAATTATGTTGTACCATTATAAACAAAAATATTATCTTCCCAATCATATACCGTAATTTATAATGAGTTCATTGCACAATAGTTTTTGGTTTTATAAATTACAGAAGACATGAAAATTTAAGTGGTGAACTAAAGATGAGAAAATCACAAAAATAGTTATATTTATGAGTGTGACGTAACTTTATATAGTCGTATCGTAATAATTTTGCATCTTTGGTCATATGATACGTGAATCATTTGTTGTGTGTCGATTTCTGGCGGTGTGGTAAAATCTAGATTTGACGTGGTTTATACCTTACAAAAACTGTACTCGACAAATTTGAATTACGAGTGAAAGTTAGTTCACGAACAACATATGCGTGTAGGACGTAGAGAATATTATTTTAGCTAGTAGTATAATTATGATACATAACAGTCAATTTGTATTTATTTTAAGCTCGATTTAGTTTGCATGTATTTTTCATTTCTTTCATACTCATTATTGTAAGCGAAATAAAGCGTAGATCAAGCGTAAATACTTGCTATTTATGTTACTGAGATATTGGTAATAAAAATAAAAGTTAAAAATGTTACAAGCCAAACTACTAGTATGAATTATAATAAGCTAATGAGTAATAGTACTTTAAATTACTAAAATCAAATTTGTCTTATATATATAACTAAAAGTTGTGCATTATAAAGGGTACCAGTATGTCGTCTAGTTTACTTTGTTTTCTAGTGTAATATCGATTTTTCAATTTACAGATTTTCTTTTTTATTTTTATTTTTTTCCATTTGAACCGATCAAGCAGATTTATCTTAAATTATGATCATACTTTTACGACGTGTTTATTATTTGTATAGGTTCTTATGTTTCTGAATGTTCGGTTTCACAACAACATAATGTTCTATAAAGTTATGGACATACCTTTGCAACATGCTTATTTTAAGTAAATTCAATCTGTTGCGGAGCACGGGTTGATACCACGCTTGTTATTATTCCAAGATGACCGTATACTCATATGGTGATTTCTCTTAAACTAAAAGACTGTAGATCATGTTTAAATTAAAACAATGAATAAAATCAGTGTATTGGTTAATATGAAATGATTAATTAATAATTTAAGGTTTAAATATATATGTATGTATAATTACGTTTGTGTGTGTGTGTATATATATATATATATTTAAAGTTTTATTTAATAGTGATATAATAACGTAAAACTATAATATTATTTGTAAGTTTTTGTCCAAAAGAGATTTAATATTACAGATAACTAAAGTAGTTATGTATTATTATCATCTGTAATATTATATATAAGTAACACTTGTAAATTAATATTGTATTAAGAAATCAAAAACAATATTGGGTCAAATGATAGAACAATTCCAAGGCTGGTATTAGCACATAAAATTTGAAAGCTACTTAGTCAAAATTTAATTAAACTTATAAAATATTAGAAAACTACATAAACAAATCGAACCTTGATTTTAACACGTTTGTTTATGAGCTCCAATCCTAAAGTCAAAGTTGACGCTTGATCTTATCATTAATTTGACCTTAAAGCTAATTAAGGGTTAATAGAGGAGTAGTTGTACGCAAAAGTAATCATGTGTTTTGGTGACAAAAGTGTTTCGTATGTGTTTCAAATATGGTGATCACATGTTTAGGTTTGTTTTCTATGACTAATTAAAAATGGTATTTTTCGGTAAGCATGTCGTAAACGTATGTAATAAAAATATCCATAAATTTGTAGGAAGTTGTACTATTTTGGATATTTTTTTGTTTTATGCGCCATTTATTTATTTATTTATTTTTATTTTTTTATTTTACAGAGTTTCATTCTTAACAATTTATGGTATTGCATGTTCTTGTTCTTGCGGTCAAACGTGATGTTTAATTCATGACTATTGACTAGTCTGCTAATGATCAAAACACACGCAAATCTCCATATTTGAGTATACTATTTAACCGTGCGTCTTTGTTTTTTCATGCTTACACATGTGTGTAACTAGATATGTTAGAGCATTGGGTGGTAAACAAGTAAGTATCATTTGAGTGATCTAGTTCTTCAACTTTAACTAGATATGCCGGTGCAATGAGTTCATGTGGGCTTGTTGGTGATTTGGAAATGAAAGGATTCGGTGACCACATAAGATGCAACGACCATGTTTGAATGTGTCTATGCGGGTAGGTTATTCATATTAATTTGTATGCTTTAATGCAACCATTATTGTTAGGATCATTTTCGGTACATTTTCGGTATAGGCTATTGTTGTAGATATAGATTATCTTGATATGTGGATGATAAGATGAGTGGTAAACCATATGATGCAATTATCATATCAAATAAATTATTTTCTATGAGGCTTTGTATGGAACGATACATCGTAGGAAGAACCAATAGTGAAGGTTTTTGTTTATTAAAATACACATGCATTTGCAATATGTTATATCCACGTGTGTGTATATAGGGCTGCAAACTAATTAAACGTACAGTGAATAGTTTGTAAACCATTTAACGAGAAGTTAGTTTATCTTTATTCATTTAATAGATGAAAGGACTTGAACAAAGAAAATTCCTTCGTTTAGTTAAACAAATGAGTATAAATAAAACAATACATTATATAATATTTAAAAACTATAATAAAAAATATTTTTATTTTACTAGGGTTGACATCATAAAAGACTTAGAATTGCTAGACTTATAATCGAGTATTGATATGTTTTCTGTAGTTAGTTTAATGTGAAGTTACGTGTGAAAGAATTCCAACTATTATTCTATTAAATATAAATCACATAAAATTCTTGATTAATATCATGATGTTTGTGAGAAATTTGTGAATGTGACAAGCAATAAGTTTTTTTTTCAATATCATTTTAAAACAACAAACCAAACACTCTATCATATTTACTACCATTTCACACCACAATTTATATACATCAAATGATCATAAACAGATCTCAAACCCTTAACCTCAAATGAAACCTCTACACTCTAATTCAAATGATTTGTAAAAAAAGTAACCAACTCATACATCCTGTAGGCTCTAACCCTACTATAAAATTTACGTTTATCTCCACAATTAAATCTGAACCCCTTCAATTGTCCAAAAATAACATTTTTTACACACATCTTATTACCGTCAGACTCTTTTGATTAAAAAATAATAAGTAATCAAGCACCCAACAAAAATAAAACATAATGTAACAATCACATATACGACCCGTAACAATAAAATACACAACGAACCCGTCGGACTGACTGAGAACCCAAGAATTAAACAAAAAAATAAAAAGGTCAAAAGTACACCAAACATTACACAATAATTTGTCTCATTTTGATTTTGGCATCGATTGATACACACATATTGTACATTTCACTTTATTCTTTATCAAACCGACAGCTATCTCCTAAACGCAACAAGACCCACGCCAGCGTCTACACAACAAACAATCGATCAAAAACAACAAACTACAGTTACTTCTAGAAACTACCGCTAACAGATCAAGCTGTAATGGGTTGAAATCGAGGTTTTCAGCTTCAAAATTTCATATAATCTCGTTTAAGCAGTTGGAGAATCGTTAATTCGTAATCGCAACTCAATTTCGCTTTTCCGGTGAGTTTTTGCTCAAATTCGTGTGTTAGTTCGATGAATGATCAATTCTGACGCTCTGTGATCTGATACGGTCCATTCGGATGTTGTGTTGCTGATTGATTGTTTCGTGTTTTGGTTGTTGATCGATGGAGTGGAGATTTGTTGGTGATTGAGTTGTTTCTGTGTTTTTAGCGTAATTGTGGTGTGATCGTGTTCGATCGGAGTAACGGTTGTTTGTTTGCTTGATTTTGTTGATGTGTGTGTTGGTTAGAAGGTTTGGATCTCGAGTTTTAGGGTTGGTTAGTGCTTTTTGTTGATTTTGTGAGTTAGGTGTGGTTATTGAAAAGGAGATGTTGCTTTAAAGTTCATAAGTACGGTGCAGATCTGAATTTATGGCAGTTATGAAGTTTTAGCTTGCTAATCGTTGTCTGATGCGTTATTAGTATTATTATTATTTTCTGTTTTGATTTGTGTTTGATCTGCTTTCATTATGAAATATTTGTGGTGTTGTTTCTGTTACTCTAGTTGAATTGTTTGATACCTGTTTGTTTTACAGGCAGGACACTGGGAATTAAGGTTTTTAAGTGGTGAATTGTGGCTTTCTCTAAATAAGTTCTTCATCTGTGTTGAGAATTGTACTTTGGTGATTCAGCTTGAATCGGTAGGTTGGAGGTTGAAACCATGGCTTCTTTGTCAAAGGCAGACTCCAGGCGCATGTATTCTTGGTGGTGGAACAGCCACATCAGCCCTAAGAATTCAAAATGGCTTCAAGAAAATCTTACAGGTATAGCCTTCTGAATCCATGTGTATTTTCTACAATTCTATTGTTCTTTGTGGAAGTCAACATGTTCACATGAGAAGTGATATCAATGATTTGATTGATTTCTATATGTAATAATGTAAATGCAAATTTTCCGAAAAACCTTTTGCAGCCTTTAGCTTACATACGAATTTCATTGTATTAGACTGTTGCTGTGTTAAATGTTTTAAGACTTCTTTGTAACAACTCTTCTAAAATCTGGACTAGAAAATATGCTCGCTTTCATGAATAATTACGCTGACTCCTTTATTTTACTAGATTTTCCTTGTTGGGACTTCAAGAATGAATAGAAATGTATTATAAAACTTTATTTAGCAAGGCAGATTTGAATCTGATAATCTGTATAAAGAAGTTAGTATACTGAAGCCCTGGCTGTTTTTAGTGCACTACTCTTATTTTCAATCTTGATATCCTGATATCATCTCAGTTTATGATTTACCTTTACCATCTAAAGAATCTAGCTCTTATTGGATTTTGAGAATATTTCAGTTGCTGTCGAGATAATATGGTATGATTACGCAAAAGCAATGATTTGAATGTTACACGGTTTATGTGAGGTGTGAAATTTAATGGTTACTGGAACAAAAAGTTTCATTAAGTATTTATGGAGTTACTTGGACACACATTATGTATTTTGTGATTTTCTCATAGTCTTTAATGCTTTTTTATCTTCCAACTAGAATTCAATATTCGCTCGTTAATGCGCTCTGTTTCTGTCATCTATTGGATGAAGGAAGTGTGTGTTTAATCTGACTTTATAAAAAATTCCTTTTACTTGCGTACATATTAATTTTCATTGTGTGCTTGAATAGATGTGGATATTAAAGTGAAAGCAATGATAAAGCTCATTGAAGAAGATGCTGATTCATTTGCTAGAAGGGCAGAAATGTACTACAAAAAGCGACCGGAGCTTATGAAACTGGTTGAAGAGTTATACAGAGCATATCGGGCGTTAGCCGAAAGATATGATCATGCAACCGGGGCCCTCCGCCAGGCCCACAAAACAATGACTGAAGCTTTCCCAAATCAAGTTCCTGCAGGGTGTGATGACTCAGCACCTAATACTCCCTATGATTCTGATTTTCAAACACCAGATTCAAGAACTACCACCATTTCATGTTTTGACCCTGATGACTCGCTGAAAGAGGGATCAACAGGAACAGCAAGAAAAGCCCTTAATTTCAGTGATTCAGAAGATATCAACGGTAATAAAAACGGGACACGTGATCATAACGTATCTCAGTTTGATAGTGTAGGTGTGAATGATAAAGAGATCTTATTATTAAAAGAAGCTCTAGCCAAATTAGAAGATGAAAAAGAAGCTGGATTAAGGCAGTACATCGAGAGTTTGGATAAACTATCCAAACTCGAGTCCGAGATCCTAAAATCACAAGAAGAATCTAAAGAACTTGCCGACCGTGCAAGTAAAGCCGAGGCTGAATCCCAAAACTTGAAAGACATGCTGCAAAAATTAGAAGCTGAAAAGGAGGAAAGTCTTGACCTTTACCATCAGGCCCAAAAGAAAATTGAGGAAATTAATGAGCAAAATTTGAAGGAAGAAATCAGTAGATTAAAAGATGAAAGAGATGCTGCTTATGATCAGTATAAACAATCTTTGAATCTCATATCAGATTTGGAAAAGAAATTACTAGAAGCAGAGAAGGAAATTGAAACATTGAAACTAGCAATTGCTAAATTAACCGAAGAGAAAGAAGCACAAACTATTTTATACCAGAAATGCATGGAGACTATTTCGAGTCTTGAACTTAGACTTGTTTGTGCACAAGAAGAAACCGAAAGACTGAAAACTGAAATTGATAATGGAGTTTTACTTTTAAAGGGTGCAGAAGAACAACGATTACTGCTAGAAAAGTCAAACCAGAGTCTTCACATGGAATTGGAGTCAATGGGGGTCAAAATCGAGAGTCAAAATCAAGAAATTACCGAGAAACAGAAGGAATTGGGGAGGTTATGGACCTCTATACAAGAAGAGCGGTTACGGTTCGTGGAGGCTGAAACCGCTTTTCAAACTTTGCAACAGTTACACACGCAGTCTCAAGAAGAATTAAGATCAATGGCAGGAGAATTACAAAACAGGGCCCAGATCTTACGGGAGATTGAAGCTCGAAATGAAGTTTTAGAAGGAGAAATACAGAAACAAATCGAGGAGAACAAGAATCTTAACATGCTCAACTTATCTTCTGGCATTTCATTGAAAGAAATGCAAGCGGAGATCAGTAGCTTAAAAGAAGTCAATGGGAAGCTCGAGGAGGAGGTTGACCTTCGAGTTGACCAGAGAAATGCTCTTCAGCAAGAAATATACTGTTTAAAAGAGGAACTAAATGAAATGAACAAGAAGCATGGATCAATTTTGGAGCAAGTTGCTTACATTGGGTTGAACCCGGAAAGCTTTGGGTCATCTGTGAAGGAGTTGCAAGATGAAAACAGTAATTTGAAAAAAGAATGGCAAACAGAAAAAACTGCAAAAGAAGCATTGCTGGAGAAATTGGAAATTATGGGTCAACTTCTTGAGAGAAATGTTGTTTTGGAGAATTCGTTATCGGATTTGGGTGCTGAGTTAGAAGGGGTAAGGGGTAAATTAAAGTCACTTGAAGAATCTTATCAATCTCTTTCAGAAGAAAAATCTAACATTGTTGTCGAAAAGGCGAATTTATTAGGCCAGTTACAAGTAACAACTGATAATTTGAGTCAAGTTTCAGAGAAAAACACTGTTCTCGAGAATTCCCTTTTTGACGCTCATGTCAAACTTGAAATCTTGAAGCAAAAGTCAAAGAGTTTTGAAGAGTCATGCCAATTGCTTGCTGATGAAAAGTCTGCACTTATTAGTGAAAAGGGTACTCTAGTCTCACAGATGGAAGTTACTGAAAGAACCTTAAAGGATCTGGAGATGAAGTACACGGATTTAGAGGAGAAATATTCATTAATGGAGAAAGAAAGAGAGTCTACACTTCAAAAAGTAGAAGAGTTGAATGTATCATTGGCTTTACAAAATCAAGAACATGTTATTTTTGCCCAAAAGAATGGCAAACAATTGCATGCACTGAGAAGCCAAATTCAACTCCTGCAAGAAGAAAGTCAGAATAAAAACAAAGAATTTGAAGAAGAATTAGATAAAGCTTTTGGTTCTGAAATGAAAATATTCATCTTGTTGAAATGTGTACAAGATCTTGAAGAAAATAACCTCTCTCTGTTCAATGATTATCATAAAATCCAAGAAGCATTAAAGTTGTCCGAAAGTCTGATTCATGTGTTGAAGCAAGAGAAAACTGAAAACTACATAAAGATTAAATCTTTATCTGATCAAAACAATAGATTGAAGAACGGGATGCATCAGTTGTTAAAATTTGCTGGTCTTTCTTTACACCTGGGATCTGAAAACGGGCAGGAGCAAACTTGTTTCGATAGCATACAGAAAACATTTGAAGGTACAAACTGTGCCCTGATTGAAAATGAAGAAAAGAACATGAAGTTGGTTGTTGAGGTATCGATTCTAGTCACACTTTTGAGGCAACTCAAAATAGAACTGGCGAATCTTGAGGTAGAAAAGGGTGTTATTCAACAAGAACTGTATGTTCAGGCTGAAAAGATTCTCGGGTTGCAAAATGAGGCACGTAAAATTTCAGAAGTGAATGAGGGGTTGAGAAGTAAAGTGATTGAAGGAGAGATTAATGAATCAGGGCTAAGAACTCAGCTAGAGAATATACAGTGTGAGTTGTCAACTGTTCAAGAAGCTTTCAGAACATTGCAGATGGAGAATTCGGTGGTTCTTGAAGAAAAGAAATCTTTGTTGGAAGATAACTTCCATATCAAGAACAAGATTAGCGCAACAGAAGAGGAAAAGGAAATTATTTTGACAGAGGCTTTAAGTCAAAGTATTTTCTCTCAAACTTTGAAGACTTGCATTGATGAGAAACATGAAGAAATGTCTATGGTTGAGAAGAAGTTGGAAGAGGTGGGAAAGGAAAACAATGATCTTAAAAAGACTCTGGAGAAATCCGAACATGAATTGGGAACAGTTATATCTGTTCGCGATCAATTAAAATCAGATTTACTAAATGGAAGTAATTTGCTGCAATTAAAAGAGAAGGAATATAAGGAAGCAGTCCAACAAATAATGATCTTAGAGAACGACAAGAAGGAGTTGTCTGAGATCGTAGCCGATTTGCAGAGAGAAAACAATGACATTAAAATGACAAAAGATCAACAAAGGGAACAGATTCTCAAACTTCAACAAGATAATGATCATTTGAGTGAAGAAAAGCAGATTGTGGAGGTTAAATTGCAGCAACTGACAGAAAATCAAGAAAAAACAGAGGAAAAGCTTCGATTCATGGAGGCGGAAGGAGCATTGATTCATGGTGATTTGCAGACTTCCAACGTTTATCAAGTTTTATTGGAAGAGAAGATCCATGAACTTACTGAAGCTTGTTTGAATCTTCAAGAAGAAAATAACTCCAAAGATGTGAATAATGAACTGCTCAAAGAAAAAACCAACACTTTGGAATGTGAGAATGGAGATCTTAAAGCTCGTTTAGCTGCTTATGGTACGGCCCTTGAATCTTTGAAGGATAGCATCTTATCCTTGGAAGATCATACATGTATCAGAAGCAAAGTCCCGGAGTCTGATACTGAGGCGACAAAGGTAATTCTCAAATATCTAATGAATCTGTAGTTCTGTACTATTAGTCTATTGCTATACTAATACAAGTAATTTATTGATTAATATTTTCAGGATGGTGAATCTGAAACCATGGAGCGAGATGCGTTCATTGAGTTGCAGGATCTTCAAAGTAAGGTTAAAGTTATTGAAACTGCAGTAGTCGAAATGCAACTGCGCTCGACCCAACAGAAGTTAGATTCAGATGCAAAGCTGGAAACTGCAATGAAACAGATCGAAGAACTGACTTCTCAAAAGAATCCCCGAAAGCCAAACGGTAAACCAAAGTCTAGATCAGAAATCTCCGAAGCAGACCCGAAAGATATCATGCTGGATGAAGCCTCTGAATGTTCATCATACGGTGTAAGCAAAAGAGGAACGACCGAAGGTGAGATTTGGGAGACCACAAATGATTCCAAAACTATGTTCAGACACAATCCAACCGCTTCAGATGTCTCCATTGATAACATAGTGGATAAGCTAGAAGTTTCTAGAAGATTCAAGGGGCCCCGCGATGATGAAAACAAGAGGAAAGTTCTAGAACGCCTGAACTCCGATGTTCTGAAGTTAACCAACCTTCAAATCACAATCGAGGATTTGAAACGCAAAGTTGAGATTACATTACAGAGCAGACGGGGAAAAGCAATGCTCGAATGTGAGACACTAAAGGGCCAACTCATGGAAGCTGAATCAGCTATCCAGAAACTATACGAGCTGAACGGGAAATTTGTAAAGCAAATAGAAGGTATAGACGACGATGGAGAAAGCGAAAGTATGAGAAAGAGAAAGGTGTCAGAACAAGCAAGAAGGGTGTCAGAGAAGATCGGTCGGCTGCAGTTAGAGATACAAAAGATACAGTTTGTGTTGTTGAAACTCGATGAAAACGATGCAGCAGGAAAGACGAGGTTTCTGGACGGTGATAAACGGGTTCTTTTGAAAGATTATCTTTACGGTGGCGGAAGAACAAAAGCAACGGTTAGCAGCAGGCGGAAGAAAGGCCATTTCTGTGCGTGTGTCGAGCCTTCGACTAAAGGCGATTGATTAATGGAGTTTAAACTTGTTTACGGGTGGTCGTTTTAGTGTGTGTTTTTTTTGTTTGTTATGTATACTACTAATGAATAACTTCTGTGGTTTTGGGTTTAGAGAGGAGCGATCTGATCTTAATTAAGAAGCCATTTTTAGAGAGCTTGTTCAAAGTTGGCTTAGTAACGCTTCATACTTGTAAAATCGTTCAGTCTTTCTTTTCGTTTTTAATGACGAGAACACGTTGCCACTAGAGTTATTGAACCTATTAATTCCCTGCTAACTAATAAGATCAGAACTATTTAACGGGTGGAGAAACATAACATTTTCATATTCAATTCCCTGAGAAGACAAGCAACACAAGGTTAAAAATTACATAATATCAATGTCTTGGTATATATAAATATAAAAAAGGTACTCTTCTTGTAACTTAAGAAAAAGAATAAAACGATAAGTCTTATGTCAAAGTGTTTATGTATGAGTTAGGGATGATTATTTGATGGAGTATTAGTAGGAGTTTGAAACTCTGAATTAGCTTAAAACAAGTTATTGTTAGCATAGATAGAAGTCTTGTAATTATTATTTAGTGGTTCGATATCAATACGCCAATCGACTGTATCGTGTAAAGATAATGAATTATGATCGAGTTGCAAATTGATTTTGCTGTCTATGTATGTATGTGTGAGAGAGGATGAGAGAGCAAGATGAGAGAATATGCATATACTAGGTTAGTACCTCGTGTATTACACGGGTCGAATAAATAAAATATTAAATAATTAGTAATAAAAAATTATGAACTATAAAACCATGCTTGAAGATAAAATATGATTATAATTACGTATAAATTGTTATTTTAAATAAAATAAATAAAATATTTTTTAAACTTTTGTTTTATAATTGTGTCACGTATTATCCTAATTTTTCTTAATTATAAATAGATAGATAGACAAATATATAGTTTAGAAACTCATTTATTAAACGGATTATAATTAGTAATAAACATAAAAAGTTACAGTATATTATTTTAATATAAGATATGATTAAAATTATATATAAGTAATAGTTCAAGAAATAAAATAATTATACTATTTTTTAACTCTCTTATCTAAATAGTTTTATCTTTAAATATTCATTTTAAAATTTGTTATAAAAAATGTATTTTATATACAAATCTTGTTTATATAAAACTATGGTATGTAATTATTTTAGTTGTTTTAAAAAAATCGCTATTAAAAAGTTTCACCTTTTTAATAATTTTTTTAAAAGGACCGATTTAAAATATATTTTGTTTCAAAAAGGTTTAGTGTTTTAGAAAATTTTTATATTATAAATTTTTTATTAATAATATTTTAATAAAAAGATGAGATTTTTAATTCCTTAATAAAATCTATTTTATAATTATAGCTTGATTTTAAAATTTTTAAATACGAGAGAGAAATATAACAATTAATAAAATTGATTTTTAATAAGAGAAATAAATTAGTTTGAGTGTTTAAATTACTATAATACCTTTTTGGATGGAAAAATAATGTGAAGATGTTTAGAAGAATGACATGTGTCAAAAAGATGGATTTAGAGAATGACAAGTTGTAAAAGAAATATTTTTATATTAGATACAATAGATTATTTCATACTAGTGGGTTGACCGCATGATGCGACGGGTGTTACCGAGTCTGTTTTGAAAATTGTAATGCAATGGACCTGCTATAAACTCTAATTATATATGGATATTGTTGTTGTTGTTGCTTTTGCTGGTGTTATTGTTGTTGTTATTATTATTATTATATTTTTGTTACTTTTGTTGTTGTTGTTGTTGTTGTTGTTATTATTATTATTATTATTATTATTATTATTATTATTATTATTATTATTTTATTATCTTTATTATTATTGTTAAAAATATGTAAATATTTAGTAGTTATATACTTATTTATTTAAATAAAATAATACTTAATTTAAATAATATTTAGTTTGAAAATATAAACAACAAATGTTAATTAAATTTTAATTTAAATTACTATAAAGAAAATGATACTTAATTTTATGAATAATAAAATAATATGTATTAAATGTATTAATTAGGAGAAGTTTAATTAATAGGGGCAATTTAGGAACTATTGAATAAAACACATGTATCTTGTGCTTAAAAGGTTGTTTTAGGTGTCTTAAAATTTGAGCAAAATTACATTTGTGTCATCCTCGAATACTTTATATAATAGTATAAATAATAATAATACTAATACTAATAATAATAATAATAATAATAATAATAATAATAATAATAATATATTATTATTATTATTATTATTATTATTATTATTATTATTATTATTATTATTATTACTATTATAACTATATATTTTTAGTATTTATATAGTTATTTATTTAAATAAAATAATACTTAATCTAAATAATATTTAGTTAAAAATATAAATAGAAATGTAAATTAAAATTAAATTTAAATTTTAATAAATAAGATGATACTTAATTGTATGAATTAAATAACCAATATACATTAAATAATGTATTAATTAGGAGAAGTTTATTAATAGAGGCAATTTAGAAACCATTGCATAAAACACATGTACATTGTGATTAAAAAGTTGTTTTAGGTGTCTTAAAATTTGAGCAAAATTACATTTGTCTCTTCCTCAAATGCTTTATATAATAGTATACATAATGATGAATAGAAAATCCAAAATTTCCTATATTAGTTTTCTTATTAACATTATATACATAGTTTGATATTTTTTTATTACAATTAAACATTTTCTATTTAAGGTTTAGTCTTGAATGTGTACGATGAAAAAACATGTAATAGATTAATTTCATTCAATAGAATTACACTGACGAGAGATATAACACTGACGAGAAATCTTAATCGTAACTAAAAATCAAGTGGATGAGTTTGTGGGGATTGAGATTCCGAGCACGCTGGGAGAAAACAGACTGAAATCTCGTCGGACGTGTCTTTCATGCTTCAACCAAAGGCGGCACATCACGGCGCTTAACGCTGAAGAGGTGGCGTGTGGGGGCACGTGAGATGACAGTTCGACAACAACTTTTTGTGCTAAGCTAATAAGAAGGATGTGGTGGCGATAGCGTCAACTGTGAGACATAAAACTTGAAAAGAGATTTACGAATTGTGGCTGGATTCTATAACCAAGACTGGTCCTTGTTTAGAATGGGAAATAGGAGCATTGAAAGAAAAAGGTATGAGAATGGACACGGAAACGAAGACGACGATGGCGGCATGCCGGCTTGTTGAGTGTTTGAACGCGGTGGCGAAGGGGAGGGTTTGTTTGTCAGCGGGACAACAAAGTGACACTCAAATGACTCTAATACCATGTAAAATGATAAAAGATTGAATCAATTAGTTACATTTAATAGAGTTGCATCATATAAAAATCAACCAGACCTGTGAGTTACGATACCAGCTACAATACCAGACCCGTGACTCCGTGAGCTACGATACCAGACCCTAAATACTATATTCCAATAAAATATACTTAATCTATGTAAATAAAAATAGTAATTAGCATATAAAATAATTTAAACAAGTAATGAATTACGAAAAATAATTTCTACGTAGTTTTCGCATAAGAATATCTGTATTTTCTTTTTATATAATCAATGCAATGATTGAATCACTATCAAAAGTTTTATGAATAGTTGGTAAAGATTGCTGAAACACAAAAAATATTTCTTAATGGCGACAAATGATTATTTATTATTATATATATTTTTGTTTCATTCTTATAGTTTTTAAAGAAAAATAAAATTTGATTAAGTCATTGTGACATATTCAACACCAGTGAAAATAATACTTTTTAATGACTACAGAACAACTTTTTACAAACAACTTTGTCATATTCAACTTTCGATACTTAAGTTTATCTTCACAATAATGTAATTTGCATCTTATAATTTTATGTTTAAGCTTGCACACCTTATATGTAATTGAGTTTCCAACCACACTATACAGATTCTAACATCTATGCTACTAACTTGTTACTAACAACATATGTCGTTTCGTTCGTTCGGATAATGATAAATAACCCGCGAACAAGAAAATTTTATTGCCACCTAAAATTCAACATTTATCTTTAGAACAACATAATTTAAAACTCACAATTTTATAGTTATGCATTTAAGTATGAAATTACTATAAATACTATTTTATTTTTTATACTACACCAATTCCTAACGCATCGCACGAACAGTTGTACTATTTTTATTATAACAAACAAAATGAAAATAAGTGAATAAATTAAATACGACTTTTGCACGTATGTCTAGATTCCTAAATGATTGTTTTGATACACCGACAGGTTATAATTGAACAATTATTAAAAATCATATTTCCAAAATTAGTTCTTGCGTATCTCATTCTCTCTGTATGAAAATTTTGTATTATCTATAGGATAATTTTGAAAATGTTCATTTAACCCTAATTTTTTTCTTAAAATATCCTTCAATCAAGTCATCTCAAAATATATCCTCAGCCAAGAGAGTCATTTCCGATCCGGATCGCTCGAACTCAAGATAAGCAGTTCAGATGAAGACATGTGTAGAAACAAGGTCGCTACGACAGTGTTAGAAATAAAAAAAAGGTTCGTAAGATCACAAAACATGTTCAAACGAACTCAAGCAGGTTCGTACGAACACAAACAGGTTCGGACGAACTTAAGCGGGTTCGAATGAACTTAAGCAGATATGGACAAAAGCAAATAGGTGACCTTTAAGAGTGTTCGTGAGATCTCGTAAAACGAACACTCATTTGGTTTGAATTGGTTTGAAGTTTAAATCGTTTATATTTATATATGGATTAAGAATTCTAGGCTCTGTTTGATTCATAGAATTCGTTGGAATGAAAATTACAATTGAAAATAGAAAATTTTTTATACACACTTCTATTTGGTTGGTTACTAGGTGGAATTGCAATTGAAAATTTTTCTTACCTTTATTAGAATTAGCTTTTATTTCATTTTTTTTTTGTTTTTTATTTCACTTGGCCATGGAATGTTTAACAACTCAATGAAATACTCAAAATTAACATTTTAATTCTACTCAAAATTTACCAATCAAATACCTTATTAATTTTAACAAGATTCAACTTAAATTTTAAATTCTTTGCAAAACATTATACGAACCAAAATGACTCCTTAGTACCCAAAAGGCATCACATAATTAAGCTTTTGATGGTAAATCTAAGTGGTTTAAATGGTTTTTTTAATTATCATGAGAGCATCTTCTATCTTACAGGTATATTCGTGAGTCCTATCAAATACCATTCTAATAATCTAAAAATGAGATTAAAAAACAATAAAACCAATGTTAAAAAGACTCTAAATGCTTACAATGGCTAAATCCTAAAGTGTTGCCACAAATTGTTAACTTAATTAAATTTTACTAATTAAAACATTATCCTTGATTAAGATAATTTGTACCTTACACACAACCCACCATAGGAATTACTTATCTTGACGTATTAAATAAATCTTATTTTGGCATATTAGATAACAATTTCGATTACTAATGATATGAAAAGAATAAATATATTTTTGTATTAAACGAAAGCATTATTTGGTAGACCATCATTGACTACACAAAAGCACCTACGGATTGATTTTAAGGGTCCATACTCGTCACGAAGATAACGACACTTGTATAGGAACAAATAATAATAATAATAATAATAATAATAAAGTTATAAAATCTTCTAAATTAAAAATAGGCTAATTGGTCGGGTCTACCATTTATTCGAACAACTAAATAATTTCTACAATTCTAGGTGTGATAGGGTTATGCGTCCTAACATTAAATACTAAATTATATTTAATTATTTGAACAATCACATTTTCTAATAATTTAAACTTATGTTTAATTAATATTGAAAATTTGTAACTTTAAGATGAAAAAACTACTTCTACCTTTTGTTTCTTTTTTTTATGATTAAGTTGATTCTTTTTTGAAAAGAGAGTTGCGAAAGTAAATTTTTTCATCGAGTACATAAAAAGTTATAAATTTAAGATAAATATACTTTAGTATGATTATAATTCAGATTTCATTCTAAGTTTTGAGTTTATTATGATGTCAAACCATCAATATTCTCTACAAAAAGACATTATTAATCTTTCTCTTCATGTTCCCGATTATTACACCCTTCCTCACAAATTGTTCACACATACAATATCATTTTCCAAAAATTCTTCACCAAGCTCAAGGATCTCGAGGCTTTAAAGCTTGAATCTATTTTGGTGTACTCTATGTCTCGAATAAGTTCATCACCTACACACTATACGTTAGTAGAAATTCTTAGGTGCAAAGATGTTAAAAAATATTCAAGTTATTGAAAGACTCGTGCCGATTAATGAAGGCAACTTGTGTTGCGAAGGATTATCGGACTGATGATACTTATGAAATGTAAATATCTAGAAAATATTCTTTTATAAATTATAAAAACATGAAACAAAATATAGTTGAGATCACTACAAATGATTGGTAGGTAAATAGTATTGTTTCATTAACTTTAAAGTTTTAATAATGTAATATATTTATTAAAACGTTATTTTGAATATTTGTTTTGAGAAAGATTCATAATGGAGGAGTCAAATCAAAATTAAAACAGACTTATAGGCTAGCTTTGTATTTAGCCTTTAATTAAAAAACTAAAAAGCGAAAATATTTTTCTTGCTTTTATAGGTACCCGATGGCCCACAAATGATTCTCCCCAATAAAACAACAAACAACAATTTAAACCCTTTACTATAGACTAGGTATTTTCCGTACCTTTTTATTATTTAAAATTTTTTTAAATTAAGTACAAGAAATATATAATATTATAAATAAAACAATTTGCACAAATCTTCGATATCCAAATTTATTTCTTTTGTCAACTTTAGTCTAAATCAACCTTTAATAATGCTTGAATTCTTTTTATTAATTATCCACTTAATCCACATGATCTAGGTGTGGGCACATAAATATAAATTACATTTTATGAATAGTCTAATTAGTGAAAAATAGCTAAATATAAAGTTAAGTGGCTTAGCAACAGGTTTTAAGGGATAATGTTTTGACAAGAAAGTACTTTTACATGGATATCAAAACTTTAACAAAGGCAAGAAAGACGAAACGACCTTATCTCAAAAAATACAGTTTTTCGCTGTCGCATTATCAAATATGTCATCCGTCGAGTCATGGTAGATATGACTCTCTATATAGTAGTTATCGTCTCTTACACAATAAGATCCATGACTTTTTAATACACATGATTGCAAAAGTGTTAGATATTTTTGTATATTTGGTATTAGAACCTCATTGGTTCATAAGGATGAAACAACTGAGTAATGGGGTTCTAAGACACTCCTTTGGCGGGGGTTCGGGGGCAACCGCCCCTACATGGTCGAGATGCAGAGCCCTTGGCTGGGATCAACTCACTAAAATTTAGTATTCATATGTTTTACATGTGAATCCGGGTGGAAAGTTGGATCAATTCAATCAAATTTGATTCTGAAATTGATAGCTATTAAAATCCACAATTATCAAATTATTCATGTTATCAAATTACAAATTCCATAAAAAAAATTAAAGTTGTAGAAAAATTAATAATACAACAAAAAATCAATCAATATGTAAAATAAAGAGATAATGATTGTCTAATGTTTTTCGGAAACAAATTATCTTAGTTGTAAGTTGCACAAATATGCATACCAAAACAACCTGAACATATATAGTAATGGTCCTTCTATATACAAGAGTACATCAATAAAAATTTTCTTCTTCATTATGTTAAATATTTGAAAGATTTAAACAAACTAAACTTGATTTTTTTTGCCTTTGATTAGCTACTCCTTCGTAGTGTTTCAAGAGTTAGCGTGATGTTAATGTCATTCGCGATGGTCGTGATAGTTAAGCCTCATTTATGTGGGAACACCACCCCTTACCGTGTAAGAAAGTGATGACGGAATCAATGAATCATACATGCACAGGTTCAAGGGCTGCTTAACGACTCTTTCAATTAAAAAAAATAGTTCTAACACACGCGCATACACACACACTACTCTCACTCAGATAAAAACTATGTAGTTTCTAATACTCCCGACCTCATTCCCCTTCTCCGTACACTTCACAAAAATGGAATCTTCTTGGTCGTCATCGTCATTGTTCGATTCCTCTTAGGGTGGTGAGTTTTCACTTCACAGCAGTACGATTATCACTCATGTCGTCGAGGCCAAAACTTCACGTCCATTTTAAAGACGAACCAAGTAATCCGGGGATCGTGCAAAGGCCAACGGACGTTTTCTAGAATGCTATTTTAGTGACAGATCCAAACTACAATAGTAAATGCTTACAAGTCCGTTTCTTATGATCCGAAAACTATTTTTCCCTTCAGGGAGAAGAGCGGAATACAAACAAGCTATTCCATAGGGAGAGGAATTGCGCGTGTGGACGACTTCTAGCCCGGATTCTGACTGAGAGGTGTGAGAGAAAGACAAGCAAGCCCTATCCCGTCCCCTCTAAATAAGAGAGTGACTAACCCTCTTAGCCCTCAGCAAGGGCCTTTGCTTGACCCTCAACCGTTGGTAGAGCTCCTTCTCGTTCTTCACCCTCAACTAGGAGTTGCCTGCCTCACCGATCAAATAGACGAGAAAACGATCTTCAAGTCACGGTTTCCCCTGTTTTTAGTCTATCCAGGTGCTTGCTGGCGAGTGTTCCCCCTAGCTCTCCCTTAACAACTAAAAGCCTTACCCTCTGCTAGTTGACTTATGCGCCCTAAGGGGCAGACAACTTGCTAACTGTCTTATTGGTAAGTCTGTTGCCAAAGGTGAATCATCGGGGATAGGATGTGCTACGAGGAAGTCAGCCATGATGGTTCCATAGATGGGTACAAAATAGAATCCGTCCTTAGGTACCTGACACAGATGTCGAGAGCCATCACATAAGGAAGATATTGATAAATAAGCTTCGAGGGCACTCCGGCCGGTGCTTGCTTCCTCAAGTCGGGTATCCGTATCAGTGGCTGTTGGCAATTTCGTTAATGGGGGAAAGACTTAATAGGAACCCCCTGCCGTTATGTGAAGGCATGTCCACTTTAAAGACGGATCCAAGTTATCCGAGATCGTGCAAAGGCCAACAATGTTTTCTAGAGTACAATTCTAGTGAAAATCTAAACTACAACAATAAATGTTTAAGAGTCTGTTTCGTATGATCCAACAACTATTTATGTCAAGATACACAATAGAAAACGCATAGCGACCTTGATACTGAATTGGTCGAATATTCGTGTGAAAACCGTGTGAAGTTTTAAGCTTTGTCTTTATAGTCATTGAAATTTAAATATTGATTTAATATTAAAAAAATAATACTAATAATATTTTTTTGTAATTCTTTTGTTGATATTACTGTTTATTCAATAGTGTATTATTGGTATTTATTGAATCTATAAAGATTTGTCTGAAATGAAATAAAAGTAATAAATACTGATTAAACAAACATTAAGGCCTCATTTGGTTTACAGAATTCTAAAAAATTAAAATTAAAATTGAAAATACCATCTAAAATCATGTTTGATTGGTTAACGGATAAAATTGAAATTAGAAAATTTTTCCTTATTAATTGAAATTTACATTACTTCCACTTACTCATAGAATGTTAAACAATCTAGTGAAATGTTCAAAACTAAAATTCTAATTTCACTCAAACTTGAACAACCAAACACGTTATCGATTTTAACAAGCTTTCAATTTCAATTTCATTTCTAATTTTATTTCTTTTGCAAAACATTTTGCGAATCAAACGACCTCTAAAAATATCTGATCACTATCACACTACCACCACAATTTTTACCATTACATGGTGTAAGCATGGTTACTTACGTGACATCATTTTTTAATATTATGTCACTCCGCTAGTAATGGTTTAACCGTACAAAGAAAAAATACGATCTCTTAAAATGTGACAATTAACTATTTATTAGTTTTTTAATACCCGCTCCTAAATCACTCCTGCTAACCACTTATACTGGTATCTTACAAAATTTGAAAACTCAATATTTTTCACAACCAGTAGACACCATACCACATTACCACCAAAATATGTTCCTAATGACGATTATTTATGGGTGTGAATATTAAGACACCCCAAAATTATAAATTAACATCCAAAATTTTATACGGGTCGTATAGCCCCATACACATCATATAGGAGGGTTGTATAGCTCTATACGGGGCGTATAACACCTCTGACAGCCCCCTAAATTTTTCTTCGTAGTCAGTGTTGAATTTGCTATACGTGTCGTATAGGGGGTCGTATAGCTCTCTGACAGCTTCCCTTAATTTTTTTTGTTTTCAGTATATTCGACCTTACACACCGTGTATGAACCCATATACGACGTATAAAGGGTGTCGATTTATTCGGGTGGATGTTTAGGACCCTTATTTATAAATTATTATTAGTATGTTAATTAGTGATTTTGAAATACCAAGCACCCCCTCAACGACAAACAATAATGACACATTTGACTTCATTAAAATCTAATAAACTTTGCATAGAAAATAGTGCACGTTTTCAAGTTTGAATTCACGCATTTTCACATTTTCCGCTTTCCTTCATTTCCAATTCTTTTGCCGCCCTACGACGCCACCGGCGACGGCGATCTTCACCGGAAAAACTCACCACCACCACCGCCACCACCACCACCACCACCATCATGATCTTCATCTTCATCGTTAAACTCATCACTTCTTTTGTATAACTCACAAGTATATGATAACGATCACCTTCGCCCTCAGTTTCAGGTACTCAACTGTCTACCTTCATCTGATTTGTGATTACTGTTAACCAATCGTTGTTTTGTGATTTACGTGTAATCATGCTTTAGGTTTTTGATCTTCGTTTGCGATTAATTTGTTGATTAGAGTTTAGACGATTAGGGGATTATTCTCTCTCTCCTCGTGACTTTTTGGAGCGATTTATTGATTAAAGTCATGCTAATTTCACCTTTTCGCCGGATTAAAGGGTGGTTTCCAAAAATAATCATATCTTTTATGGTAACCCTACTTTATACTTTGATGTCGTTTGTCTCTAGAGAAATGATATTAGTGGTGGTATATTATATACATATATTATATAATTAGGAATAATATTAGGAATTGGAATTGATCGTTATCTAAATTAATTAGAGGTGGGATATAATATTGTTTTGTAGGGTCAATGTCTTTGTGAGACCTGATGCAGACATGAAGTTGAATTGATTAGAGTAAATGACTTGATGCATATGGTTAGGTGTAATTCTTGTGAATAGATTATTATTTGAGTGTAATAACTTCTGGCCAACCCGGGATTAGTCATGTCTTTTTCTATTTCTTGCAAGTATTGTGTCATCAACCACTCATGGTAGTTTGGATTCTAGACCTTACCCAAATCTGAATCTTTATGATTTTGAATTCTTGATGTTCGTTTTGTATGTGTTAGCTGGGTGTGAGTGTAAGAAAGATTAGTGGAAAGTGTTGAAAGAATAGAGATCATCATGGAGAATTATGAAGTATTGGAACAGATTGGTAAAGGCTCCTTTGCTTCTGCTCTACTTGTGAGGCATAAACATGAAAAGAAAAGGTGAAGTTTCTTTTCTATTAGTTTAAATATGTTGGTTTTATAATTATTGGTTTGTGGTAGGCAATTTGTATGGTATTTTATTGGCTGTTTATGTTTATAAAATTTCCATCCTTTCAGGTATGTTTTGAAGAAGATTCGACTTGCTCGCCAGTCTGATAGGACCCGGCGGTCTGCTCTCTTGGAGGTTTTATTATTTCCCATATATCAAACATTCACATTTGCTTGGTTTTGTTAAAGTAATTCAAGTTTCATGAGGATACGCTCTAAATTAATTCAACCAGATGATACTGATTTAATGTTATTGATTATCTGGGTTTGCTGTTGGTTGCATGTCATTGGTCATAACTAAGAATTTGAGCTTAACTTTTGGAAAACATAGTATAAGGATATACCTTTTAAAGAGAACATTAATGAGTCTGCAAAGCTGATATGATTATGTTTAATGCATGCAGATGGAACTTATTTCCACTGTACAAAATCCTTTTATAGTGGAGTACAAAGATTCATGGGTTGAAAAGGTTTGTGCTCAGTTTAGTATTGTGCTTCACTTGGTTCTTGGAGCTTAGTGTATGTTAAATTTATAATAATTTTCATTCTCTCAGGGTTGCTATGTATGCATTGTTATAGCATACTGTGAAGGAGGAGATATGTGAGTTATATCTTTCAGCAGTTCCATCCTTATATGACTGTTCTTTCCTCAAGCTGTTATATATCTAATCATTTGTTCATATAGGGCGGAAACAATCAAAAAAGCCAAAGGTGTTCATTTTCCAGAAGAGGTTCTAGTTTCTTTTAAGTTTTTTTTATTGTTTTATAAATATCATTTGTTACATCTACCGTAAGGTCTATTTCAGCTTCACATCACTGACCTTTATTTGTATTTTTTTTTCAGAAACTCTGCAAATGGCTTGTTGAACTACTGGTCGCACTTGATTATTTGCATGTTAATCATATTATTCACCGTGATGTCAAGGTCAGTTGTATTTCTGTACAAAATTTAGTTGACAATGATACAATCTGTGTTTTATGTAACTGGTTGTCTTAAAATATTTAATTTCTTTTTTCTTCAGTGTTCAAATATATTTCTTACAAGAGATCAAGATATCCGCCTTGGTAACTATTAGTCACTTTCTGCCTAATATCTTGAAACTATAATGCATGTGTTTTATGGCCTCATATTAAACTTTGTTGCTTTTGTCCTCTTCAGGTGATTTTGGACTTGCAAAAATGTTAACTTCTGATGATCTTGCATCCTCGGTATTTAATTATTATTATTTTTCTAGCTTTTATGGGTTTTAAGTTTTTTCACTAATGGTTAATGATCTAATATCTCTCTTATAACTGCTTCAATCTCAGGTTGTGGGAACTCCTAGTTATATGTGCCCTGAACTTCTTGCAGATATACCTTATGGTTCAAAATCAGATATATGGTCATTAGGTAATTCCTAAAACAGTTGATCTGGGGTTTTGTCAATCACTCTTCCTGGCATTTATGTAATTCTCACACATAACTTGTCCAGGATGCTGCATGTATGAAATGACCGCATTCAAGTCTGCATTTAAAGCTTTTGTAAGTTAGTCATGTTCTTTGTATGAACTTAAAATTGTTCTTATATTGTTATATACTTGCATTACCATATTAAAAGTTAACTTTTTCTATCTGCTCAGAAGTATCTCTCTTAATGGGTAGTATATAACCTTAAGTACATCAGTATGTTAAGTATTTTCTTATCTACTTTGAAACTTCACTTTGAACAGGACATGCAATCTTTGATCAACAAAATAAACAAATCCATAGTATCTCCACTTCCAACCATGTATTCTGGCACATTGTGAGTTATTCAACTTACCATATGATTTATTGTTAATTTGTCACTTATTTGCATAACTTCATTAACTTCTGCTGATCTATTTCTAGCCGAGGGCTTATCAAGAGCATGCTGCGGAAAAACCCAGAAATGAGACCAAGTGTATGTAAATTCGATACTTGTTCTAACCCATTTCTTTTAAGATTTCAAGCTTTTACCTTTACTTAGAGATGGTACTTTTGAGCCGTTTATCATAAGTGGGTTGATTTGGGTTATATTTTATCTCTAATGAGTCAAGTGGGCAAAGTTTTCAGGAATTAGCTAAAATGGAAGCAGGCCAAGCATTTTATAATGTATAAGCTTATAAATAGTCTTAGTTCAAAAAATAGATTAGCGTTGTAATAATATAATCTTTTAATATGCATTTAAGCCATAAGTTATTTCTTAACCATGAAAAAACAAATGAAAGAAGCTCTTGTGCTGATACATTTTGACTGGCAATAAAAAGTATATCTTTTGATCCGTTATCCTACCTGCCTGATCCGTTCATTTTGCAACCTCTGTTTGTATAATCAAGCCAATCTTACATGGAATTTAATTTGCAGGCTGCTGATTTGCTTAAGCATTCACATCTTCAACCTTACTTACTTAAGCTCCATCTTAACATCAATGGGCCTAGACGCCATACACTTCCAGCCCAGTGGTCAGATTACAACTATGAAAAGAAAACCACGTTCATTGAGCCCGAACCACGAACTGTTCATCTTCACAACGGAAAAAGGCCATCTTTTAGCAGCGACAGGGCTTTGAATCCTAGCATATCTGAACATGATCAATATTCTTCGTGTTCTCAAAGTTCAACTAGAAAGCTATCCATTGGCAGTGTTGAAGAATATATACAAACTGAGAAACTAGTTGCTGCCAGGTCAGCAACTGTTGCCAAGTCATCAAGTGCTTCCAGAACACCAAGAGTGACTCCTGTAAAACCTTCTGTTAGTACTCCCAGAAGACAAATGACTTCACCGATGGTAACGAGAGGGAGTTCAGATCGTGATTTGGTACGTTCATTTTAACCATATAATATCGTTTTTTGAATTTGAAAGTTTTTGAATATTATCATAACTGAGGTTACTATTTGTTCTGTTTTCAGCTTCCAATATCACAAACTCCAGCCAGCATATCGTCACGAACAACTCGTAGGACATCTTTACCCTTGTCAACAAAGCCCATAAAGCCACGCCTGGGTTTCGAATCTCCAGATGTATCAGTCAACGCTCCGCGGATTGACAAAATGACCGAAATACCCTTAACGTACACACCACAACCCGTGATCCTACCAGCCCGTAAAACATCTTCAACATCTGCTCAATGTTCTTCTGCTACTTCAACAAACACCATCCTGGACCGGTCTGTTACAATCGACACCTGTACAGTCAAGACCATCAATCCTAGCCAGAGCCACCAAACAAGCGCCAGTGGGGGCCACTCAACAAACAACAGGAGCGATGACACGTTGTCAGACTCAAGGGGACAGAGGCGTAGATTCGACACGTCATCATACCAACAACGAGCCGAAGCGTTAGAAGGATTGTTGGAGTTCAGTGCACAGCTTATGCAACAACAACGTATAGAAGAATTAGCAGTGTTGTTGAAGCCTTTTGGGCCTGAAAAGGTGTCTCCTAGAGAAACTGCAATATGGTTGTCAAAGAGCTTAAAGAGAACCGGGACCGAAACCGGAGCCGGAGCTAGTGTTACGGGGAACTCGTAGTCGGTTTTTCTGTTTAATGAATTTTTGTAACATTTTGTTGCTTGTTCATGTTGTTGTGTAGAGCAGAATTGTAATGAGGCCAGTTGTGAACTAACTGTTTATGTAAATTAGGCTGAGACCATGTGACTTGACTCGAGTCCTGATGCCATCAGTAAATAAGTTAACCCCTAGAAGTTGCAATGGTTAACAGAAAAAAAATCTAAAACCGAACCACTGGTTAATTGATTCTTTTGGTTGTGCTTCGGTTATTTGGTTTTTATGCTCACCCCTAGTTTGTTCAATGATGCTTGTCGTCTATATGGTTTAGGGCTCCATCGACGATTGGTGGTAGTTGACAGTGGTTGATAATGATAGTAAACGGTTGATGTGGCCAGGGTCGTGGTCAATGGTGAGGAAAGTTTAGATTGTAGATGCGACAATGGTGGTGTCAATGGTGTCAAGGGATTTTACTTTCATGTGTAAGATTGTTGCAGATCAAATAGAAGAATTCAACCCTTTGTCTGATGGGTGAGAGAATCCATTTGACCTATAAATCTCACATCAACTGCTCATATAACTAATGTGGAACAAGTCCATACCTTTCAATGTTTTCGGTCCATAACATGCGCCCCTCTTTAAGGATCAACGTACTTGTTGGTCACGGCTGGCTCTCTCCAGACCACCATTCTGTGGGCCACCACTTTGAGGTTGGCTCTGATACCACTGTTACAAACCAAACGAAAGAACTCAACCCAAAATACTAGTCTGATAAGTGAGGGAACTCATTTGGTCTATAAGTCCTACATCAGTTGTCCATACAATCAATATGGGACAAGTCCTATATCTTTCAATGGTTTCAGTCCATAACAAAGATACACATGACTTAAGATTTGGTTTTAATGACAATGTCAAATGAAGATTTTAAAAGTAAGCACTATCCTAGTAAATTTTGAAAAGGAGAGACAGACCATTCTATCTTAACCATGAACTTCACTTGAGTAGTTTTGTAAGATACTTTTTTCACATACCTTATAATAACTTTAGAGTTTGTAAGATGCTAGTTCCTTTTTTTTCTATCAATACAAGACATTGTTATATATTTATACAAGTGAAGATCACATAGATGGTCATTTTGATCAATACCTAGGTCCAGTACTCCAGTTTGAGTGCAAAACAACCTTAGTATGCAATCGTATTCTATCATACTCGTTATTTTTTATCTTGATAATGTGCAGTAGGGTTAGTAGTAGGCGTAGTAGACGTATGAAAGGGATAATGATTAGGAAACTGTTGAGCCTGACGAGTATGATCACGAGAGAGTGTGACTAGTGAATGAGATGGAATGAGGGGAGGTAGTGATGAAGATGATGACGGTGGTGATGGTAAAGACAATGATGGAGGAATGATAGGGAAGGATGAAATGACGGAAAGTAGGAGTATATGAGGTGATATGAATGTCAAAGGCGGTCTCATGAAATGTAACACGACGAGAAGTGAAAGTACGACATATATGAGGATCACAAGCATAAATAAACGTGATGATCAAGAGCATACCGATAAAGTTACAAGGAGTGGATCTGGGTGAGAGTTTATCCACTCAAGTGTCACCAACCCAGAAATGGATAACGCAAACACCTAAGTGTGAAGGAATAACCATATTTTATCATTCAGTTACGTATATATTTGCTTTGAAATTGTTGTATTTTTCGGTTCACAATGACAACCATGAGATTGTGGCGATATCTATGACCGTACTCGTGGTACGGATGTTGTTTACTTAACACCCCTTAGTAGACTTGGCAATTTGGACCCAAGTGGGTATATTTGGGTTGATTTGGCCATTTGGTTAGTAATAATAAAGTAATGGGTTAGATTGGGTTAAAATATATTTTTAAGAGGGTCAAGTTGGGTAACTCTAAAACTAGAAAAAGTTATCAACGGGTCAAGATGGGTCATAAAAAAACAAGGAACGGATCAGGATGGGTTGATTAGATTTTCTCGTAACCCATCTTTCTTCACCTCATATTTTCTCCAAAATCCACATATAGTCTCACATCTACATGATAGCGATAAACATGTTGGATTTATGAACGGGTCAAGATCGGTTTAAGGGTCATATGAGATGAACGGGTCGGCAACCGGGCGTCATAAACAGGAGCTGCATGATGGGGGTAAAAGACCACAATATAACTGCACAACCCACGTCTACTATCACCATGCAGTTTATCTTTTTTTATTTTTATTTTATAACTATTTGCTTAAAGTTTAATTTTAAATGTGTTTGTGTAGTTGTACTTTAAGGTAGGGCTGTTCACGAGCCGAGCCGAACCGAACCGAACGGACCTTTGCTCGTGCTTGGCTCGTTTTCAAACCGAATCGAGCCGATTGGCTCGTTTACAACTGAGCTGAAAATCGAACGAGCATTTTTCGAGCGGTAAATTTTCGAACGAGCGGCGAACAATTTATACAACCCAACTATTCTGTGTGTCATACGATTTATACAACATCGAATAAGGTCTAATGACTTAAAAACCAGCCGCATTTCATTGCATAATATTCTCATGGATGACAATACGTTGTGGTTGATGAAGAAGTTAAGGTTGTATCTGATAAGGCGAAGAACATATTGTAGATAACGATGACAATGAGTGCGGGAGATGATCGAAAAAATATCTCTTAACGCCTTAGGATTTCACTTTTATGTTTAATGTAGACTTTATTATTAGGTTGATTGATCAATTATGCATAAATATAATTATATATTTGTATAAAATGGGTCAAATCGACTAGAGTGTTATGTATAAACTATATGTACATATTAATTCGATCCCAACCGAACCGAACCGAGCGGACCTTTGCTCGTGCTTGGCTCGGTTTCAAACCCATCCGACCCGATCGGCTCGTTTACAACCGAGCAGAAATTCGAACAAGCATTTTTCGAGCAAAAATTCGAACGAGCATTTTTCGAGCAAATTTCGAACGAAAGTCGAGCGGTTTGAACAACCCTACCTTAAGGTATTAGAGTAATACTTAGTTATATTGCCTTGGGATTGATCTATGTATGGAATTGTTAATCAGAGTCTAAACCCATTTTGAGCCGACCCATCCTGACCCGAACCCATTCTAACCCATTTTTAAATTAGTACAATCTAACCTAAACCCATCCTAACCCGAATCCATTCTGACCTGGCACCCGACCCAACCCGACCCGCCCATCTTGCCAGGTATACCCCTTAGCGTTTATAAATAAGATGTTGATTGATGTAATTAATTATTCAGTGGAGAAATGAAAGTAAAGATATTGTCGAGACAAACTACACAAATGTTAAAAAAGTTTTAACCATTTAAATTTGTTTTTCCAAAGACTTTAACAAAAGAATATTGTCAATGACAAAGCTGGTAATCTTATTACTCTCATGTGGGCAAAATGTCACTCCTTTAAGAACATAGAATGAGGAAAACTTTTTTATTTTTTGTCAATCAAATTAAAAGGTATTATGACTGGTAAACAAATATTGAACAGTCATATCATGATAGTATTGTTGGATGTACGTTTTTTATTATATATAGACACAATAATAACATGTTATTATTATAAGTATAATTATTATTTATTGGTTTTGCGCTTTACTATGTACGAGCTTGCACAAATCAAACAGAAAATGAAGTTAAGATGAATAAGATATCAATACTAATTACTCAAGTGGTGTGTTTGAATGAAAAAAATATAATAAATGAGTGAGAACTTATCCCATATAAAAGCAGGGAGCGTTAGAGGGATTTATAAGTTAAAATCTTATTTGGTAATTATTTTGTTAACCGTAAGGATGAAATCGGGACCCTCGACGATGCAAGACACCTCAACTCGAGCATGTGTGGGGTTGTGTGAATGTGGACTATAAGCAGTAGAAAGATAGTGCTAGTTGTTACAAATGGGTGTGAGTTACCCCTTATATACATCAGCGGTAGCGTGCCACTGATGCTAATCGTCGGTTATAAGTTCCCATTGCTATATGTTGCTGCTACTAAGCAACTATTGTTAACGAGTTCCCACTGTTACCGGTTACCATTTATGGTTCCCAATTATTGAAGAACAAGGATTTCTAATAAGACAGTTTTCACCATATGTAATTTGATTGGGCCATGGGCCTTTGGATTTATCATATTGGGGCCCAATCCCTATTTTCACCTTCTTACAAATATTTTGTCCTAAAAAGTAATAAACTAATGGTGAGTGTCGTCTTCCCTCCACTCTTTTCACGAACATTGGTCAACTAGTCAATCCAACGAATCTTATTTCTCCCTAGATAAACCTGACATATAAATTCTATTCTAATTTTTCATAAAAAACAGACAACTCATATGCTCTTTGAACTTACTTTTAAATGTACATCGGGTAGAACCCTTAGCACTTGGGAAAGAATATCTTTACTACACATTATTATGTTCGTTACTAATATGTTGTGAATACGTCCAAAACTTCTTTTTAACAACGTTTGGAACTACCCCAATACCCGAGTGAGCATTCTTAAGACAAGATTTTAACCGTACATACTGATTTTTACGCTCCAGTAAAGATGAGATCGGTACCGTACCTTAGGGGTGAGCAAAAAACCAATATAACCGAACCGTAACCAAAAAAAACCGACGCAACCGAACCGATAAAACCGAGACCGCTAGAAAACCCACGGTTTGGTTTGATGATTTTTTAAAAACCGAATTTTTCGGTTCGGTTTTGGTTTTGCTTGTAACAAAAACCGAAAAAACCGAACCAAAACCATATAATCAAGCTTGTAAATTTAGAGGTGTAATCATATACTTATAAAAATTATTAGCCAATTAGTTACTTATTTAACTTGTGTTATCTAAAAGAGATAAATACTTAGGTTTCAAGAATAATAGTTAATTTTTTAATTGATAGATTCAAATATTTTATTGCATATATTGTTCTTATATTTTATGAATTGCATTTAATTTTAATGTCAACTAAATTATAAAATATATAGATTATATTTAGAGATCAATAAAATAATGTAAGGCCAACGTTTTTGGCTTAAATTCATCACTTAAAGCAATTTTTTTCTAAAACTTGAAGCACAAATGGTAAAACCGAAAAAAACCAAAAACCGAACCGAAACCGAAGTTAAAACCGAAAACCAAAAACCGAAAAAAACCGAAACCGAACGGTTTTAAAAACCTAGAAACCGAAATATCGATTTTTGGTTTCGGTTTTAGGCCAAAACCGAACCAAACCGACAATGCACACCCCTACCGTACCTGTACCGTAAAGAAAAATACCGATACCGAATATAGTTAAAAGTGTGAACAGAATACCATACAGATTTTGTCGGTTCGATACTGATCAGTACCAGTACCATTAAAATTACCGAAACTACCAAAACCGAAGGTACCAAATCCCGAATTATTAAAGCAACATTGAAAGTGAGTAGAGAAACACATGGGCTCTATAGATTCACAGATTCAGAGGTGAAACTTTGCTTTTGATTTGGGAGAAAGAGAAAGCTGATTGATGTCTTCTGCAAATATTCTTCTCCCATTGGTCATATACTCATATCGAGGTAGAAGACGATGATGACGTCATCAGTCACGCTTTCAATTCTCTGACCATTTTTATGGATTCAATCCGACACTTTCATCAGACTCTCTGATGGGTTGTCGCCGGAACACCCATCGGAATCCTTGGTCGCCGCTGATGTTTCACCATCGTCTGCTGTTTGTATCTTATTTAATTTAGAGGTTTTGAATGTTTTTTTTATGCATTGTTGATAAAAAAAACTAAGCCCCGGCGAACGGGTTGGGTCGTTAATGAATCGTCGAGTTAATGACACGATCAAAAACGTGTTCGAATGGGTTAAACCCGGTTAAGTGGTTTGTGATACAGTGACGGAGCTTGAACACTTTCGTACGGGGACCAGGGGCGAAATTATTTTTATTTACAGGAGGACGAACTCGATATTTATATAAAAATTTACATGTCGGATTAAAATTTAACGTTACTGGCGAAAAAAAGAGGGGGGCGGTGGCCCCCCGGCTCCTATGATCCACTGCCAATGTTGTGACATACTGACGACAGGTATAAAATGGTTGAGTACTCGTGTTAAATATGATAGGAGAATGACGTGAGGCTTATATCTTTTTTTATTAAAAGGAAGTAGTTTATATGTTTAAGAAGAATTACATCATGCTTTATTATGTGTAAATATTTGAAGGATTGGAGGGATGTAATTTTTCATACTTTTGTTTTGTCATGCTTATTATGTCTTTTATAAAGTTTATCGTTTGTTTATATTTTTATAAACGATTAACCCATGTATGCTTTTGTCGTATTTGTATTTTTATAGTAGTAATATACACAAAATATGCTTTTATACATTAAGCCAGTCAAATGTTAAGCCGTGAATACAGGAGTCATGTTACTTTTTTTGACACATTTTTGTGTTCGTGTTTCTAATACGATCTTTTGTATCAATTGCACACGCTTCACAAATCAAATTCTTATTCGATCCTTACATTATGTGTATGATGTATACATTTTTGTGTTCATGTTTCCGATATGATCTTTGGTATAAACTTCATTCGCTTCACAAATCAAAGTATTATTCGATCTTCACATTATGTCACACGCTTCACAAATCAAATTCTCATTCGATCTTTACATTATGTGTGTGATGTATACATATTGTTTTAATGGCTTTTGGATATTATTATCAAGTTTAGTGACAAATATGAGCTTTATATAAGATTGAGAAAAAGTTGGTAGGAAGAAGAGAGAGCCATTGGAAGTGGTAACATAGACCCATTCCCAAAATGGTGTAAACATATGAGGAATAATAGTATACTATAGATTATCGAGACTTTATTGTTGTTTTATCAAAAGTAGCCGCTATGATCACTTTATTATTCAAACCCCTCATTATTTTATAATCATATAACCCCTATGGATTACATATGTTTCCATTCATTAAAACTAGGGAAAATCAAACCCCACATACCAACAAAAACCTCTTTTTTTTACTTTTTTAACTTTATAAAATGCATATGCATATCATATATAGTATAATTTTCTTCTTGTAACATATAAGAATATATATAGCTGAGTTTTTTTTTCCAAAAAGATGTAAGTTTAAATTTTATTTATCATAATGGTGTAGTTAGAAAAATATTTATCAAAATAATGTGGTTTTTAAATTTTTTTTGTTTCTCTCTCCCATTCTCATTGGATATTTTGTAAAATACTTTTTAATTAAAACTATTTTAGCTTTCTGAAAAAAAAAATCATTCAAGATATATAATTTAAACGTTTATTAAATAAATTAATTGTGGTCTTAGACTAAAAAGGTTTTGATTTCTTTATTGTGGTTTTAAAAAACATAAATTTTTTAAATTTCTTTAACTGCTTTTAAATGTTTAACCTTAATCTTTCAGTTACCCCTCATTTTACAAAACAAATTATATTTGTGGTTCTTGTTTCAATTTCAAACTATGCTCTTCGTATTGTTTAATGGAAGATCTCGTTAGAAATTATAAAAATTAATGAGAGAATTATTTCATAAAAGAACAATAAGAAAGTTAAATATCTAGGTACATTTGTGCATTTTAAATAACTGAGAGGTATTTTAAAGGTTTTTATAAACTTAATTAAGAACCAACAATTTTAATTAATAATAAAAGTTTATGTCAATGTAATATTCGAATTACTTAAGGGTGCATAAAGATGTTACAAAATTTTATTAAATTTTATGTTAGTTTACATTTTTATATATTGTATTATCTGTTAGTGTAAACTCTAATATATTGAACCTTATGTCAATTATATCTTTGATATATCAGAGTATATTGCATTAAATTAAAAATGAAGATTTTCACTGTGACAATACGTAAGCAAATATATATTTTCAATAATACAAATTAACGCTAGTATTAAGAAATTAATAAATAAACAGGAAAATAAATAAGATAATTTATATATTAACTATAAATTAATTATAATAGATACCGAGAGAAATTAAAAAAATCTAGACTACTAAATAAAAGCAATATTTAAAGAACATTACTAGAAATTTAAAAAAATCATTAAAATTGTTTTTGAGAATATCCAATGAGAATATGAGAGAGAAACAAAATTTTTTAAAAAAACACCAATTTGGTAAATACTTTTCAAACTACACCATTTTGGTAAATTAAATTTTCACCTACACTATTTTGGTAAAAAACTCTATATGCTTGTTACTAATATCATTTCCCCTCAAAACAATCTCCTGTTAAAAGTTTTTATGTTTCAATCATTTTATACTATGTTAGTCTCTGTGTATTACACGAATTTAGTAAATAAAATATTAAATAATTAGTAATAAAAATGTATGCATTATAAAATCATGATTGAAGATAAATATGATTATAATTACCTATAAATAACTACTTTAAGTAAATAAACAATAATGTATTTTTCCTTAACTTTTGTTTTATAAAAAATTATGATTTTTAAATAATTTGTTTTAAGAAAAATGATAAAAAAAGTTTGTTGTATTTTGTATTTTATAAAATTTTTGGTTTTTAAAAAATGTGTTTTTAATAAAAAATAGATTTTTAATTGATTAAATTATATATCTTTTTATTTGAAAATGATATGAGTAATATTATTAATATTCAATATTATTATTAATAATATAAAAAAAGAGAAAGTAAGTATAATGAGGCTTATAATTGTTTTACGCTTATCTTAGTTTATTTATAGATAGATGGATAGGCTAAAAACGCATTAATTAAACGGATTATAGTTAGTAATAAATACGAACAGTTACATGCAGTATAATATATTAATTTAAATTATAATTAAAATTATATATAAATAATAGTTCAAGAAATAAAATAATTATACTATTTTTTAACTCTCTTATCTAAATAGTTTTATTTTTAAACATTTGTTTTAAGATTTTTTTTAAAAATATGGTTTTTAAAAACTCTTGTTTGTAATTATTCTGGTTGTTTTAATAAAGCTGTTTTTAAAAAATTTCACTTGTTTATAACTTTTTTTTAAAAACAAAACGATTTTAAATATTTTGTTTAAAAAAGGTTTAATGTTTTATAAAATTTCATATTATATGAAATTTTATTTTTTTATTATTTATATTTTAATTAAAAGACGTGATTTCTAATTCCTTAATAAAATCTATTTTAAAAAAAAAGATAGTTTGATTTTAAAAAAAAATTAGATAAGAGAGAAAAATATAACAATTAATAAAATTCATTTTTAATAAGAGAGAGAAATTTGTATGAGTATTTAATTACAATAATACCTTTTTGAAGGGAAAATTAATGTGTGGATGTCTAGAACTCTAAAAGAAGAACAAGTGACAATTTTTTTATTAGATGCTATAAATACTTTGAATGAATTTTAAGTATATAGAAATGCAACAAGATTAACAATATCTCTATACTAATAAATAAAAATAAATCCGGACACTTGTCACCATTCTAGATCATCTAATAATTGGTTTTTTCGATTCTCTCTCCTCTTAATATAATAACTATTTATTAATTAATAACTATCCATAATTAAAATTTTAAATATGTTAACTTCAAATTTTCAAATGTGTAATACATGAGTTTATTTAATCCTTATAATACATAATATTTAAGACATAACTTTTTATATTATAAACCATGTACAGTAAATTTATTTAGCCCGTGTATTACACGGGATTGTAACCTATTTCAAATATACAGGATGACAGTAAAAAAGAGTAATATAGTTACAGAAGTCATAAGTTTATATAATATAAAATTTAAAACTACTCCGTTGAGGTTGATTAGTGTTTTCAATTGTTTAACCACATCCTCTACATTAGTGAGATGATACATTTCACACCATACAACAAGTAATATGTACTCAACATGCTAAATCAGATATTTGATAAATAATGTGATAAAATGTCCTATAATTTATACCAACGTACATGTAACATGTCTAGTGATACCCAATTACCCAAACATACCTCGAGAAGTAAACCAACACATATACTCAAAGATTTAATAAAGTGTTCACTGCTATTGTTTTTTCTTTATTACTCATGTAACGTACATATAGAATAGAATATATAATATAGTATGGTTATTAAGACAAACCGAAAGGCGTTTTGCACATGCTCCCATATATACTTTAGACTATATTGAACTATTTAATGTATGAGTAGTGTTTTCAGAAACCGGATAAGTTAAAACAAAGCCAGATCGATCTGGCTGGTACTGGTATATAACTAGTCCGGTTGCATGTAGTTGAACCGCTTTTGTTTGATCCAACCAATTACCAGTCGGAGACGGAAACTATACTGGGTGGTTGGTTTGGTTTTCAGAAAATTTTTATCTATTTATTACTTTAAGCTTCATATTTGTTTGTTTTATTCATTTAAACTTTATTACTATTGTAAATCGATAAAAAGATAATGTATTGTTCTTTTTATATTAACCCGGGGTATAATTATATCAACTTTTAAATTATTGATGAATCCGTTTACTAGATTTGCTCCACTCAGTCGGACGGTTAAACTAGTATGTCGCTGTGTTTATTGTTTTTCTTGGCGTACCCCTATAAGTTTTGTTAAAAGATGTCGTATTGAAGATGGAGCATTTCTTTATGTATCATAGGTTATATCGATTGACGGTAAGGTGTTGATACTGTGAAAAATAAGTTCGATACCCACTGAAGAATAATGATACTGTTATATTAACAAACAACATGCTTGTCATCTTTCAGAGCAACTTCTCAATTCTCAAACCAAGTTTTAACATGTTTTGCATCTTCAAAAATCCATTTTAGAAATAACTCAACCTTAAACAAATGCCAACTCAATCTTATTTATGTAATACCCCGAAATTCAAATTATGATATATTTTGTTAAGTGATGAAAGTTTATAGTGATTATAATGTTGTGTTGATTTTACAAAAAATTCTAAGGGCAAATGGTCAAACTAGTTCGATTGCTTATTTACAACATGAGTTTCTTTGGACTTTTAGGCATGATCATCAGTACAAAATATTACCTGTAGTAGAAGCTATTATTCGTTGGCGATTTGGTGATGTAATACACACAAGTACGATACACATTTATTATTAATTTTTTTGTTAGGCCATTTAACGTTGATTATCATGACGTCTACTCTGAAACTCTATAAAACGTGTTGTGAGTGACATGGCCGGTCCCGAGGATTTTAATGCCCTGGACGAGCCGGAAAAAAAGGCCAATGGGCCCTAACGACTTAAATTATATAAACTAATTTTTTAAATGAAAAGAAATGTTTTAGCAATAAACATAACAATATCATAGTATTACAATGACATACCGTAATAGTTAACCAATAACTCGTAAATCTCTCCTAGCATTCTTGATAGCAAATTGGTTTATAACATATTCGTAGTTTATAGTCTCTAATATTTTGCTTTCGATAGCTATTATCGCAAATCCGCTAAGTCTTTCTTGGGACACCGTGGATCGTAGGTAAGATTTTAAGTTTAAAATAGAACAAAATTTGTGGTATAAATTAGTTTGTGGACTTTAATTACAATCAAAATTTAAATATTTTAGTGGGCTATTAGTTGAGTAATTGGGTTAAAAAAATGGGCTCAAAAAAATTGGTTTAAAACATAATTGGGTTAAGTTTTTAGTTGTATTATATCTTATAATTATTTTTTTTATAATTATATATATATAAAATTCAAAAAATTTTGTGCCCCCTGAGCGAGTGGGCCCTGGACGGGAGTCCATTCCGCCCCTCCTCAAGGCCGGCAGTGGTGAGTGATCAGATGTATGTAGGTTTGTATGATAACACGTGTGATCATAAGATGCTTTAGACGTTAGATGGTCCCGTATGAGAAGGTGTAGTTCAAAGGGTCTTATTTCCATCTTTAATAAACATATACATGTTAAAAGGTTCGATTATACATATGTTCGGATGAGAGGTGACTTTTTTGAAAACCATTTCCTTAACATTTTCTTGTTGCTTTCAAAATTAGTAATTAAATTTGATTTGAAGTTGTATTAAAAAGTAATTGGTAATCAACCCTAACATTTTATACTTCACAATCACATAGAATAATTTTTTTACTAAAATCTCACATATTTTGTAGCTTACTTACCCTACATCATGTTGGTTTTAAGTATCAAATGTGACAAAAAAAAAGAGAAAGAAAGAAAGAAAGAACGCTCCGAAGAAAGAAATTGGGGTTCCCAATGCTTCTCCACGCCCAACGAGATGCGCCAACCTCGGCATGCTTTACTCCTAACCCCACAAGGTTCCGAGACGGAGCTTAACCTGAGTCTCGGTTAAGAACGGCGATGACCTATGTTTCACACGGCACACGATTCCATGGATAGTTTCATTCGAGATCGTGATGGAGGATCACCTGAAGAGATTTTTAGGCGGAATTGGCATAACTATTACCGTGAGAATTGAGCTGCCAAAAGAGATTATCCTCCCTATAAAAAATATTCTGAAGCCAAATGCTCTTGGATGGGTAGTTGAATAGAGGGAGAGATCGACCAACAAATGATAGGCCAGAGGGATGGGCTCATTCGACTAATCAGTGATCCCTGGGCCTACCTAACACAGATGTCCCTGAAATAGGGGATTGCTTGATCGGAAAGCTCGGGCAGGAGGTTTTTCACCTAAGGTGGGTGTCCTCCTGAAGTGGTCTTAGGTTCGAAAATGATGAGGACAGATTGTTATACGAGCTTCCCTTCGTAGACATGTCAGCCTAATGCCCTAAGATTACGTACTCAAGAAATGAAAATGATCGAGTGGGTCAGAGACATGTTATTATTTCAATTAGCTGTTAGAAAACCTATTCTTTTTAACATAAACCATTATTTGAAGTTAGGTAATAAAATAATTTAGAAGGAAAGAAGCAAAAAGAAAAAAAAAGAAAGAAAGAAAGAGCGTAAGGTTTCATGTTGGGTCAGATGTTTTTTCACCTGAGATGTGTGTCCTCCTGAAGTGGTCTCGAGTTTGAAATTGATGAGGACAGACTGTTATACGAGCTTCCCTTCGTAGACATGTCAGCCTAATGCACTAAGATTACGTACTCAAGAAATGAAAATGATCGATTGGGTCAGAGACCTATTAAAAAACCTATTCTTTTTAACATAAACCATTATTTGAAGTTATTTAATAAAATAATTTAGAAGGAAAGAAGGTTCTTGAAGACATATAGATAATAATGGAGCCAAAATTAGTAACCACAATAATTTTTAATTGAAGACATATTCATGATGCGGGTGTAATCATTAGACAACAACATGTGCATTTAAAAACCCTTATCCTATCAATGTTATGTAAATCTTAGTTAAACCAATGGGTCCCTTCTCATTAAGCAATCAGGGCCAACCGTACAATGATAGAAATGAAATGTTGAGTTGGAATAATTTAATAAAGGAAAATCTAGTAAAATAACATCTAACTATAATAATTTATAACAATGTATAGCGATGTTATGGAATGTATAGGGATGTTATGGTTTAAATAAAAGGCCAAAAACGATTTCATAATTAATGGGAGAATACTTCACGTGGCAGATGTGATGGAGGAAATTAATGTCAACTTATTTTGATGTACCAAAAATAAAGGATGTAAATTAACAATCATGATGTAATTTGGTTGGTTGAAGTTCGTGAGAAAGTAAAGGAATTAAAATTTGAATTTTATTTTTTAAACATGTTTTGGTTGGTAAATGAAAAAAATAAATTTGGAATTAATTACAATCAAATTCCTTAATTACTAGAATTGAATCCTTTCATGGTTTAAACAGAAGCTTGAAAAATCATGGAAATGTTTGTGAGTTACCGAAATAAACCTATATGTAAGAGTGTTCAAAAACATCCTAATCCGAGAATCCGATCCGAAAATCCGAATCCGAAATACCCGAAAATTCGGATATCCAAAAATTCGGATATCCGAAAATTCGGATTCGGATAGTGATTTTCAAAAGTTTCGGATATCCGATTATCCGAAAGCTAAAAGATATTTTTTACTTTAGGTTGAGATTTTTTAGTGTATATTGTGACTTTTATGATATGAGTTGGTTTTTTAGGTTATTTTTATAATATTATATGTTTAATTATTGTAAAAAAGTAAAAAATAAAAAAAAAATAAAAAATGAATTTCGGATATCCGAATCACTATCCGAATCCGTATCCGAAATTTCGGATATCCGAATTTCGGATATCCGAAATTTCGGATACGGATTCGGATATTGATTTCCACTATCCAAAATTTTCGGATATCCGAAATTTCGGATATCCTAAATTTTCAGATATCCGAAAATTCGGATATCCGAATTTCGGATATCCGAAATTTCGGATACGGATTCGGATATTGATTTCCACTATCCGAAATTTTCGGATATCCAAAATTTCGGATATCCTAAATTTTCGGATATCCGAAATTTCGGATATCCGACTTTGAACACCCCTACCTATATGGCGTCTTCTCCCTCATCTCTAACCCTAGGCATTGTGTGTTTGTTCAACTCTATCTCAATCACAGTTATAAAATCTTCATCTTTCGTCGGCGTTGCTATTTTCTCCGGCCACTAAACTGTCATGAGATCTTCATCTTTCACCAACGTCGCTACTCCATCTCGAGTTTGCCGGAATCGGCTATTCATACCGAGGTGCAAAGAGGGAAAGTAAGATCTGGTGACAATGGGGTGCAGTTAAGCGAGGGATTGTCTTTTACAACCAGCGATACGGGGTTTAGCCAGAAAATAAATGGGTAATTTGAATGAGGGGTTGTTATTTGCAAACGGTGGTACGTGGAGATGATGGTCGGCGAAGGTGCATATGGTGGTCGAAGAAGATGCCGATGGTGGTCGGAGAAGGCGTTGGTCATGGTGGAAACGATGATGAGATTGGCCGGCGATGTGTTTGCTTCTAGTTTGTGTTTACCATCTTTAATGTAGAGATGGGTTGGTGCTACGTGGGGGTTATTAGAACCACACTGTAATGTATAATTTTTTTACTCTATTAAACTAGTAATTAATAGGGACATACGACAACATCATATTCATTTTTATCAATATTTTTCTTCTTTTCTTTCTTATTAAATAAATACAATATTTACTCATAATATTATTTAATTTTTTAGATTACAAATAGGTTTACTAATAAATTAAGAAAATATATCTTTTTATTAACTTTAAGAGAACACAATTATAAAATAGGAAACTTTTATAAAACATCAAACTTATTTAAACATATGAAATATTTAATTTGATGTTTTTAAAAAGTAATAATTTTATAAATAAAAAATCATTAAAATTGGGAGTTATGATAAGGAAATTTCTAAAAGTGAAATGGTTTGTTTTAAACAAAATATTTGATTTTCTTTTTTGAGAAAAAAATAAAAGTCTAAAAAGTTGATATCATTATTTTATTACTAATAATTTATATATCATACATAATTTCAATTATATATTATCTTAAAATATCACTTTATAATTAATAATTTTTATTTTATTTAATATTTAATTAATTTAATTCGTATAATACAGAAGTTACTAAAGCTAGTTAATCATATTTGAGTGTAGATTTTTGTCTCATATTTCTAAAATTAAGGGGTATTTATGTCTTTTTAGGACTTTTACATTCCAATTCCATCAATAAATATACTAACCAAACACATTTTAGATTTTTGAAACAATCCTTTAAATTCCAATTCAAATTTCATTTCCAATACCTTCGAATTTCATGAACCGAACAAACCCTGATTATTATGAGCCCATATAATAGTTGTGTAGTGTATACCCTAGCATCTTGCTAGTGGTAATTTTCTATTGTGGTTTTATATTAATAAATCCATTGCTTTGCTTTTAAGAAAAACTAAATGATTTTATAAAGTAATCATTGATGTTTGATTTTATTAATTTTTTCTACCAACCAAAGAATGCCACATCTCCTAATATCGTTAAGTTAACGATACCTATCTATGTTGTATCACCCTATCACCAACTCAACAATACACAACCATTTTGTATCATCAAAATTAAAAAAAACAAATGTCGTTTGTGAGCGATACCACATGAATTTGTATCGTTATCATATTGCTGGTAGTGATACACAACCCCTCTCATATTGCTGGTGATAATTTAGTATTTTTATAAAATTATTATAATATTCTTTTTAAATACATCTTAATATTTGAGTTTTTATGTTCGTGTTTTTTTGTAAATTTAAATTTTACAGGTATTTATATATTTCCCCTTCCTATACTCATTAATTACATATATCCTCTCTCTAAAACATATATATTACATGTTTATCTATTTTATTAAAATTAGTTATTAAATGATTATTATATCCATATTTTTACTATCTATACACATTTCCCTTCCTAAGCACATAAATCACATATATCCTCAAGTTCATGTCTTGTATATAAATAAAAATAATAAAATTACAACTTCAAATACAAAAGTTCAAAACTTTATTTCAAAACAATAATCACCAATAATCAAAGTTATATATCCAAATACAATACATAATTATCAAAGTTTTAAACATTTATAATAACAAAAACATTAATACGTAAAAATCACTTAGTAAAAATAAAATAAAATACTCTTTTGAGAGGTTAAATTTAATAAACTTGATAAATATGTAATATAGTTACAAATGAAAATATGTAATTAAATTTATGGCTCGGGAAATTATGTAATTTATGGTCTTAAAAAATATGTAAAAATCCCTAAATTTTATACCGTTTTAGATATTCAAAATATGTTATTATATTTAAACTATGAATGAAAATAAATTATAATTATAACTTTAATAATAAAAATTAATTTCACATCTATATAGAATTTCAATTAACCATCAATCTTATTTCAACATTTCATTTCTTTCAAACTTCAAACGTTTTATCATCTAACGAATATTTTTGTGTGGATGCCTACGTCTCCTACTCATCATCCTTTCAATCCAACAATTGATATGCTATTAGTTTATAGTCGTTTTCAAAACTAGCTATTACAAAAAATTTATAAAATTAAAAGAATTCTACATTTAAATAAATTTATTTAAAACATTTTTTAAATTAAATTGTTTAAAGATTCACTAATTATTTATTTATATGTTTATATAAGATTTAAATTAATAATTAAATAAATTTTATAAATAACAATGAATTAAGTTCAGTTAATTTCAGCTTAATAGATAGTATAAATTTAATATTTGATTATTTGTATATTTATATAATATTAAAAAATAATCTTAAAGTATATTATATTAATATGAATAACTCTTAAATAATTTTAAAAATAAATTTATATCGACGATGATAGCAAGTGCTTCATATCTTTGGCGTATCTCTAGCAACAAAACAGCTTAAAGCTTTTCCTATGTGCGTGATATTTCATGGTTTAGTATTGTCATTCGGCGATACATCTTGATCAAATAGTTAAATTGTTTAAACAATAAGCGATAGATTTTTCTTATAAATCTGTTGATCAAATGATTATTTTTGTGATTTTCCTTTTAATAAATGTGGATGGGCCTGTGTTTATTCATTTCTAATTAGGGCTGTTCAAATAGCTCGACGTTCGAAACTCGCTCGAAATCGTTCGAAAAATGCTCGGAATTTTGCTCGTTCGAATTTCCGCTCGATTGTAAATGAACCGAGCGGCTCGGTTCGGTTTCAAAACAAACCGAGCATGAGCGAAGGGTCGCTCGCTCGTCGCTCGCTCAGTTTCGCTCGAATTATTTATTAGTTTAGTTTTTATTTATTATATATAATTATATATGTTAATTTATTATTATATTTAGTTATTTTTTAGTTACAAATATTTTAAAATTTTAATATAAAGCTCAAAACTTTAATACACCAATACATTTAAACCTCATTACATCAGTTCTCACTCCTCACCCTCCACAGTCCACTCATCGTCTTCTCCAGCAGTCTAGGCGACAGCCTCCAGCGATCTGTGATCACTCTCCCCTCTCCACTCTCCAGCAGCTTCCACCATGCGAGCCGCGAATATGCGAACCTGCAACCGCGTCTCCGACCCTACTGCGAGCCGCGAACCTGCGACCGCGACCCATCTTCGACCGCGACCCATTGTAACACAAAACCGAGTAAAACCGAGCGAAACCGAGCGCTCGGTTTAAAACCGAACCGAGTTCGAGCATGAAGTTTGCGCTCGAATTTGTAAATCCGAACCGAACCGAGCCGCTCGGTTTAAAACCGAACCGAGTTCGAGCGGAGCTGCGTTCGATTCGGTTCGATTCGTGAACAGCCCTATTTCTAATTGATGAAGGTCTGTAATTTGTATCTTACAAAACGAGCATTGCGTGGATTTTTGAAGTAAATTTAAATAGTCTACATAAATAGATTATTAAATATATATCCTCATAACTGGTTGTCTGTCAATCGCAACAACTTTGTGTCATAAAACAAAGCAATAGTTGCATTTTTGTTTTCCTTTGTGTTATAAAACAAAAAGCTAATTATTTCGTTATTATTAGGTATTGTGTTTCCTTTTTAAAATATGTTTCAACTTTTAAGTAAAAGGAGTATTTACAGTCATATTTTTAAATCATTATTAGAGTTTAAATCAGAAAGGAAGATAATAAAAAACGAGATATATATTATTTTATTAACATAAATTTTAGACCAAACTATTTACTATGTTTCCAAGAAACAATAAATCAACTACTTGTTTAGTTACGGTTAACGGTTAGAACCCATTTTTAAAAATTACTAAATAATACAAGACTTATGAATAGTACACATAACTACAAGTTTTAGAAATTAAAAAAATTTACAACATAATAAAAGATCCGTACGAATTATTGAATTTTAGTTTCAAACTGCTGTCACAATCGTTAAGATAAACCATATAATCTAAAATCGAAGGAATTGACCGACTCGCTTTGTTTTAAACAAATTAAACAGTTTATAAGGTTTACAGACACCCTTTAAAAAACAAATCGAGGCAAGTTTAAATAGATTTGGTTTCAATTAAATGGTGTTAGGTCAAGCTTAAATTTAATTTATGAGAACTATGTTTAATAAACAGGGAAGGTACACCAAGATCTCATAAAAATAGACGAAGGTTTTGAGTAAAAGTTTCACATGTAACAAAATAAATGTGAGTTCCAGGTGGGCCGGGGGGTTTTCTCACTTAATATGAGTTTTCTCTTGAGAGTGATCTTAAGTTTCGTATTTGAGTAATGAAGATATTCAAGTGAGTCAGTGGCCTATAAGTGATCCAATTAGTTGTTAAAGAAAACTCATATAAAAAAATAAGTAAATTACTATTTTCATCATTGTGGTTTGCTTAAAATAATTATTTTCATTTAAAAGTTTAAAAATAATCATTTTAGTCTAATAGTTTCAATTAAGTAACGATTTTCATCCACTCCGTTAACATCATTCATGGATTCCGTTAAAAATATCTCATTTGCCCCTCACATGATGGACATTTTAGTCAATTTAATTTAAAAAAGAAAAATCCTTTTGGTTCTCACTTTCCAGACTCGACACCTACAACTGATTGATTTCACAACCTGCAATCATCCGTGGATTATCTTCACAAGCTACGGCTACTCATCGATCGACTTCACAATCTACGATTCTTCTATCGATTGACTTCACAAGTCATGGTTGTTTCGCTGTGGGACGTTTTAAAACAAGATTACAGGTCGATCCTTACCATGTTTATAGTGAATTTACATTACTTTTCTTCTATATTTTTGTTCACTACCATGGTTGTTTTCTATTATGATTATTTGATATTAACTATGGCAAAATGTATCTTTTTCATCATGGAGACTTCTTCACTTTTTTTTATTTGACTGCATTTTATTTTATGAGTTAAAATGATAACAATAACAGTCCCATATAGAAAAAAGTTTTCTTTTTCAAATTTAATTGATGAAAATGCTCGTCATGTGAGTGGTACATGAAGGACTTTTAATGGAATCCATATATGAAGTTATCGTGGTGAATAAAAATCATTATTTAATTAAAACTACTGATGTAATATGATTATTTTAAAACTTTTGAATGAAAATAATTATTTTGAAGCAAACGGGATGAAAATAATAATTTACTTCTAAAAAAGATTGTCTGACCCGACCCGAATATGTTCTTAGTGTCTATATAAAGCAAGTTCTTCAACACGATAACAACAACACAACACTCACAGTCTCACACCACCATAAAATGGACAGTTTATGGCAGGAGTACAACTCCGGCACCGGCGCCGGCGCCGGCGTGTTTCAGTTGCCGGAGAGTCCACGTAAGCCGATGGAGTTCTTATCGAGGTCATGGAGTGACGCTACTCTCACAACTCTGCATTCTCCACCGTCGCCGTTGATCTCTAAGTCCGGAACAACCACCGGAAATTCCAGTATCACGCCGGAGAGTAATGGTGTCTCCGGCGTCGACGCGGCGGAGGCGTCGGTTGCGACGACGGAGACGTCGGAAACGCTGTCAGGAAACACGTTTTCGTTCGCTTCGTCCGCCACTTCGCAACTCGTGCTTGAACGAATCATGTCGTCTCAATCGGTGAGTTAACGTTGTGTTTTCTGTAGCGATTAGCGATTCACTTCGAAAATTTCGATTAATAAATACTTCCAATCGGTTTGTTCGTCGTGGTTTATGACTTTCTGTGTGTCATGTAATGATTCGCGATTAGAAATTACGATTGAAACACTTTTAATCGGTTTGTTGTTAGTAGGTTAGGTTAAATCACGAAAACTTCGATTAAATGCTTCCAATCGGTTTGTTCTTCGTAGTTTCTGTGCATTATACAACGATTCGCTATTAAAATTTACGATCGAAGGTCGAAACAGTACTAATTTGTTTGTTGTTAGCGATTCACTTCGAAAACTTCGAGTAAATGCTTCCAATCGGTTTGTTCTTCATAGTTTCTGCGCATTATACAACGATTCGCTGTTAAAATTTACGATCGAAGGTTGAAACAGTTCTAATTTGTTTGTTGTTAGTAGTTTAGATCGATTTTGTGTGATGTAAACAGATCATGCGATTGTTGTGATTGTATATCATGTAAATTAAATGAATGTTTGCAGGATGTATCGCCTTTAGCTTCAGGGAGACTGTCGCACAGTAGTGGACCACTGAATCCAACGCACATGGAAGAAACCGATGGTCCGCACATCTCACCGTCCGATGAGTACGACGACGTCGTTAAGGTATATCTTCGATTTCTATATCTCAATATAAGGAAATTGATAAATTGTTCATTAATAGTTGTAGATTACTTTCTATATGTTCATATCTTCAATTATTTTCGCCTATCCCTCTTGCCCTGTTTGTACGGAAGTTGGAGACTATATGCTGTTACTAAAGTGCCTTCTTTACCTGTTCATCATTTGATGATTTACTGCATCATTTGAATATCAGCTTTTAATAATTTAACATTCACAAAATTAACTCGATAGATATGAGGAATTTCATATTCCTCCTTGTAACTCTGTGAAACATTTTATTTCTCCAAAGCATAAGTATTTAAATCATAATATACAAAAGTTTTGTAAGTATTATTTGAAAATATATGATATTCTGTATGTTTAGAGGAATATACGAAATTGAACCGATCATAGTTCAACTAATAAATATAAGTGTATTTTTTACGGCCCTAACTACTCCTAACACCTTCTATCTACACCTTGCCATGGATAAAATTCGCCTGAAAGGCTTGTGTCTCTATTGTGTGGGCTAGCTTCACAATAGCAAATATATATATAAGTAGGGATGAGCATTTTGTACCCAGTACCCGTACCGGTACCCGTACCGTACCGATACCGGTACCCAGTTGGTACCGAAAATTTGTGTATATGGTTATATAATATAAGTGTGTATATGGTTATATATATTTTTCAATTTAAAATTGATTTTTTGTTTATAGCAACCACATCCCTCTGTATGTTTTGGAAGTAATTATTATGAGTTAGGCGCTCATATACATAAAAAAATTACAAATATATTCTTTTATAGAGTATTATATTAATATTGTTAATGTAAATATCACATAAATATCATCTCAGATAATCTTAAAACCACTTTAGTTTCAAGAAATGTAATCATTTAGTTTGAAAGTAGTTATTGTTCACTTTTTATTCATCTTTCTTTTCATATTTTAGATTGCTTTCGCATTTTTTAACGAAAGTGGTGCCAGAAAAGTTAAATGTACAAGTATGACGATTAGCTTGTATGCTCGTCACAAGTCGATATCATGATATAAAGTATTGAGATGATAACTATACAGATTAATTAGTGAAATTTATATTCAAACACTCACTTGAACCATCACTAATATATGAAATGATAAACATTAAATCAAGAATACGTATATTATTTTGTCTAATTTGAATAGTAACAAAGAAGACAAATAAAAGATTTGTGTGATCTGTTTTTTTCGCTTTTGAATCTGAACTGAAAGATAAAAGTGAGACCTCCGATCACCTATGACTTTAACTTTATTATCCATTCAGGCGACAAGGTTTCTTTTTGTTCTTTTTGCAGCTTTTCTTTTTTGGTTTTATTTTGACCGTCAACTCCTTGTCATTGTCAAATTATTCGTATAATTTGTAACCATTTAGATCTTTTATATTGTAAATACAGATTTTAGTGTCAAATGATTTACAATAATTAATAAATTTATGTTTTGCAAACTTTAAATACAGTTTTTACGCGCAAACAACACCCTGCAACCGTTGTTTGCCAATGGTCGGAGTGGATACGGGGCAGGTGGGTGTAGCACCACGCCTGCAGGAAAGACAGTAGGGCGGTGGTTGAAGGAGAGGAGAGAGAAGAAGAAAGAAGAGACCCGGGCCCACAATGCGCAGGTCCACGCAGCAGTGTCAGTTGCTGGAGTGGCTGCAGCAGTGGCAACCATCGCGGCAGCCACTGCAGCAGCGTCAGCATCTAGTAAAGATGAACAAATGGCCAAAACTAATATGGCAGTGGCCTCAGCTGCCACTTTGGTGGCTGCACAGTGTGTGGAGGCAGCTGAGGCGATGGGAGCTGAACGAGAACACCTTGTTGCTGCTGTTAGCTCTGCGGTTAATGTCAAATCCCATGGAGACGTATTAACTCTCACCGCTGCAGCTGCAACAGGTAAACCTAAACCTTTAACCTTAAACCAATGACCCTTTTACCATCAGTGTGAAATAATTATAGATATGATTACACATTAAGCCGTGAGTCGTGTTTCTTGGTTTTGTAGCTCTACGTGGCGCAGCGACATTGAAGGCACGGGCATTAAAGGAAGTATGGAACATCGCGGCAGTTATCCCAGTGGAGCGAGGACTTAAAGAAAGTAAAAGCCAAGGAAAGAGCAGTGGCTATTCTGATCAGATTCCTTCTGAAGAGAACTTTTTGGGTATTTGTAACCAAGAGCTTCTAGCCCGGGGGAGTGAGCTGCTCAAACGCACCCGTAATGGTAAGAACTCTAAGAATAATCAACTAATGATATCAATCAAGTTGTTTGATGAATGACTGTTGTTGGCAAATGTAATGCAGGTGATCTTCACTGGAAAGTTGTGTCAGTTTACATCCATCGAACGGGTCAAGTGATGCTAAAGATGAAGAGTAAACATGTTGGTTCTACCATAACAAAAAAGAAGAAACGTAAGTGTTCATATGATTACTGTCATTATAGAATGTTAAAATCTGTTTTTAGGAGAGGACTCAAAATGGGCTTATAGTGGGTTAAAAATAAAACAGGTTAGTTTGTAGAATGGATTAAAGTAGTGTGCTAAATACAGATTTTGTACTGTGTTTAACTAGGGGTGCTAAACAGGTCGTGTTTGACTCACTCGGCCCGTTTGACACCTTTTATGAGCTAACTTCATAGGTCTTACACAGTTACTTGTTCTGCATCAAAGATCAAATACAACCCGAATCATTCCAGCTACCTATACATGAGTCAAAACTGACACCTTTAGTTTTTTAGTGTTCTTGCAACCGCATAAAGTTATATTACAGCTAATTATCTGATTCTACTTACTAAAAACAAATAGTCACTTCAAAACATATATCCATAGTGTGGTTCTTTTCATGGTGAGATGAAAGTAGTGAATGGTTTCACTTATGGGTGGTTGCAGATGTGGTGTTGGAGGTGTGCAAGAACATGCCAGCGTGGCCAGGGAGACATCTATTCGACGGTGGGGAAGAGCGATATTATTTCGGGTTGAGGACCGTTGGACGCGGATTGGTGGAGTTCGAGTGTAGGACGCAAAGAGAATACGACATGTGGACTCAAGGTGTTTCTAGGCTTCTTTCCATTGTAGATGAAAGGAAGTCCAGCAAGTAACCATAAGGGGAACAGTAACAGGTGTGGGGAGGAGGTATATTGTATTATTGTAATAACTAATAACCATTGTGTATGTGTGCTTAGTAAACTTATAAGCATCTACTTCTAATTTAAAACTTCTTGTAATTTAGTATCATGTGAAAACGGGTCGATTTGGGTTAAATTTTCTTGTAACTTATAAGAAAGGGTTGGCAGCCCGGCCCCTTTTAAGAATCTATATGTTTTGACCCAAACTTGTTATGACTTGTTACCCAATCGGCAAAAGTGTTCCACTTAACCGCTAACAAAGTCTAGAACAGGTCTATGTGAAGTGCAAAGAGACAACAAGTTATCATTTTCAATATATGAAGTACAACCAGGTGGTGAAGACCATGATCCCTTGTAAAATTAAATGCATTATTATGAAAAGATTGATGATGTCCGAGTATAGAGCCACGACAGCCTGTATTGACTCATTTTATGTGCATTTTTTTATTAGATTATTGGTATCGTAAACAATGTAGCTATAGAAGACTATGGTTGGTAAGCATTGTTGAGAAATTGATTCAAATAAACCAGATGAATAGAGAGTTGTGAAGAATATTTTCAGATTGAAATTAAATGGGGTTTAATTCAAACTTTTAATCGGATAAAACTCAGAAATTAAGAACGATATATGAATTTATTGGATAGTTTCTTGAACCTGAAATCAGAAGAAGTGTCGATCATGTTTCAAATTTGCATGTTACAGGGATGGAGTTAATTGCCGAAGGCAGTTTTCATGTTTAAAAACGCTCATTTTTTCTCCGAGTTTCACATTAGAAGCTTCGAGAAAAATATTTTTTAATGCGTTTTTAATAAAACAATTTTTATCAAAATAACAATTTCCGTGTTGACCTGACAACTCGACCCCAGCCAGAGGCTCTGCCCTTTGGACTCCGCTCCTAGAGCGCTGCCCCAGGACCCCCTTGGAACCCCCATTGCTTAGGGGTTTCGCCCCTAAGTAGATACTAATATCAAAGATCACAATAAACTCAAACAACTGTGCAATCCGCACCTCTTGACTTGTTTAATGGATATCGTAATCACATCGATCGGCTAGTCAAACCAATTTCACTAAAATATATAACAAGCACTTGTATATCATAAAACCTCATCAAGAGGAAAGATAGTCTGAGAAAAAGATTTGAGGAAAATGAGTTGGATAACATGCTTAAAACAAACTTCCTATGGGAATTTCAAACCATCTACTTTTATGTAGATTGATTTTAGTTATGTTTTGTTTTGTAACCGGTGAAATTAATAGATTAAAAGAATTAAAAGTGAAACACATTTAAACGCCAAAGGAGTAAGTTTGATGCAAAAATCATTGCCTTTTCATATGTTCTTTTAAATAAAAACCAAATACATTTTCCCTTTTTGTCAAATAACATTTACCCTAATGATTCCAAAATGCTATACTGTTATTTTGAAGCGGTGAGGGTTCACTTCCACTCATAAATGTTTTATATTTATATTTCATTTTTCGGAACCAAATTGACACAACTTCATACCCTCCTTTAACGTACTTAACTATGTTAATGTTACCGTCACACTGCATGTAACGAAATTCACATACGTGCGGCCCTATTTTCTAGTTTTCATCTAGTTACTAAAATCTTAATGATAAGTTTTATATAGTTATACTGTAATTTATCTTCATTTAGTCGTATAAATAGTATTAACTTGCATCCTTTTACACAGAATTTTCAAACATCTCTAGACATAAATGGAAACCCATCATCTCTATCATCCACTATTACTATCTTCCTTACATCATCCTATAACACCATCACATTTTAACTTCTCATTCATAATAATATTATTCTCAAAAAATCATCATCGCCGTCAAAACGAAATGGATATAACTCTAATGGCTTTCGGCACACCCTTCCCGTGGAAGGTTTAGAGTACCCAAATCCCTACAGATTTTTTTTTAAATTTATGAAGAGTTTAGAATTAATATGGTTGTTTTTAGTTTAAAAATGATTTCCTAGCGATTTATGGAAACTTCACTATCTCAACCAGAGGACTCTGACTTTGTGAATTATACTTGTTGCAATGTGGTGACCTAGAAAACATGTCAACTCTAGAGTTTACTAGCCACTCAAGCATACTGCTGATTGAAGTAATAGACAATTCATAAACCACTATGAAATTATTTTTAAACTAGAAACCACCACATAAATTCTAAACCATCCATAAATCCAAAATTGACAGGCCTGAAGTCCGACGACATCAAGGTGCGGATGGAGGACGACAATGTGTTGGTGGTGATTGGAGAAATGAAGCGGTGTTGATTTCTGCACTTGTATTAACTAGAAATACATATAAGATAGAAAGTCTGAGATATCACACAGTACACACTGAATTAAACCAACATTCTTTACATTGCTTGATTCGTATATATACATGCATATATGACAATTATTTACGAACCGAAGTAACTATCAAATGTAGTTACTTTTGGCGGGACAAAAGTCTTTACACATACCGACCCATATATAACTTAGGACCGTTAATATTATTACATATAATAATTACGCATCATAAATGATTTACTAACAACGTTAAACTTATATAAATCCAACAATCGCTCCCATAAGTTTAGCATTGACTCCTTGATTATTCACATAAGTTTGAGTCTTTTCTTAGGCGGTAGATCAGCATCCATCCATTGCTTTTGTTCCTTGTTTGGAATAGTATTGCTAACTTCACCTTCAACCATAAGTTCCTTGCTTTTATACTTTAAGTGGTACCATTAAAGCGTCTCTAAATACCTTAGATATATGATCTTGATCCTTTTGGTTAGGCTGCCTTGGTCTTTGATTTTAAGTACCTAATTAGGTTGTAACCCAACTTGTTTTTACAATTAATCCACTTCCCATTTTTGATGACTTCATTATATTCTTTTTGTTTCTGTAATCTATATCTATACTACTATATAATAGAGAAACCATAGCTATAAGATACCATAAGAAGAGTTGTAAGCTTTAATGTGTAATGTCATAAGATTTATTCATATTCTACCCCTTTTAAGCTTTAAATATTTACACTCCACCATTTCTTGATTAAATTAAAAGTATGACTCTTACATTTAAGGTTATTTTGATCTATCTATATCTATACTACTATATAATACAACTTTTTGGATAACATTGTAATTTTAGTTCATTTTTAAGACACTTAAAAACAATTTTGTTACATTTGGTACAAGTGATTATGCATAAACAACTTGTTATTTACAAATTTGTTCATCCTTATAGTAATATAAATATGTTTGATATCCCACGTTAATCATATAAAAAGCAAAATGAGAGTTGGCATAATAAAGAAGAGTCAGCTAAAGACACAGTCCTAAAAATATTTATACCCCCGCCGCACCGCACGGGTTTCACCCATATCATGTAAAGGTTCAATAGATTGGCCTTGTGTTCAAACATGTCTCTATGTGGCATTGGGTTTAGAACTCAATCCTTAAGAAATTTTTTCATAAACCATTGCACCACCCTTTCGAATCTTAACTCAAATTTGACTTTATGTTCTTTTATTTTGGTGGCTATATGAATTAAATCCATAAACACAATACAATCTTGCATAGTTGAGACTTTGAGTGGGCTACATGATAGCCTGATAGTTCATTTCTTTTATGTTCGTCCCTTGTGTTCTTCTTATTCATTTTTCTGCATCTTTGACTTATACTTGTTTTCTTCAACGTGTTGTATTTTCGATTGACCGGCATGTATTATCGCTAACGGATAGACTTTAGTTATAAGATTTACACATTATTATTCATCTTCTTTGTTTCCAACGCCTATGTTTACTTAACGATTAGAATACCATGATGGATGGCTGGTGATTTGCTGGAAAAGCAATAAAGGAATAAGTTATTAAAATAAAAAAAATAAGTAAGTAAAAAAAAAGCGAAAAAAAACAAAATTAAAATCAGAAACTGAAAATACAAGGAAATCAAAATAAAAATAAGAGGTTGAAAAAATGTTGGGCTCGGGTGACCAAATAAACGCTCAAAAGCCACTGCACTAACCATCCAACTTTTATTCAATTTGATTCTTTGCAACTAAAATCTACAAAAGAAGAAAAGAACCAATTGGTGAGACTATTTTAAGTAATATCTATTAATTTTATGAACCCTGATATTTATGAAATTATAGGATTAAAATCCACAAATATAGAATTATATACATGGAAGCAGTTAACAGTTTGATTTTGAAAGAAACAAACAAGCAAACGACGAGCCACCAAATCGAGCGTCTCTACTGTGTGTCATATGTGACACAAGGTGAGCTCCCGATCAACTACTTGATTACGAATCATATATCAATCTACATCTCAAATGTTTTTACATGTTATATGCGTTTGTATCCCCTTTGTAATCGGTTTAAAATCTTGTATTTGAAATTTGCATCCACTCATTTGAATGACCAACCTTTCATCTCATCACTCTCGTCACGATCATACATATACACCCTCCCCTTATAAATTAGCACACCTATAGAGACAAGCAATACTTTATATAGGCGGGTATCTATCTACTTAGAATATCATACTATTAGATAAAGTTAAAATAGAATAAAATTGTAGTTAGGTTTATTTTCAAGTATAAAAACTCGGGTCAGATCAAATTGAGCCGACTCAGCTCGGCTCAACATAAATTTTAAATCAAGTTGAAAATTTTGAGCTCGAGTTCGGCTTGGTTTGGCTCGGATTTTAGAATACTAACTCAACTCAACTTGGGCTCAGTTTGGCCTTGTTAAGTTGTTAGAAGTTAAAAGAAAAAAAATATATAATCACTAGGAGTAAACTTAAGTTCAAGTAGAATATGATTAGATTATGACTGTTCAAAAACAAAAAAAAAGGGAAAAAAGGTCTTAATAAGAATTAAGTTTAAAAATAATACGTGTAAGACTTAAAAAATTGAATAACTTTTACTTAGGCTATAACCATCACATAGAAGGCCCAACACAGGATGTATGGAAGTTTGATTCTCTTTGAATGCATCTTGTGGCGGACAACCCTTAAGCGATGACCATAACGTTAGAGTCCTAAGTAAGTAACGTTGTGTAAATTATGAGACAAAGATGACAGTTTGAACCCCATGTATGGCTATGTCTAATGTTGTATAGCCCGCATCGCCTCTTGCATCTTAATAGAACAACCTAACGCATGCCGATTAATGAATCCACTAACACTAATTTTTATACGTGGGCTATAAAATGCTACAAGCTAAAAAAATATTTAACTGAGCTAGCAGACAAGTCAGATCGACTATTTTACAAACCAAGCCAACTCAAACAAAGTTCTTCATACTTATTCTATACGCGCTTCAAATGAGAATCAAGCCACGAGTTATTTAACGACAGCATAAGAAGGTAAAAATAGTACGTGGCAGTATGGGGTGGCAAGTTGCAGCCTTCCCATTGGATGACCCCCTCCAAACAAACTTAATAATAATAATATTAATAATAATAATAATAAAAGCCCTTAATTCTCCCAAATTCACACTCTCTTCATCTCCCCCAAATTCTCTCACACAATTATGAAATTGGGGCAAAATTCTCCAAATCAAACCATCAATCCTCATCAAATTTGACCTAATTTCACTCAAATCGCCACCATGTCGACGGAGGAGCCACCGTTCACCGCCTCCGCCACGTCAACGCTCGAAAAACCCCTTCATCAGCTCACCGAAGACGACATTTCACAGCTCACTCGCGAAGATTGCCGCCGGTACCTCAAGCAAAAAGGTTCGATCAACGATTATCGCTTTCTATCGCTTTCGTGTGATTCAAATCGCTGGTGTTTTCGTAACTCAATTTGGATGTTATTATTAGGGATGAGACGACCGTCGTGGAACAAATCGCAAGCGATCCAGCAAGTGATTATGCTCAAGGCGTTGCTTGAACCGTCGCCGGAGTCCGACGACGGTGGCCGGAGGCTCTACATTACTTCACGGCAACAGCAAACCCCAGCCACTCGTGTACGTTTTAGCTAAATCATTATCTCCAGTTCTCCACTCTTTTCTTTAATTTTTCGCTAATTTTTTAATTAGGCAACAGTGGATGGTAATATAATATTGTTTTTAACAATTTAACACGCTTATGCTTTGTGCTTTTGTGTTTTATATTAATATATTATTATTTGATCCGCGATTAGTTTAATTACTGTGTTATGTGTTAAGTTTGATTGGTTATATAAAACTGTGAAATGTAGGTCCAGAAAGGAACAAGTGCCGATACGGAGATCTCTCTTTCAGCGGAAGAATCAGTACCCGGTCACCGTAATGATGCCGAGAAGTCGGATGCTTTGGGTGATAATGATTCTGCTCCTCCTGGGTAACTTCTTAAATCATATTATCGCTATCAAATGTCATGATTACAGATGTTTCATGAGTGCAGAACAAAGGGATTTTATTATTTCACTCTTATCGTTTTGGTGGATTTTGTTTGAGCTTGACATCATTACATTTCCTTTAGATATGAGTTGATTATATTATTTCTATTGCGTTTTGGTTGATGGTGCATAATGAATGTGGGTCAAACCTATACATACAATGATAAGACTTGCATTGTTTATGGTATTAAGTATTATTATTTATCCCTTCTTGATGTTGGATAGTGTTGGGAATGTTAATTAATGATAGAAATTAAAAAGTTATCTTAGAAAGGGAGTCATTTAGGTTGAACAGGGTTCATATTATCTTTCATTGTCTTTTCAAGAGTACAAGAATGTGGCGTTAGACTTCTTGCCTAGGGTATTCACTCCTTCAGCTTCTTGTTTGTGATGAAAGTACTAAATTTTACAAAACAAGCTTTGAGTTGACTACCATAAACGTCAAAGGTTTCTGCAGATAATCTCATTTTGCATTTTCTTATAGGGGGTAGTCTTTTTGTAATTCGGATGAGTTGTGTAATTTTATTAAGATGCCATATGAAGACTTGAAACCCAGGACCTGTACAACTTACCGGCATCAGGAGGGATTATATATATTTTATCTGACAAAATAATTACTTGTTCTTCCAGTAGTGGCCCATACCCCATATATATGGGAAGGAGAAAATAGCTGACGCAACTTGTTAGTGTTGGGTTTTTTTTTTATATGTGATTCTGCAAGTCCTTAGACATCTGCAATTTTGGAAGTCATGTCTATGCTAGTTTTCACCTTTGCTGATTCCTAAATAAGCAGCTGCTCAAAGCCTCAAACTTTGCTTCAGTAGTTCTCATTTAAGACTGACCTTTGAAGTAAACAGGGCATGTTTGAACAAATTTGTATCTTAGCCTACAGTCTAAGCTTTGTAAACTATATCAATATGTCTGTGAGTTGTGTGTGCATGTGTGTGTATGTGTACTGCTTACAAACCAAAAAAAGCAAGCCTGAGTAATTATTAAATTCTTAAATCCCAACTGATCTAGGATATCAAACTTGTTCTTCATGTTTTAGCTTGGTTTTTTATACGTTAATCTTGTGATGGCTAATGTGTGTATGCCCCGATCAGTGATTTCATGCTCCTTTCAATTCTGTGTTGTCAAAAGGGATCACCTCATGCGCCTAGGCGCTAATTTCAAGCACAATGGCTCAAAAACGCCTTGTGAAGGCCAAGGTGACACCACTGCTTTCTTTGTCAAAAGCGATCAAAAGCGATGCTTTTGTGTCAGGCGGACTCTTTTGAAGCGGTGGCTTTATCCAAATGAGGCAATGGTTTTTTTATATGAGGTTTAATTTGAGGCGGTGGTTTTTTTGAACTTTTGGTATTAGGCTATTAGCTAATATGATTTTAAATGCTAATTATAATAGGTTATTATTATTATTTTATTTATCATTTTAAACAATTAGTATTGCTTTACAATGCATAAAACATTTTTTCAGTTTTTTTCCTCTAAGTGTCATTTTTTATTATCTTAGGCTAGCGCTATTTTTGCACCTTGTGCTTAGGCCTCGGGCGAGACCTAAGCGCCTTGAATGCGCCTATCGCCTTTGACAACGTAGTTTCAATCAATGCAATCAAGTTTATATACTTGGGTCTTATTTCTTAAGTTGAATTCCCACTTAACATCTTAGGTGGCCGGTAACCGAAATCGAAGATTAAGAGAATATGTCTTAATCACCTTAGACCAGCTAGGACAAGCAAGAGTGTCGAACCACAAAGAGTTAATGTGATACAAACCCAAGTCGTGATACGGATCTGCTAGGTCAAACTAGGTCTGGGCAGACCCAGTCAATCTGGGAGGGCGGGAAAAAGAGAGCATATCCAAGAGGTGGGGGTTGATCCAATTATTTAGCGAATGTGGGGTAATTAGTGGGGCAGTTAGAAGCATATTATCTTCTATATATTTGTTTTTAGAGGTTCTAGTTTGGGGGGTTTGAGTATTTTGGTATTGTTACTTTGTTCTTGTATCGGAGACTTGCCCTCTCGACGGGCTGACCGTTGTTCGTTTGTTATCTATTAAAGTTGTTGATATACGGGTTCCATCATAATGGATGGTGTTTAACTCAAATTGTTTGCTTTGAGTAAACATAATGAAAAAAGTTAAATTTTTGGTTTGTTGATTGAAAACTAAACACTTTAAAGTAATAATTTGGTTGCAATTAAACAAAAGATGATCACACCTGGATTGGATCTAGAAGTATAATGTATAACCTGAATTAATTATCAATGTTAGTAAATTACATAGACATAATTACAAGACTAAGGAATCCGATATGTCGCTACTTAGCGATTCTAGACTGAAGAAGGGCACGTTCTAGGATGTTATCACGTAATTACCAAAACAAAGTCACAAATACCAACATAACATCATGTTTTTTAATGATTCAATACCAAGAAATGGCAGATTGTTACATTGAATCCATAAATCCTAAATTGCTCTTCAAACACCCACATCAAACACATGAATCCATTTAGGGGCTGTTTATAGCCTTTTAATGGTTAAGAGGCAACCTCTTAATGTTACCTCTTAAGTTCTTAACCATTAAGAGGTTATGAACCATTAAGAGGTAAGAGGTTATGAACCATTAAGAGGTAGCCTCTTAATGACCATTAAGAGGTAGCCTCTTAATGACCATTAAGAGGCTACCAAATAGCCCCATAGACATCAACTAATTAAAGTGTGCAAAGCATAATTCATGCCTAACAAAGATAAAACTCTAAATAAATACATTAACTAACACAAACCCAACACCTGGAAGTGATCACGTGTGAATAAGCCACACATGCTCATGTTTGATAACAATGGATGACGAATTTGGGAAGCAATATTGGATTTGATGATTAAAGATACACTTTTCATCTGTATTTCTTTGTTCTCTCTCGTTCCTAGGCTTCCTGTTATCTAATATTCTCCCAAAAACTCGAGATATACCTTTAAAACTTGCTGGACAAGACCAAAAACCATTGACTGACATTTCAAACGCTGGGTGTGCACTCCTAACGCTGCTTGTCCTTTGTTTACTCCCACCTGAATGGTGGTATTTTTTTGAGCGGCGTTTCGAACACCGCGGCCGAAGTCTTGAACGCCGATGAAGACTTTTACAAGACAACTTTCACAAGTTGAGGTCTTTTCGACGCATACAATCTCCATGCGCAAGGTGCATAGTCCACACCAACACACAATCTTCCCGTGCTCTCCTACATAAATGAAACATATCAAAGTAGCCCGCCTCGATATGAATTTTATGTTTATATGAGCTTTATGCTAAATCTATAAGATAATTGATTATTACGCCAAATTAAATAGTAACACTATAACTCACTCAGTAGAGCATTATATACTATAACTAGTTGGAAGTATATAAAGAATGAAAAAATATTCACTTCATATCCTCATTTGTTGCCTTCCCCTATTAAGAGATTTGCAAGAGTTATGACATTATCTGCAACGCTTCCAAATTTTACCAAATTGAGATTTGTTGAGATATATGGTTCTTTACTTTTAATTTCAAATATACGTAATATAACTATCCGGTAATGGGAATTAGAAAATGTAATTTAAATTATACATTTTGGATGAATAAATTCTCTTCTAGGATGACCATGGATCAACTTAGACATAAGGTAACACTATAAAAGCGTATGAACATTGTGTATCACATGCATGATACTTACATGAAGAATAACATGTTGGACAGGGTATGTGAGATTGTGAAGACTTAAATAAATGCAGTTTTGTATTGTTAATGGCAGCATATATTTTCATCAATTATCACTCATATGCTAGATATATGTGTTACTAGTTGATAATTACAGGGTATGTGAGATTGTGAAGACATAAATAAACGTAGTTTTGTATTATTAATGGCAGCATATATTTTCATCAATTATCACTCATATGCTAGATATATGTGTTACTAGTTGATAATTACTTGAACCCAAGGGCCAAAAGATTATCAGATTAAGACTTCACTATAAATATGGATTCCCGATTACCAACCTTTTACCTGAATCTTCCAGGATTGCTGGTGGGATAGAAGAGACAAAAGGACAAATGACAATATTTTATAGCGGCAAGGTGAATGTCTATGATGATGTCCCAGCTGATAAGGTATATCATATATCTTATATCAGCTTAAGTTTTTAAACTTTTTTTAACAGAGGGATCTTACTAATTGAGAAATTCCAGGCACAGGCACTATTCCAGCTTGCTGCTAGCCCACTCCAGTTTTCTCAAGAAGATTCATTTGATGGAAACATGTTGCAACCTCCAAGCATCAACGTCGGCCGAGATTTCCCTCCTGTACTCTCACCAGTCTTGCAGACAGGTTTGTCAATTTATCTCCAACAGTATACAATAACTCAAATAATTTGGGACCTTATAATTAGCGATACTGAAACGATAGGAATTTAGTAATTAGAGTGATAATCATGGAGGCCCTAGAATTATTACTAAATACACATTGGGTATAATAATGATTTCATCTAGGCTAGTCTACTCATACTTTGTCTGGAAGCCTTGTTATGGCTAAATTGTTGCGGTTTTAATTATAACCTGCATTGAAACTACTATAATTTTAACATTAGTCATGTAAATTGACGTCTTTTTTCTTGAATACTTCAAGAGTTCAAAATTCTGTTGGACTTGAGTTCAATATAATGCATTAAGTATATGTCCCCGGCTTCCCTGTTCATTGCTTTCTACAACTAAGTTAATTTTAACTTCATTGACAAAAACCAAGAAGTTGGACCAATTTACAAAAGATATGTTAAAGAAACAAGGGTGAATCTGAACTTATGTGGAGAAAAATATAGTTTATAAGTATAGTTTATATAATTTGTTTGAAGCGAGAGATACATTCTCCTAAGGTTTCCATATTTGAAAGAATTGCGTGTTTATTTTTTAAAATACTTGAGAAATTTTGATCAGGTCAGAGACAAAATTATGTTTGTGGGTTTAACAATGTATTTAAAAGTTGAATTGTTGGTCGATCTTAATCCCATCACCTGTTTGATTCTTAATTTGAAAGTAATCAGAATTAAAACATCAGGTTTAGGTAATTAAATAGAAGTGTTTACGGCTGTAGTTCATGCATTGTTTCTGATGTGTTTATGTATGCTCCACAGTGAGGATGACAGACAACTATCGACTGCACAAAGAAGAAAGCAACATATTGCGTGAAGATAACTCTGGTAACTATGCAAAATTACAAATATTTTATCATTATTCTCTTTCTCTCTCTCTCTCTCTCTCTCTCTCTCTCTCTCTCTCTATTTCTGTTTTTGCATCAGTATTGTTAGTCTGTAACTGTAGTTTAATTTTTTGCGGAGTCCTCATGTCTCTATCCTTGCCATGTTGATTTTGTTTTGATCGATTCAACTCATTTAACCCATTTCCTTCTCAGCTAAATTATTTAGTGGTACTCATTTAACCAGTTATTAATACAAAATAACACAATTTTGATCCGTTTCACATACAAGGGTTGAAATACCCTTATTCTAATTAGCAGTCTTCCATGTCCATGTTTTGTAAATAGAAATAAATAATAAAATGTTCTAGACCTTTCCCTATCTTTCTATGCAAATGATTCTATCATTCTCTAAGAAACAAATAGGCATCCTTGATTAACGAGAAGCCATTAGGTATTTTTGTTATGATTGTTGATGATCTTGTGGCTAAATAGAAACTTGACCGGTACATTTTCAGTAGAGGTGGCATTTTTGACCTGCTTACTAACTAATGGGTTGATATGTTTCTTTTTTTTTTCTCTAACTGGTTAAAAAGGTAAAATAAACAAAAAACAAGTGTAAATCAGCCAAAGTGTATTTAATATGCTTAAAACCTACTATTTATATTATTATAAAGTTATATTGTTATTGAGTTATCTTTTAACCATATTTGATACACTTAATATCCATAAAAAGGTAAGCGTTTTGGGCAAAAAGTGTTTCGGGTCAACCTAACTTCTGACCTGAGACAAAATTGCCCAATCCACCCTTGCTACCTCTAGCTTTTTATTTAAACTCTGAAGCCAGAATATGATGTCTGATGAGCTAAGCTGCTGAAAATTAAAATTCTTTTTGCATGATTTGATTATGAGCTTGTTCTCTTTTTAACATTTTTTATTGCTTTACAATTAAATTTTATAAGCTGAAGGTTCAGCAAGCAGAAAGGCCTCAGTTCAAAGATATCTAGAGAAACGGAAAGACAGGTATCTTCGATTCTACCTGCAACAAATTTATGATTCGTCATTTTATTCCCTCTTTTTTGGTTCTCACGTTGTTGTTAGGTGAAGGTTTAAGAGCAAGAGGAAAGCAGGAGCTACCTTTGATGTTTATGCTAACCATCAGATGGGGAGCCATAATAACCTACATGAGCAGTTGAGTAGGAGCGCCACGTGCTCCCCACCTCCAGTCAGACCGCCTAACACCCCTAACCGCTTTAGCTAAATTTATGTGATGTTTTCAAGAGTTCAAGTCTATCTCTCATCCTTGCTGACAAAAGGTAATTTTTGCTTTTTCTAATGGCATATTATTATAAAATTTAAAGTTATAGCTAAAAAGAAAATGGGTCAAATTGGTTGAACTCGTTGATTGTTGTCCAAAGTGTATTTTTATTGCATACAAACTTCTAGTTTGTTTTAAAAAAAATTAGATTATTTTGTAAAATTGTAATAATATGGTTTATGTAACCATATAACACTAAAGTTGAAATACTCTGGACAAAAGTTGTTTGAGGTAAACCCAACACTGCCCATGCACTTAGATTCTAGGAGTCTTTTTTTCCCACATCTACGAGGGTTATCATGGTGAAAAAAGTTTGATATTCAAATATATATTTTTGACCCCATGCACTTAGATTCTAGGAGCCTCTTCACATTTTAAAACTTAGTATCCAGCGTCTGTGCTAAACTTATTTGATGCAAATATTGCATGTTGCTAATCACTTGGTTTAGTTATTTGCAGCATTCTTAGGAATCCACAATATACTCTCTCAGTGTCGTATTTGATGTGAAAACCCAAATACGACACTGAAGGCTGAAAACAAAAACCATCACTTTTATACCCTTTCTTGATTCCCCTATTCCAAAACCCTTAAACACATACTAATTTTTTTTTCACATACAAAGTTTTAATTATTTATAAAATTTTGAGGTACAAAAGTCAGTGGGTCAACTGAACCTGACCCACACTGTCCATTTTGCTACCAATACTTATCATATTTCTTCTGTGAACTAATGCACAATATATCTTCCCTTTTCCCTTGATATCAGCCATTGATTTTTATATATAATTAATTTGTTAATTATGTAAACTTTGTTGTTAAAAATAATAAATCCTTTTCTTTTAATGAAACCCTTTATGAAGTTAGTATTCGTTCACACTTTTGGCAACTTTCACCTGTTATACCTGATCAACTCATTTGGCCAATTTCATTTCTTGATATATTTAGAAATTTCATGGCACACTTTTAACCCTTTGGAGATAAAACATAACCAAAGCCCATTATAAGTTTAATGGGCCAAAGCTGCTTTGGAGCTCTTCTGATCTTTCAGTATTCACCCTTCCCCATATATACTTAACATAAGAGCTAGTTTAGCATGTGTCGATGCTCGTATTTCCATTCGTTTCTAGAGAAAGTGATGGACATCTATAGAATACTAGGTCCAGCTCGGACGGGTTCAGTAACAGGTCAAAACTCGAAACGGGTCGGGTCATGTTGACTTATACGCATATTTATTCTTTTCTCAACTTCATATATAATTGATGTGTCGAATATGATTACGAAAACAATATTACGACAATACTGCTCTAGTTTTTCTGAGTAGATCGATTTTAGGACATTTCATGCAACAAGTCAGTTACCTAGTGAGCGACTTTTATCTTGTTTGTCTTGTAAAGTATAATACACATCAGCCAATACACTTATAACTGGAGTGAAACTAACATTCTTTTGACTGTTTCTGCAGGTACGGACTCATGGAAGCCTGTTCCATTGAAGATGACGAAGGATGCGAGAAACTCTTTAAGCATTCATCAAAGGTAAATATGCAACTTAAGATATCGTAGGCATCGATTCCAGTTTCTTAGTTTAGTACTTTAGTGGAGTGGTGGTTTCCTAGTTTAATGCTTTCAAGGTGCTGCTTGCTTTCATAGTTTTGTCTTTTGTATGTTTTGTGCATCGGCCATAGTATTGTAAAATGTTTGTGTTTGTTTAAGGCATTTGAGAGTAACTAGAGTTATCTGAAGGGTCAACATCCTTACCCTATTTTATGTAATACTTGTTACATATTGATGGTCAAACGTAACTTCCCTTTTTGGTCAATCTTTGTTCGCGCTACATACGACGAATGCTCTGGAGTTTGGCCTTCGCACCCGAGTGATGAAGAGAGTTATAGGTATTTGGGAAGATTTTTACCGTTAGACTCTTGTAATTTGATAGAACCAATGTTTTTGTAACTGCATTGTTATCAAGCTGATCATGTTATCAGTCCACTAGTCGTATAGGTTTTAAAAATCGGATGATTTGAAAAATAATCAGAAATTAAACATATAGAGCTAGTTTAAAGTTGCTATATCTCTTAATGTGAATTTGTAACATTAACAAAAAATGGAGCATGAAGTAGTAAATGAAATCTGTGAGAAAATAAAATTTTGAAAATTTGGTTTTATCTGAAATTCTATCATAACTAGCTAGCTCAAATAAAAGCCGTTTAGGTCAAGGGTACGCAGTACGAATGCAATGACTTTCATTTGAGCGTGACGGTCTAAGGGTATGCGGAATTTGAAGCCCGTACACTTGACCATCTTGTTTCATATCTCGGAGACTCTAACTTGGTCATTCTTTTGACCACAAGAATAGTTAGCGCGGTCACTCGTGATGATGCCTCTTTAGTTCCTTCCACAACCATGTTTGGTGATGCATTGACTTTCAATTTCATTTTCATGCAAGTATGTTAGTTAACTATTCTAAAAGGCTATATATAATTAAACTTTATTGATTTACTGATGACAATTGACAAATTACTTGAATACGTTACTTAGTTTTAAAGAGAAGGTCCTAGGTTCAATATCTGGTATGGTGTAATTTGATGTAATTTATAAAAGACGTAGGATACATTTGCCCTAAAAAACAAACTTAGAATACATTGAATCTTTAATGCAATGTTGAAATGAGCATCGCTTGTATGCCATTACTGTTGACATTTATTTATTAAGGTAGCATTTGCAATATGTTTATGAGTGTCTTTTATACCTTTGTAATTGATTTGTAATTTGTGCTCCACAAACGAACACAACCAAATACAATTTCTTAATGAACAAACATGTGCAAGAACTTTTGTTCAGTTATGTTATCGATGAGGCGTTTGTTTGTCCTAAAAATAAGCATATATAATATCACACTTAAGAGGGGAGGAACTATGTTCCAAGCTAATCACATAGAATCAAAACTCAAGAAACAACTATTCTAGTTAGGTATCGTATTTTAATATATTTTTCTGCACTTGAAAAAAAAAAACTCAAAGATAAAGCTGGATGCAATGAGTGGAAATCAACATCCGATTACTAATCAACAAAGAAACACAATCTTTTGAGGATCTAAAAGTACCTAACCAACTTAGATGTTTATATAAAAATAACATTCCCATCCAAAAGATTTATAGATCTCATGTAAAAAGCATATCCAAAGTACATATATGAAGGCATCCAAAAGATTAAATGTGTCAAATATTAGTGAGAGCATAAATGCCAAGAAAGTATGTGCAATTCCCTGAGCTCAAACTTGATCCTCACCTAGACATAAGGTCTCGATGTCGTGCCTCTGGTTTTAAGCATCACACCTTATATATGAGCTCGCTGATTCTCTATGTAAGTTTATTAATTTTGTTACTAACGGTTTGAGTTATCTTTGTGACAACGTAATGTCTCGTTCTAGTAAGTTTGTTTAAAATATGTCAATCTTATTCTTATTTCCACTACAAATTTTATAAGTTTACTGTTGGACCTGTGTATCCGGCACATAACATATAACAATGTTGTTAAGACATGATCTTTTGTGAGAGGTTAATATGTGTTATAATTCGTTATATATTTATTGCTTCCGTTGTCATAAAGTGTAGAACCCCTATACAAATCCCAACATTCATATCGATCCTTCTTAAAGTAATTAAACATTGAAAAGATATTATTGCACTCAACAACTTTTCTATATTTATAGTGTCTTTTCTACTAATTATAAATGATTTCTGGATCACCATTTAGTAATAAAAAGGTTTGGCTAGTTATTAATCAAGATCGATACTTGTTGACATTCACAATCTCTGTTCTTCTTTTAGGTATGTGTTATGAGGTCTGGTTGAGTAAAAAGTGTTGTCACATGACTAGGTTGAGTAAAAGTGCTGACACATGGCAGCACCAACCAGTGAAGTGCCCCAACTTAACACGGTTGTAATGGTGGTGGCCGTTGGGTTGGGGCGCTAAGCTGACCTGGCAACCAATGGCGCCAGTGGGCGCTGTGGTAACAACTAACAAGTAGTCTTATGCCTTAACCATATGTATGTGAAGAGAGAGCTAATGTGATTAAGGGGCTGTTTGGCAGCCTCTTAATCAACCTCTTAATGGTTCAGATGTCTGAATGGTTCAACACTTAATGATTCAGACTGTTTGTTTCGCAAGCAAATGTCTGAATGGTTCAAACATTTGCCTTTGAATGGTTAAACATTATAATAGTGTTGAATGGTTAAGAGGTCTAATGCTAAATGGTTAAGACTTTTTATCTGAATTGGTCAAACATTTGCATTTAAATAGTTAAATGATATACTAGCTCTTAATGGTTCAGACATCTTAATGGTCCAGTACTTAATGGTTCAGACTTCTTATTGGTTCAACACTTAATCATTCAGAAGTTTCCAAACAACCCCTAAGTATGGTCTCCAAAAGAACATTCTGATAACAATGTGTTAGAAAGTAGAAAGTCTAAGAGATATATGTTGATAGTATATTTTTGACAAAACAAAATATAAATGCACAAAAGTAGAATATGAAATTGGCAAGAAAAGTTAGCTCCGGCATCCTAAATGTTTTTATCATGAGTTAATGTGTCACTTTCACATTAAGTTCAAACTAACTTAAGAATATCTATATAAAATTGTCATCCCATCAAACGTTTTCTAAACACGTGCTAGGGGTGTAAACTAGTTGAATCACTTATAAGGTACTCGAGATCGTCTCGCTAAAAGCTTAAATTAAGTTGAGCTTAAACTATTTGAGCATACTCACGCCTTCGTTTAAGCACCTTTAACAAAACAAGCTCGAGCTTCATAAATATAATATTTTTCATGTAATATACGACGACATAATAAATAATATTATATATTAGATTTATGTTAAAGTTAAAAATATATATTGTGTTATATGTAGAATTATAATTAAAAATAAAAAAAATACTATATATATGTATATAATATCTAGTAAATGATATGAACTGAAGTTGAAAAATTAGTCATGTAATATAATAAATTCAAACTTTAAATTAGAGCTTTTAACTACCTAAGCTTTTTATTATATGTTTAAATAATATCATTTTCCCTAAGCTTTTTATGAAAAATTAATCATTTAAACAAGTCGAACTCAAACTTACACAAGTTAGACTCATTTTCCCTCTCACTATATATGACTTTAAATAATACTTCCTTACATTTATCCATACTGTAAATGAGTTTTGTATTTTTATATAGTTGTATTTTTATATAGGCCATGTGATAAACGAGTGGCCAAAGTTGCATAAGTTGATAAGTCAAAGTTAAACTATTATTTAATAGTAAACATGTTACATTTACTATTACTTTTCCGACAAAAATTGTTGATTATTGATAAATTGTTTATTAACTCTAAATAAGATTCAAGGGTAAGAAAAATATAACCACCATATAAACAATATGATGTATAGTAGTTTGCGTGTATATCAACGATATATATCACTGTTTACAAATATTAAAGGAAGTTATAGTTTTTTACAAATGAGTAATTATATACTACGATTAAACTCTCGTTAGCTCACACCTTTTCTTGTTATTACCATAGATTTCGTATAATAGGTGTTATGAACGTAAGATAGCTAAGAGAAAAAGTATGATGATGCGTGTATTATTGTAATATTTGAAATCTAAAAATTCATCTCTACTAAAAATTAGGGTTTTCAGACCTTCAATTTCATCTCTTACACCACCAACATCCCACCGTGATCCACCCAAATTCCCACCAGATCCGACCCACCACCACCATCAATAACCCCTATTGCACCCCAATTTGCCTCTACATTCGTTATTACAGTTAACAGCTTTGATATACTGCGTTGGAAGCAGTTGAAACGGTTTTGACTTCCGTACAGGAAGACATCGATTTCAACTAGAAGAAGAGTCGTTGCCTTTTGTTTCAACATTGCGCCACTCACTATAATGCTTGGACCACCACTTGTTTTCTTTCTTTTTCAATTATTTTCTTGATGCACACCATCTGTTTGTTAAAATACCTGAGTGAATTTGACCCTTGTGTTTATATGCAGCTAATCAAGACCTCACCCAAATCAAACATAATTACATGTTTTGTATCTTTCAAGCAAACAACTGAATTTAGCAGTAGCTTTTTTCAAGATTTATTTCGTGGGTTAAGAAGGTCTCTAGGGTTTGGGTTCTTCAAATCTCACTGTAAGATCTTTCTTTACTTCATCTTGTTGTTTGGAGGTTTGTAAGTCTTCGGATCCCCTTCTGCTTTCTCACTTCATTCTGAATCACGAATCTCTACTATTAGGCATTATTTGGGCCGGGTTAGGAGGACCGGCATCTGACTATTTGTGTGCATTGTACATGTTGCATCATTAGTTTGTTATTTGTGTTACTTGTGTTTAATTGATATAAGTGACTATTTGTTTTTATCTCGGTCTCTTGTGTTTAATTGATGTTGCATTAAATATTTGTGCATCACTGTGTCTAAGTCTATTGTGTGCTTGCATCCAATAGCCTTGACTAATCCTTGATCTGCCAACTTGATTGGTGTGAAAAGCTGGCTTTGATCTTAGTTGTGCTTATTTCGTGTTTTTGTGCTGGTTTTTGATCGCGAAGGGTTAGTGAGGTACAATAGATAACAGGAGTCATTACAATGCTCTGAGATCATGTTCGGGGAGGAGAGGTGCTTCTTCAGAGAGAAATGGATATAGACTGCGAGTAGCATCGTGGAATGTAGGCACCCTTACTAGTAAGTTATTAGAGTTAATTGATGTGCTGAATAGACGTAGGGTGCAAATAGCATGCCTTCAGGAGACTAGATGGCGGGGTGGGAGATCAAAAGAGTGCAATGGTTATAAACTGTGGTATTCAGGGTCAGATGGTACAAAAAATGGAGTAGGTTTTCTAGTTGCTAAAGAACTTCAGGATAATGTAGTGGAGGTAAGAAGATACGATGATAGACTTATGCTGTTAAGAATAGTAATAGGGGATGAGGTAGTGACAGTAGTTAGTGCGTATGCACCACAAGTTGGATTAGGGGAAACGGAAAGAAATAGGTTCTGGGAGACCTTAGATCATGTTATGGGGGAAATACCTAGAGAAGAAAAAATATGCATAGGAGGTGATTTTAATGGGCATATCGGTAAGGGTAACGATCAATTCCCGTCGGTTCATGGAGGCTTTGGGTTTGGTCTGAGGAATGAAGGCGGAAGGGAGCTCCTTGACTTTGCTTTAGCGCATGACCTAGGCATCATAAACTCGTTTTTTAAGAAAAGAGACTCGCATCTAATCACGTTTAGCAACGGCGGGAGACACACGCAGATAGACTATCTGCTGATGAGGGGAGAAGACCGTAACTCGTGGAAGGACTGTAAGACAATCCCGGGAGAGTCTGTAGTGACTCAACATCATATGTTGGTGGCTGATCTACGCGTGAAGAGAGCAATTGTCCGGCCAATTAAGAGATTTAGACCTACGATCAGATGGGGCCAGCTCAAGGACGAAAAGATTACTACCTTTAGAGATAAGGTCATACCAATGATCCAAACTAGGCCACAGAAAGACGCAAATCAAATGTGGGAAGAAATGGCAACTACAGTTATACAAGCAGCTAAAGAAACTCTTGGACTTGCAACAAATAGGACAGTAGGTCAGAAGGAATCCTGGTGGTGGAACGATAATGTACAGGAGAAGGTAAAAATTAAACAACAAAGTTTTAGAGACCTTTTACAATGTAATAATGACGAAGAACGAGCAGAGCTAAAACATAAATATAAGGAGGCTAAGAGAGAGGCGAAAAAATCTGTGTCAGAGGCAAAGAACACAGCGTACGAGAAAATGTATAACCGATTAGAGACGAAAGAAGGAGAATATGACATGTTTAAGATTTCCAGGGCAAGAGAAAGGGGAAGACAAGACCTCAGAATGGTAAAGTTTATAAAGGCTGCAGATGGAAAGGTCTTGGTGAAGGAGAACGACATCAAGGCGAGATGGAAAACTTACTTCGATAACCTTTTCAACATAACGAACCCTAATCAACAATCTGCCATCGATAAAACAACCCAACCAAACCAACAAAACAAGTGTTATTGTAGAAGTATCACTGTCGACGAAGTTATGAGGGCGCTGAAGAAAATGGGAAGGGCTAAGGCAGTAGGGTTAGACAACATACCGATTGAAGTGTGGAAGTGCCTAGGAGACGAGGGCCTGGAATGGTTAACAGACTTATTCAACACTATCGTCAAAACCGGGAGGATGCCAGAGCAATGGAGAAGCAGTGTCATAGTCCCCATATATAAGAATAAAGGAGATGTACAATGTTGCACAAATTACAGGGGAATTAAGCTATTGAGTCACACGATGAAACTATGGGAAAGAGTTATTGACACGAGAATTAGACGAGAAACCCAGATAACGGTAAACCAATTTGGATTTATGCCAGGACGCTCCACAACAGAAGCCATACACGTCATAAGAAGGATAATGGAGAAATATAGAGAAAAGAAAAGGGACCTACATATGGTTTTCATTGACCTAGAAAAAGCATATGACAGTGTGCCGCGTCAACTCATTTGGGAAAGTCTACGACTTAGAAGGGTACCAGAGAGGTATATCAAAATAATAATGGATATGTATGAAGGGGCAAAAACGTGTGTGCGAGCACCAGTCGGAGACACAGACTTTTTCCCGGTGGAAGTGGGACTACACCAAGGATCGGCATTGAGTCCATTTCTCTTCACAATAGTGTTGGATGAGATGACAAAGTCTATACAAGAACCAGTCCCGTGGTGCATGCTGTTTGCGGATGATATCGTCTTAATATCAGAATCAAAAAAGGTGCTTAACGAGAGGCTAGAACAGTGGAGAGCCGCACTAGAGAGAAGAGGCTTAAGGATAAGTCGCTCTAAGACGGAATACATGCATTGTAACTTTAGTGGGGGGGATGAAGAGGACACCCAAATAAGTATCCAGGGTATGACAGTACCACAGACATCTAGGTTTAAATACTTGGGCTCGTACGTACAGGAGGACGGAGAGATACACAACGATGTAGCTCACCGTGTGCAGTCAGGATGGTGCAAATGGAGAGCAGCATCAGGGATCCTGTGTGATAAGAGGTTCCCAGCAAAACTAAAGGGAAAACTATACAGAGCGGCAGTTCGTCCAGCTATGTTATACGGAACAGAATGTTGGGCCATAAAGAAATCGCACCAGAGACAAATTGAGGTCGCGGAAATGCGAATGCTGAGGTGGATGTGTGGCCACACAAGATTGGACCGAATAAGAAACGACGTGTTTCGACAGAGGCTAGAGGTGGCTGGTATCACAGATAAAATACGAGAGGGAAGATTAAGATGGTTTGGGCACGTAAAGCGGAGGCCGTTCGTAGCACCTGTTAGAGCAGTAGAGAACATCAACGTAGAGGGTAGGAGGAGTAGAGGTAGACCTAGGTTGACTTGGGACGAGGTAATTAGGCGAGATATGGTAGACTTGCACCTCTCTGAGCACATGATCGAGGATAGGAGTGCGTGGAGGCGTAGAATTAAAATTAAGGACTTTTAGCGGGATCTGTGGGTAGGAAGGGTAGTCGTAGACTTAGTTGCGGGACCCCTGTTTTCTTTAATCTGCCCTTTCGCGCGTTTCTTGAAGAGTATCTGTTGTACTCAATTTCTCAGCTTTTATGTGATCTTTACCTGTGTGTTGTATGCTGTATACCATAATTTGTTACGGTTATTGTTTTCCTTACTGAGTCGGGGGTCTCTTCGGAAGCGGTCTCTCTATTTTCCATGATAGAGGAAAGACTCGCCACCAACCACCCCTCCCAGACCCTGCTCTTGAGTGGGATTTACTGGGTATGTTTGTTTGTTTGTTTGTAATCATAACCTTATGAATATTAGAGAGAAGTAACGTGATGATGCATACCAATTTTAAAAAGCACTTAAAGTTGTATTCCTTACGAATACAAAGTAGAATTGACGTTGATCTTTATCATATTAAAAAAATTAGTAAAGAAAAAAAACTTTAAGAGTAATATCTATTCATTTACAAATAAAATTATTAAAATAACTATTGATTGAAAACCTAAAAGTGAACTAGAAAATTACTTGCAACAAGATATTATTTGTATTGTTTCAACTTAACCTATAAATCAGCTCTTATTCATAATAATAAAAAGTGTGTGACATAACAACTCATTGTATAATAGTTATTAGTAATAACTTATTACTAATACTGTCGAATGATTCTGAATCGTGTTCTAAATGTTTGTCTATAATCCGTAATTGTTATCACTAACTTTAAAAAGATTAAATTTTGTATTTGTAGCTAAGTACAAATTGTTTTACTATAAAGATAGTATTATTCATCTTGCTTTTAAAGCCTTGTAAATATCTATTTTTCATATAAGAGTTTTAAGTACTAAAATATATAAATAAGTTGTATAAAACATACATGTTAGAGCTTATAAACAACAATGTAAACTCTAAATAAGAAGCTTAACAGAATTGAAAATATTTTGTGTTTTGATTTCTTTTTTATGTAATTATATATCCACAAAGTCGGTGATCCAAATAAACAAAGCGATATTCTAAAGGGGCAGTTTTGTAAATTCGCTATCATCTTCAATGATACAGTTTCATGATGAGTTTTAATAGTGTTGGTGATCCATCTATTCCACTTAAATGAGCCATAATTGTTTTGTTGGAGGTAGTATTTTTAAAAGGGTTATTAGATTTTAATAATTTTAACTTTTATTTATCGGTTGATATTAATTAAAACTGAGAAAATATTTGCAGATACTTATAACTTTAAATTTAATTTCTTCAGTGATTCCTTACTAACTGAGAGTTAATCATCGTTAGTTTTTTGATGAAATGAGGCCAAATTTGAGCCATTTTTCAACTCTAGCACCGCCTAGTCTCAATCAGGTTTGTTTTGATTGTCTAACCTCCATCATCACCTGAAATATACCTCCAACGAGTTCAGTGGTTCAAATCAGGAGGTGAAGATTGACGGGTTTTTTGATGCGGAAGTTTCAAGACGGACCTGATGATAGATTTCAACTTTCTCTTTAGTGTTTTGGCTACAAAAACAGTCCACGTTATAAAAAAAACTAACGGGGTTAACTCTCAGTTAGTAAGAGATCGTTGGAGGAAAATAAACTCAAAGTTGGGAGTTGGGAGTATCTGTAAACATTTACTGAGTTGGGATTAATCTCGGTCAATAAATGAAACTTGAGATTATTAAAATCGAATAACCCTTTTAAAAATAACAGAAGTCACATATTATTATATCCTTATATAACTACTAAAATCGGGTAAATTACATTAAAAATATAGTGTAATGTACTTTTATAATCGTTTTTTCGATTAATAAACTTACAATATATTACTTTTTAATACTTTATGCACATGTTAATAGTGTGTGGTCGATCATCTTCTCGACTTCTCTAAGAAACTCATTGAGCTACTCTTTATTCTTGAGATTTTCATCGATTCATAATGACACTGCCACCATCGTTACTACTTAATTTACTAATGATAACTTATTTTGATTTCGAACATAAATGGTATACTAGTGTTAATTAGTTTAAAACACACACCTACGCACCCCACAACTACACTACACACACACTTTTTTTAACGACAAATCTAACTTACTTTTATGTTACACCCAATTATACCATGCCTAGATTTGAACTTAATACCTTTAATTTAAAGACAAAACCTTTATCAAATGAGTTAATACAACATTGACACTACGCACACACACTAGTGTTAATGGAATAAATATAAGAGAAATATCAAATAAAACTCTTATTCTTGAGAATGTTAAGAACTTCTTTTACATATTACACATGTGTAAGTATATGTATAAAAGAAAATTATGTTACACACATATATAACAAAATAGTTCCTAAAGATTTTAAAAAATGAAAATTGAAATTAAAATCTAAATTTTATACGAACTATGAAAAGTTAATGTAAATGTGTAAATAATAATTTTTAGAGTTTTTATAAAAAATAAAAGTTCTTAACATAACACTCACCTATAATTATATAGACCTTCTTGTTGATACTCTTCTTAATAATCAGGTTGATCCGGTTGGCCAAACATAAATTTATGAAGAGCTCTAACTTGAATAAAATATCATGTACTGTGCTATTTAAAATAGTAACTAGTGTTGTCCCCTAAGCATGCGTTACGCGTCAGACGGACAGAACAAACCGAGGCTCACATAAATGCAAATTGTCTGATGGCATTTTTACCATCATAGTCATTTTCTAACTAACAAAACTGCCTGGAATTTATAAACGGTATTATAAATATGTATTAAATTTAAAGAGGCCCATAAATGAAATTCTTCTATGGTTGTAAACATTGTGTTTATTGCGACATAACAACATACATATTATTTTGACACTGTCATCACCTATCGAGTGGATCCTAACCAAAATTTACAATAAATGGGCATGTTGATGATCATAAACGACATGGTGAAAGAAAGCCCGTCACCATCGTTAGCAAACAATATTATATTACCTTCTTGTTTAAGCAACACACAATGTAACAAAGTCTAATGACACGGTCATTAACATTGTTGTTCATATCGCAGGACCATAATCCTCCAGCAGTCACCAAGTAAGAAAAACCAATGAAGCAGAATCTCAGATAAGCTCATAATCATCATTATCAACAAAATAGATGTAACTTAAGCACCAAGGCATCACAGAGATTATCTCGACGCTAGACTCCTAAAATAATTTAATTACAAAAATAATTGGACTACATGAAAGTTTAAGAAAAAAGAACAACAAAAGAAAATTATATAAAGAATCAAACCCCATTCAATTTAAGATTTTAAAGAAAAGTATAATTATGAGTTCACTTCGATAAGTTTATTAGTTAAATCAATAAATCTATAAAAGATATGTGTCATACCAAACATTCACGATCAAACTCAAGTTCTAAATAGGAAAATAGATAAAAGAACCGTTGAAAGGCAATATGGTATTTGCATGTCATTTTTATTGTTGTTGATCAAATTCAATACGGTTATTGCTGTTGATCCTCTTGTTATTATTATTAATTGGTGTAAAATACATGGATGGTTCTGCCGGAATTTGACTCTTTAGATAGAACACGGATCGTTCAGGCAGTTACTCTGTATTTCGACGGAGATGACCAGAGACGTTAATACCAGCTCTAAAAAGAAAAGATGAATTAACGGTTGGTCCAATCAAAGATGAACATGTTGGGGTCTAATCAAGGTACACTATTTATTTTGTTTACAAATTAACATATAGGTAAATAAGTTGTAAATACCTTTGGTTTGGTTTGTTAAAAGGCTACAAGTTTATAATAATGGCGGTTATTATTTATAAAAAGTAAACCTATATTGAAATATTTATAAGAATATTAACCAGATATATATTGAAATTCTGAATGACATAGATTTTCAGTTAGATGGTTTTGTTTAGGATTTGTGGGCTTGTGGCATCCACATTTTCTAAACCATTTTTATTATCATTATTCGTTGTCTTCTATATATGAAAGCCATAAATTATTTTCTCGAGTTAGATACATAGCAGTAGAATTTTAAGACTTTACAAATCAAAGTTTTGAGGTTTTAAAACCTCAAAACATCGGGTGTAAGTTTAAATCAACATACAGTTTCAATGCTTGATAAGTTTGTACATACATGAGAACTTATATACATATATTTATGTTGTAAACTAATCGGAATTACACAAGATTGAAAAACTACAAGAAGTTCTTGAACGATTTTATTGAATGAATTGAACACAATTACAAGAGAAAAGGTCACTCTTCTATGAACCCTAAACCCTCTATTTATCCCCAAATTGGACCGTTAACAACCGTTAACTAGTTTACCTAATGTGACACAGTACACCCTTTAACTTCCGTCAAAAGTATAAATACAAACAAAAACAAACAAGTTACAGAAACAGCCCTCAAACTTGCAGACATTGACTTTAACTCTCACAATACTCCACCTTTAAAGTCAATGACTTGACTTTATCCGATTCCCAATCCTGAAACACAAAAAACAAACTTGAAACCAGGTAGAACCTTAGTGAACATATCTGCAAGATTATTCTATGTACTAATTTGCTCAACTATCACTTCTTTAGCACTTATCACATCTTGGATAAAATGACATTTCACCTTGATATGCTTAGTTCTATCATTGATCTTAGCATTCTTAGTTAATTGCACAACCCCTTAATTATCACACATAATCACAACATCATTAGCACTTATACTCAAATCAGCTACAATCCCTCGAAGCCACAATGCTTCCTTCACAGCCTCTCCTAAGGCTATATATTCAGCCTCAGTAGTTGAGAGAACAACAACTGATTGCAACTGTGCTTTCCAACTAACTGTACTTCCCAACACCTTAAAAACATACCCGGTAATTGATCTGCTATTATCAGGATCTTTAGCATAATCAGCATCCACATATCCTTCAATAGATTTACCAATATCCCAACCACTCTTACCAAAAATTAAACCATAATTTTTAGTACCTTGTAGATACCTCATAACCCACTTAACAACATTCCAATGGGCTTTACCAGGTGTGGCTACATATCTACTTATCAAACTAGCAGCGTAAGCCAAATCTAACCTTGTACATACCATTAAGTACATGAGATTGCCAACACAATTTGCATATGGCACATTAGCCATATATCTCTTTTCATCTTCATTCTGAGGTGAGTCCTGTGAAGACAACTTGAAATGTGCTGCCAAAGAAGTTTTAATTGCCTTACACCCTTCCATAGAATAATTCCTTAAGAGCTTATTCACATAAGACTCCTGACACAACCACAACAACTTTTGTCTTCTACACCTCTTGATTTCCATTCCAAGTATCTTCTTAGCTTCACCCAACTCCTTCATTTCAAACTGACATCAACAATTTCTTCACCCTTTCTATCTCCACCTTGTCTTTGCAAGCTAACAACATGTCATCAACATATAGTAACAAGTATACATAATTCCCATTGGTACCCTCCTTATGATACACACAACTATCAAAGGAACTTTTGAGAAACCCATGATTTACAACAAAATCATCAAAATCATCAAATTTAGTTGACACCATCTTGCCACTCCAATTCTTGTTCCGTCGAATTGATCACGATGATCGATCGAGTCGAGCCTGATGTTCTGATACCAATTGTTGTAAACTAATCGGAATTACACAAGATTGAAAAACTACAAGAAGTTCTTGAACAATTTTATTGAATGAATTGAACACAATTACAAGAGAAAAGGTCACTCTTCTATAAACCCTATTTATCCCCAAATTGGACCGTTAACTAGTTTACCTAACGTGACACAGTACACCCTTTAACTTTTGTCAAAAGTACAAATACAAACAAAAACAAACAAGTTATAGAAATAACCCTCAAACTTGCAGACATTGACTTTAACTCCACATACATGAGAACTTATATACATATATTTAAATGCTAAGATCCATTTTCAGGCGGGCTCTTAAATCCATCATTACAATCTGGGTGTATTACCTGAAAATAGTAGCGGATCTAGAAGAAAATTTCAGGAGTAATGTAACTTTTTTTACCGTACCTTTATATTAATAAAAGAGTTTGAAGTAAGATCATTCAAATCAAATCCAATTGGGATCGAAGCAATTGATCAAGGAGGAATTGAACTCTAAGGTGTTGACCCAATATCATCATTATTATTAGAACCAATATCTTACTTTTGAATTTTTTTTTAAAAAATTTGCCAATAAGACCTTGTTTTCATCTTTTCAAATCCCTAATTTTTTAAATGTACGTATTAGATTCGTCTGAACGACTACATAGTCTACATATTGGTGTTGAAGACCAAAGCCTAAACCCCCTTTTTAAACAAGCTTAGGGGCTGTTTGACATCATTCGAAACAACCTATTAATGGTTCAGATGTCTGAATGGTTCAGCACTTAATGATTCAGACTGTTTGTTTCGCGAGCAAATGTCTGAATGGTTTAGACATTTGCCTCTGAATGGTTAAGCATTATACTAATGCTGGATGATTACAATGTCTAATCCTGAATGGTTAAGACATCTTATCTGATCGAATTGATCAAACATTTGCTTTTGAATAGTTAAGCATAGTCTTTGTGACATTTTCCATCCCACTATCATATTCAACACAAGGGGCACAATTATAAGCCTTTTGTTACATTGTCATTTTCATGTGCCGCGCATAAAAGCTACATAAAACGCGAATTTTTTCATCTTAAACTTGAAAATCAATTTTGCTATACTTTACAATCAAAGTATTTTCGTTCAATACTTATATAGTTAAAACCAGTAAACACGCATTCAACAACATGATTGGGATACGAGACACGTAGTTCTCATCATCAAATTTGTATGATAATCGATATTGGACTTCAATTTAGATTTGTAAAGAAATTTAAATCACACCTAAACTTCAAATGTTCATATTTGATAATGGGACTAATTAACTTTTATAACCCTAACGAGATGCTAAAAATTTGGAATGTTAACGACATTGCTTCTTGCCGACCAAAAAATAAAAAAAATGACGTTGTTTCTTAAGTCTATTTATGTAATAAATTTCGTTCCTGAAAAGAAAATATCACGTAATAATATTTTGTTTTAATCGTCGTGATATGAATGATTAACAAAAATAGAATATCTACAACACTTTTAAATAAGTATAATAGGTTCTAAATTCTTTTATATTCCTCTGAATATAAAATACTTTTATAATTAAGAATAATAAAATATTTTGATGATAACTAAGAACTTAACAAAAATTAAATATTTATAATTTACTAAAAAACAACTACGAGAGGTGGCCAATTCTTTTATATACAAAAAGTTTAGTATTTTAATCAGCAGAAAAGTTAAATACGTTAAAAAAAACATAAATTAAATATTTTTATACGGTTTACCTTTCTTAAAAAAAATAAAAATAATAATTGTTTTATAATGTTTAACGAGGAAAACAAAAAGAAGAAGAAAACATACACCATGAATGCAAAATGTGAAACCAACAAACTTTAACTAATTTACTCAATTAATATATTATAACAGTTTAATTAACTTTTTTATTTATGAATCATATTCTTATTTTGTATTTTCTCATACCAAACTAACTAACATACAAATCTTTAGGATATTAACCAATAAAGGAAGGTTAATCATAAATGTTTATTTGTAAAATCAATCAAATAAAGTAATAAACCCTACATATAATAGCAAAAACAAAACTAAAAACAAAAACATTGTATTCATTTGAATTTTGTAAATCTAACATAAACCCTACAAGTAATACATTGTGCCCCACAAATCACTCCTGTGTTGTGTTATTCACTTTCAACTGTATATTATTCTTGATATCTTTTAAAGTAAAGCAGTATAGTCAATTTATCATCAACAACCCCAATCTTGCTATCTCCAACTTGTACATCGTTCATCAACACTTGTACTCTTTGCTGGCACCAATAAATTCTTGTTCTCTTTTATGTTCCCCCAATCCAACAACGAACAACATCGCATGAGCTTCAATCTTTGTGTTTTCCAACGGGAAAAAAAGAATTGGGAAATTGAATAGAACAAAGAAAAAGGGGAAACTTTTGCTTTTACCGAACAAACGAAAGAAAAAAGGTAAAGATTGAATGTTTCTTCAGATTCATTCACTTTAATCTCGTGGGATTTGTTCATCTAAGCCACTAGATTAGTGGGTTTGGTTGATTTGTTTTTGTATCGATTTGTTGTGGGATTTGGTCATTCAATTCACTAGATTAGTGGGTTTGTTTGATGGTTTTTATAAAATTTTGTTTGATGCAGAAAGTTTGAATCTTTATTGTGGATCTTATGCAGAACAAGGTTAGTAACCCTATCTATCTTTATAAAATTTTGATTTTTTCGTGTTGTTGGTTTTAAAGATTTGGTGGGTTTGATGTGGTTTTGGTTGTTTTAATGGCAGAGATCTTGTGTAATTCTTCAGGGTTTTTGGTGATTTCTGGTTCCTTAAAAGAAAAAGTACAGAACCCAATTCGAAATTGGGGATTTTTGAGGGTTTGATGCTTTGATTGTTATTGATTCATTCAATTTGATGAATTTTGCATCAGAATCCTATTTATGTTATTGTGGAGATCTGGGGTACTTCTTCTTATCAAGTTAAGATAACCCATTTGGAAATTGGGGACTTTTTAGGGTTTGAAAGGTCTTCAGATATTCAAGTTGAAGTATTTGCTCTTGATACCCTGACTGTGCTGTTGTGGAGATCTGAGGTGTATGTCATCATCAAGACAAGAAAACTCATTTGAAATTGGGGTTTTTTAGGGATTGAATGTTCTTGATTCATTCAATTTGTAATATTTGGCCAAAAAACCCTAATTGAGTTATTGTGGGGATCTGGGATAGTTTTCATCTGTTATGCCCAATGAGGACATTCTTTCCATCTGAATCTTGTAAAGAAACACATCTAAATGCTCTGAATCCGCAATCATGGCTGCAAGTTGAAAGAGGAAAGCTTTCAAAAGTCTCACCTCACTCCCCTTCCTCATTGTAAGATTTTCATTTGATACTTTTAACAGGTGTTTGGATGTGTGTTTTGAAAGTGATTGTTTGAATTACCAATATAGTGTTCGGATAAACTACTTTTGCGTATGATTGTCTCATGGTTTAGGGGTCAAGTACTTGCATTTTTGATACTAGCCATAACAAAAAATCTGCAATGAAAATGATTATCATTTAATTGTAGAGTGATTTAGTTATCTACTCTTATGTAACACTAATTTTATCTATTATGTAATTAAATACTTAGAATTTGCCAAACAATTAATTCCATCTAAAATTGTTTCAAGTCAAAGCAAGAGAAACATCCCAAACATCATTTTTATATGGTGTTTGGATTTGCGTTTTGAAAGTTATATCCGGATTTTAATGTTCTTATAAGTTATAACCTATTTCAGGTTACAATTATTCGATAAATTAGGGGTCAAATAATGAGTTTTATATTAGCTTCAAGAAAACTGATTATTAAAGGGTAGTGTAAAGTTGCATATGTAGGCGTATGTTTACCCTTATCTATTATTTGATTTATCAGACAACATATCAAAGATATTAATTATGACTTCAACTAGCGGAAACACATTCAAACACAATCTCTTGCATCATGTTTTGTTATGTTTATTATGCTTGATTTTGTTTATCCAATATAACCTAACAAACTTTCAAAACACACCCAAACACCTCTTGGTTGTAGATTAATAAATTCATCCTTTTAATTGTGTATACTTGTGTTGTTTGTAGAGAATCTCTAATCAAAGTCCCCGACCCACCAATTCTTCCATTCTTTAAACCTGTTGATTATGTAGAAGTTTTAGCCCAAATCCATAAAGAACTAGAATCATGCCCTCCACATGAGCGCACAAACCTCTATTTATTACAGTTTCAAGTCTTTAAAGGCCTCGGTGACATTAAATTAATGAGAAGAAGCCTTAGATTAGCTTGGCTCAAAGCAAGTACAGTTCATGAACGGCTCATTTTTGGGGCATGGTTAAAATATGAAAAACGAGGTGAGGAACTTATATCGGATTTACTCTCGTCGTGTGGTAAATGCTCAAAAGAGTTTGGATTGATAGATATTAGTTCTGAGCTCCCGTCTGTGGTAAACGCTAGTTTAAATGATGGTGCAATGGTTGATCAAAAGAATAAGTTATCAGGAACTGTTTCCTTTCAAATTGGGGATGAAAAAATAACGTGTGATAGACAAAAGATGGCGACCCTTTCGCTTCCTTTTCGTTCTATGCTTAACGGATGTTTTCTTGAATCGGTTTCTGAAGACATAGATTTGTCAAAAAATGATATTTCACCAAGGGGTATGAAGGTGATAAGTGAATTTAGTTCAACGGGTTTTTTACCCGATTTATCAACAGAGCTTTTACTAGAAATTATGGTGTTTTCGAGTAAGTTTTGTTGTGAGAATCTCAAAGATTCTTGTGATAGGAAGCTTGCAAAATCCGTTTCATCAAGAAATGATGCGATTGAACTTATGGAATATGCTCTCGAAGAGAACTGTCCGGTTCTTGCTGCCTCTTGTTTGCAGGTTTTCCTTCAAGAACTCCCAGATTCTCTTAACGATGAACGGGTTGTTGACTTGTTGACCAGTGTTAACAGTTTGCATAGATCGATTATGGTGGGGTCCGCTTCGTTTTCACTCTACTGCTTATTAAGCCAGGTTGCTATGGATCTTGATCCGGGATCTGATAAGTCTGCTCTGTTTTTGGAACAATTAGTGGATTCTACGGAAAATAGTCGACAAAAGATGATGGCATATCATATGTTAGGATGTGTGAAATTACTCAAGAAAGAATATGACGAAGCCAAAAGAGTTTTTGAGGCTGCATTAACTGAAGGACACGTTTATTCTGTCATAGGTTTGACGAGAATAGGTCAAATTAAGGGTGAAAAGCATGAATCTTACAAGAAGCTTAGCTCGGTTATTTCAAATCACACTCCTCTTGGGTGGATGTATCAAGAAAGATCTTTATATTGTGAAAATAACGAAAAAAGATGGGAAGATCTTGAAAAAGCAACCGAATTGGATCCAACTTTAACGTACCCGTATATGTACCGTGCAGCTTCTTTAATGAAAAAGCAAAATGTTCAAGATTCACTCGCTGAAATTAACAAGATTCTTGGTTTCAAACTTGCGGTTGAATGTTTGGAACTGAGGTTTTGTTTCTATCTAGTTCTTGAAGATTATCAATCGGCTATTTGTGATGTTCAGGCTATTCTTACAATTTCTCCTGATTACCGGATGTTTGAAGGGCGGGTACCCGCCACACAATTTCAAACTTTAGTTCGTGAACATGTTCCAAATTGGACAACTGCAGATTATTGGTTGCAGTTGTATGATCGGTGGTCTGCTGTTGATGATATTGGGTCACTTTCTGTAATATATCAAATGCTCGAGTCTGAAACGGCTAAAGGAGTTTTATATTTTAGACAGTCTTTGCTTCTCCTCAGGTATTATATTATTATCCTTTATGTTTTTGGCATTTACAAACTAAGTACACTTTATATGTACGTATGTTGTGAGAGGCACCCTGCTTTTTAACTTGAGACGACCCATTAAACATCATGGTTCACAAACTTTATCACTTAAAGGAGACATCTTGATTAACATTTTTTATGTTTTCATGATAAATCTCCCTTGTTTGCAATGCCATTTAATATGTTCTTGATTTCAAGAGAAGGAAATCAGATCCATTATGAAATCGTTACTAATCAATGCTTATTTCAGGTTAAATTGCCCGGAAGCAGCAATGCGAAGTTTACAATTGGCACGCCAACATGCATCAAGTGAACATGAACGTTTAGTTTATGAGGGTTGGATATTATATGACACGGGCCATTGTGATGAAGGGTTAAAAAAGGCTGAAGAATCTATTAGATTGAATAGATCTTTCGAGGCCTTTTTTCTAAAAGCTTATGCTTTAGCAGATTCTAGTCAAGATCCTGCTTGTTCTTCAACAGTCGTAGCGCTTCTTCAAGATGCCCTTAAATGCCCTTCTGACAGGCTTCGCAAAGGCCAGGTTACAATCTTTAACAACAAATTAAATCAAGTTACTAAAAAAAATCGTGAAATTTTGACCCGTTTTTGTATATTGGTAGATTTGGGATATGATTTATCTCTAACAGGTCAAAGGGTAGGTTTTAACTAAAGGATTTAACTGAAAAAGAAACGGGTCAACTCAGTTAAACTTTTTGAAAGTTGTACGATGGGCGTTTAGATATATAGAAACCTCCTGATTCGCTTTATTATAAATGTTAGATTATTTATGTATTATCACACTAGCAAATTGAATTGTTTGCTGACACTTAAAGCTTGTGGCAGGCGTTGAACAATCTTGGAAGCGTTTATGTAGACTCTGGGAAACTAGACCTTGCAGCCGACTGCTACATTAACGCCCTTAAGATTCGACACACAAGGGCCCACCAGGGGCTTGCGCGTGTCCATTATTTAAAAAATGACAAGCCAGCCGCCTATGCAGAAATGACAAAACTGATTGAAAAGGCGCGGAACAATGCATCTGCTTATGAAAAAAGATCAGAGTATTGTGAACGTGAGCAGACAAAAGTAGATCTTGAAATGGTCACTCGTTTAGATCCTCTTCGGGTTTACCCCTACAGATATCGGGCAGCAGGTTAGTTAGCTTCGGTTTATGTATAGTTCTGTTAAGATTTTCATCAAATTCAAGTTAGAAGTGACACATTCGATCCATTTATTTATGGACGGGTCATATGGGTTTAAATGAGAAAAAAAATATCTTAAATTAAGAAAAATAGTTTTTCAATTGAAATTATATACTATTTGTGATCATATATGACCTCATTATATATAAAAAGCTAATTTTTCTATATTTGACCCGTTTTCTTTTTTAGCTATTTGTATATCTATTTGACTCGTTAGAGATAAACAGCACAAATCAAGAAATTGTCACTTCAATAGCATATATAGTCTTTGAAACTGCTTAAAGATTTTCTATATATTCTCGTGGGTCCTACGTCTCACTCGGGTTGTGGTCAAAATCCAGTTTTGATGGACAACCACAAGGAGAAAGAAGCGATAGCTGAGCTTTCAAGGGCGATCGCTTTCAAAGCAGACCTGCATTTATTGCATTTACGAGCAGCATTTCATGAACATATTGGGGATGTTGCGGGCGCCATGCGGGACTGTCGAGCCGCCCTCTCTTTTGACCCGAATCATCAAGAGATGCTTGAACTTCGGACCCGTGTAAACAGCCAAGAACCTTAATTATTCAAGAATTTAGAAAATTTAGATGCAATGTGTACACAAATGGTGAAGTAAAAGCTAGATTTTTGAGTTTGTGTATGCTGCAAGTATAACACTTGATGAATATTGTAAACACTCAAGTTCGTGCATTAACATGTGTTGTATTGTATGCCTTTTGGTCCTCTCTTTTTTTTTTTTTTTTTTTTTTTTGAAAGTGTAACTTAATTCTACTTTTGGAGATATTTTCAAGGATTTGTTTTATTTGGTCACTTGGTCCTACTATATCTACGTCATCTCCAAACTAAAATACACTATACATACACAAGCTCTAACGTTAAATACATCACTCTAAATTTTTTTTGTAACGGATGCCACTAAGATTTGATATAACTTATAAAAGATTGTTTCATATTATGCTCAAATGACATTTTTAAGAATTTGGGGGCAATGATATCTAACATAAACTATTAGTCGTTTTACTTTATGCTTAACAATAATAAAAGGGTTGGGTTATACAAACACCTATTTATGTTATTGAGACATCCTATTGTCTCTATATCTCTTCATGTATCTATGTATATGTATAGAAAAATATAGAAAGTATAAAATAAATTAGATGTATCAATAACATACCCCTAATAAAATCTGGATTTGTAGTTTTGGTAGGGGATGGTGTGCGTGTAGTACTATAGTTGTCCTCTAGTCATTTAATTAAAAAATACGGTAATCTTGTCACTTTATAATATATAAATACGATATGGAAATATTGTCATTTTCTAAATCTGATTTGGAAATATAGGGCATGGTAGAGGTGTCATTTTACAATGTGAATTGCATGATTATGTTGGAGTAATATATTTCGATATTTAGTGGAATATGATGATTTTCTTAAATTATATAAATCATTCTAATTTTTTTATAAACAACTCAAGAGATTAATGATCTACAATAGTATCTTCTCTGGCATCATAATCTTAAGGCTTGGATTATGGTGATTTTCTTAAATTATATAAATCTTTCTAAAATTTTTATAAACAACTCAAGAGATTAATGATCTTCTATAGTATCTTCTCTCGCACCATAATCTTAAGGCTTGGATTGTATAATTACTCAAGAATGTAAGAATATATCCCGCGTTACAAATTTGCAAGAGATGAGTCAAAATAATGAAGTAATAGTTCTATAAATAGGCTCGAGAGAGCTTTTAAACTTTTGTAATACGATTGATGTTATGGTTGAACCTTTTATCGACCGTGGAAACTACTACAACTTTTCTCTCTTGATTTATTTCGTTTCAATAGGCCACAAACTTTTTTCTCTATGAAAATCAAATCAAATTAGGTTTGACAAAAAATGTGATCATAAAGAGACCAATGGTCAAGTGAGTAAGTTTTTCTCTTTAAGAAGAAATAAGACTTTGTTTCTTTCTAAGTTTGTTAGTCATTTTATAAATTTTTTAAAACCAACTTTTGTTGACTAGTGTTAATTTCAAACCAACTTTTATAAAAACTTACTTTTAAAGAGAATCTAGAGTTTAATAAAAACTTGAGAAATTTAAAATTAGATTTGCTATTTGTCATTATGAAACATATTCATGAATGATCACCTTGGACAACTTCTTTTCTTTTATTTGAGCTTTATGTTGAGGTTGTCGATTTGTCGTTGTTGAAGTGTGTTTGCGTTATGAATTTTACTTAATTAATTCTTTATGAATTTTGCCAAGCGATAATCAACACTTGAACCATGATGTTGACGATCGACAAAGGTTGATTTGTGGTTGTCTTTGTAGATTCCATTACTTTTGAGTAAAACATTGAACGATTGATGCATGGCTCGACCATGGTTTGTGCGCTTGTCTAAGTTTCTTTCTCATAATCTAGCTTACACGTTACGGTCGATCCACAATTGATATACACCATGTTAAAAAAATCGATTTAAATTGACTTAATGGTTTCTTTTTTTTTTTTTTTTTGTATTTTACATGATTTGTGTTGGGCTGCTAATGATATTGGACTGGGCTGGATTACTTTGCTGAATGGGCTGAATAAGGTGGGCTTGTAGGATCCGGATTCTCTCGATTGCTCTGAGCTCATAACAAACACATGGGCGGAGCTTCACTAGAGCCGGAGGGGGCCACCGCCCCTCTTTTTTTTCGTCGGCAACGCTAATTTTTTTAGGTCCGGTATTGTTAGTTTAGGCCTGTTAGTGATAATATTCTATATATTTTGTGTTCGCCCCCTCTAAAAAAATTACTTTCACCCCACCCCTGCTAAAAACTATTTCAAGCTCTGTCACTGAACACATGCACATACTCTCTGAATGGTCTGATTTCAAGTAAAGGAGACGAGAAATTGTCACATTCGGTTTCATACTAAACATGAAACATAAACAAATTTTATAATTCATTCGCCATTCAACATAACGCTAAGACACCAATACGTATGTGTTAGTGAGATTTGATTTTGATTTCGCAGTAACTCATAAGCATTAGCCCTAAGCAAATGACAGTACCGAGATTTCACAGTCACTTAGAATTTGAAGTTCACGAATTTTCTAGTTTATTATCACAAAAAAAAAATTGTATATCTAGTTCATTAGTTGCTATGATTCTGGAGATGAAACTTTAGACACTAAACATGAAAGCGATTATTGAATAATTAAGTTGACTATCACAAATTTGGAATAATGATTCTTAATAATTGCCTTCTGAAATAATTCAACACGAAATTATTAAATAGTTCTTTGTTTTTAGACTTTTTGGTATAAAAATTTAAGCGTGTTTATTGGGAATTCTGGTTCTATTGGGTGTTTTTGTAGTCATAGGTGTTTCTGGAAGCAACATTTCTATCATCTGAAATAAAAGTAATATTTGTTTGCATCTCACCTCTAGATTCTTTTAATAGCTTTGGTATCAATGAGATTTATTGAGTTTGGTTATGTTTGTAGAAACTAAATTTGTATAAACTTTAGGTTTAAACTCCGAATATTAAATTCAAAATATGTGAATTAGTGAGTATTTTGGGAACTAATATGGTTTGTTGGTTTTTTAATAAGATGTTTAATATTTGAAAAGAAATTATTCCTTTTTAACCTAAAATCATCTCTAAGATTTGATTTTCTTTTATTATTGCTAGATGCTCTAATTTTGTATAACTCAGTAATTGCTTGATTATTCATTAAAATGAATTATCGTTTCCAATTGTTTCATTGATTATGTATGGTCATTTGCCTAAAGGGTACTAGTCTATTCAAATAAAAAAACAAATATAAAGCGAAAATAAACACATTAAATTAAATCCAAATAGCATAACTTTACAAGTTAATAAAATTATATTTTTAGTAGTTATCCTATTTTAAGCTAAGATATATTATCTAAATCGATATTAGTGTTGACATGCAAAAATGACTCAGGGCCACCATCATATCCACTTTCTTAGTTAACGAACTTATTACATAACATACAAAACATAATAAAAACAAAATTCACGTTATACACACCCTCTCTATTACTTGTCATACTCCGCCTTTTAAAAGAAATTTCAAAACCTGTCATAGTTTACCGCGGATAAAAATTTAGTTTTAGAAAAAAGGTTTAATTTTTTAAAATAAGTTTGAAAACACTTTTTATATAACGATATAAAAACATATTTAAATATAAAAAATCATAAAAATTTAATATACAATCTTAAGTAAAAAAACTTTTAAAAATATCTTTTAAAATTGAAAATAGACTTAAACGAACCTAATTCAACCGATTAAACCGTTTAAACCAATTTATTCGGTACGGTTATCCGATCAAACCTGTTAAACTGTTTATTGTTCAATTTATACGGATAACCGAACCGAATAAACAAAACCGAAGTGAAAACCAAATTTACGATTTGATTCGATTTTTATGGTTACTGATACAATTTGGTTTTTGGTTATTTCTATTTTTGTCTTTTTGTGAACACTCATAACCGCTACAAAGAAATAACAAAAGACAAAAAATATAAGGACTAAAAGTAACGATAAATAGATAAAACTTAAAAAAATTAGTTTAACATATTAAGGGGTGATATTTTAAATAAAAAACATTAAAGAAAAAATTAACTATTTTTACAAATTAAGAGGATGGGTATAACAAAAAAAAAATAGTTTAGATGGGGGTATATATAGCATCACCCTATGAAAACTACATTCAATCCCTATGAGGCTACAAATTATTTGAGATATATAAATACGTATAGGTTCAAAACTAGTTGGTAAGTAGTGACGTATCAGTTATCCATCAATAATACTTAACCCAGGTTATTGAGGTGAGGTACCTCAAGACTTCATTAAAATAAAAGAATGTTTTGGATTCAAGTCCTACTTGTGACAAAAAAAAGAGTTTTAGGTTGGGTTAATGAGTTTTCTTTCACCTATAGTGAGTTTTCTCCTGAAGATGATCTCGGTTTACGTACTCGAGTAATAGAGATTATTGGGTGATCCAGTGGTCCGGGGGTGATCCAGTGGTCTGTTAGTGATACAATTAACCGTTTAAAAAAAGTAGTGACTTATCCAATCATTTTGGTAGTAGTGACTTGTCTAATCATATTATTAACATGAATTTTAAAGATTATATTTTTTTCTAGCTAGAATTAAACAGAAAACTAAATAAGAGAGCGTATGTATTAGGGATTAAATCTTAACATTTCCGGGTTTCATGTTTTCCAACTCTCAAAACTTTCATTTTCTTTTTCCAAAACTTTTTAGTTACAAAAAGGTGAACCCTTGTACTTTGTTAATTTTATCAACGTTCGAATATCGGTAGCTAAACTAATTTAACTATAAAAACGTGTATTATTGTACTTATGTTGATTTTATTGGGTATGGTTCAAATGAGAACCCTATGTTATTGTGAAAACTCGTCAATAACATATACAAGATTATGATATTTAATATATATGTGTAAGTTCGGAAGTGTGATATAGTTAATGCTATGTGTTTTAATTTTTTGTAAAACTTACATAAGTGTTAACTTTTTTACACTTGTTAATTTATACATATATACATAAAAGACTATAATCTTTTATATGTGTGACAATGTTATTCCAACAAAAAAATTAATTTTTAATGATCTTGATGAATTTCGCTAGTTCTCGCGGGTTCTTCTTTAAAGCTTTTTCTTTATCATTATATATCAATATCAGTAGTTAAATTTAAATGAAAGCATATTTTATTTTTAAACTTTTTGTCCTTTTCTAAGTTTTTTTATACAACAAACTAAAATGGTGAAGAATAAAAAAATGTGAGCATATAAAGAGTTTATGGGTTCGAGCCGGCTTCAACAACGCCAAGGTCGGTTTCCTTCATCACCTCATGCAAAGCAATTACAATTGCTTTTTAAATTTGACCTTTTTATTATTAATATTTTAAAGACAGCATTACTTTTTAAGAATTTTTATTTCTTTTTTTTTTAACATTTAACGTATAATGTTTTATAAATTTTTAGTATATTGTTGTTACGTTTTTATTTTATATATGTTTTGGTATGATTTTAATGCTGGGCCAAATTTGTTTATTTTTTTCGACTTTTGATCAATTTAGTTTATTTAAAACCAAGTGAATCAAATTTGTGTTTTTTTCAACTTTCGAGTGATTAATTATTAATTTTATTCAAGAACTGAGGCGTTTCAAAAAAAATTTCCAACTATTTATAAATTCGGTATAAAATTTATTTCAAACTGAGCTAGGTCAAAATTTCAAACTTTTGATATATAAGATTTTTATAATATTCTAAACATACCGTTAAAACATTATTATTTTGTTACGTTTCGCGGTAAATTCGATAACGACGTGCTTCAACACTCTTGAGGTACATGGAAACACATGCAACACCTTTTGTATGGCTTTTGGATGGTTCACCGCATCTATTAGCAACGGCGGATCATCATAGGGGCCGGGAGGTGCTGCCACCCCCCTATTTTTTCATTAGTAGTGTTACATTTTAGTTCGATAGTATAAATTTTTTTAGCCCGGTAGTGTAAATTTTTATATAAACATCGAGTCTTCCCCCCCCCCCCTCAAAAAAATTTAATTTCGTCCCCGCTTCCCTACAAAAGAGTTCAAGCTCCGCCACTGTCTATTAGCAACTACATTCTTGTACGTTCTAAATATACTCACACATCATGTTTATGTTATCAACATTTCTATACAAATTCTATTCAGATTTTACCCGTTGTATAGCGCGAGTAATAACTAGTTTCTCTTTTAATTTCTACTAGCACGGTACCCGCGCGATGCGGCGGGCGTAAAAAAGTTTAAAATCATTAAATAGTTCAAAAGATTATTGATGCATTAAAGTAATACACGAATAAACAAATATAACTTTTAAACATAAGAATTTAAGAAAAAATCCGGTACGCATTTTATTTAATGGTGAAGTAATCTAATCATGATGAGATCAATTTAATCGAAATGCTCGCACATCCGACTGATCTCAACTATGTTGGCCCACCACCATTCGTCATCCGAAGGAAACCCATAAACATCCGCTATTTCTTGTTGATTGACCGCTACATCTTCTGGACGTTGGTTTTCGAAATTATTCTCCACTTTGACAGAATCGTCAGTAGTTACAACAGATTTCAGAACTAAAAATACAATAAATATTTTAGTTTATTACATGCGATTTTAGCATAACTGACAATGTTAAATCACACAAATAATTAGAAAGAATTGGAATTTTATAAGTTAAAGTGACACCGGACACATATTTGAAAATATTCTTAGTCTTCTCTGTATTAGATTTTTATATTAGGTAAAAGTAAATAGAATAAGTTAGTGTGTGATAAGTTGTGCAATTATTTCATAAATAAAAGAACTTTTATCCGTAGAAAAATGCAAAGATTATTAATAAAAAAATGACATCAAGAATGACATCAGTAACAAAATAGATTAAAACGAACAATTACATTATTAATAAATATCATATTTTTATTTACGTAAATTAAATAATTTTTTTTAAATCAAATTCAAAATATTAATAAATATCATAATTTTATTTACGTAAATTATGATGAAATATTCGGTGGATATTTATTTGAAATTTATTTAAGTAAAATATTTGGTGGAGTTTGTTGCTAAAAATTAGGATAGAATCTTAATTGCAATTGATAGTTAGTGTAGGGTTATTATGTAACTAATCGTAAAGGGGTAATCCGTGAATAAGGATATAATTACTATTTTACCATTAAAATTGGTTGTACCATATGCATTGTGAGAAGTCTTTGTTCTTATTTTTAGGGTTATCTTAAAATATCCCTCTTAAACTCTTTATATATAGTATAGATAATATCATTGTTGTTACAATTTGAATACTTGATACGACGTATTTAGTAGATATAATAAATAAATTTTCAAATTCATATTATTATTATTATTATTTTATATATATATATATATATATATATATATATATATATACATATATATACATATATATACATATATATACACATACATATATATATATATATATATATATACATATATATACATATATATATACATATATATATACATATACATATATATATATATATATATATATATATATATATATATATATATATATATATATATATATATATATATATATATATATATATATATATATATTTTTTAGTTTGTACTATGATTGTACATCATAAAATGAAAGCACCTACTACTCTTCACACATGTCAATATGATTATTACTAATACAAAACATTAGTTTGGGAAAAGTCATTCTACAGCTTTTCAAAGCGAAAGTTATGAGTTCGAGCCTCACTTAGTACAATATATTTTAAATTGGTCAGGGGTTTTATCACAGTTGACATTTTGGGTGATGAGTTTTCTTTGGAATGGTGGGCGACGAGTCACTAACATTGACTATGTTCACGGGCGTAAATGACTTTTTGCCAATAAATTTACCCGGATGACTAGACTTAAAGTATTCGTTAACCGTTCAAAACAATTGAATTTCACCCTACCATTAGTATTTAAATATGTTGGTATAAGTGTATGACATGTCCACTTCACCAACTTACAATAAAATATATAGAATATCCAAGAGAACCAATAATATGGTTATAAATCAACGGCTTGTATTTATATTTGTCTAAAAGAGAAGAGAATATTAATTTTAGAATTATGGTATTAATAATCTGACTGGTTAGTTATGGTCATGTGTGAAGTTTTGAACCACGCAAAATATTCTTTTAAAAAAGGTGGTGTAACCATTAACTAATATAAGATACATCAAGTTGGCATGTTATAAAGTTTAGATATATTTTTAATTTAGTTACACAAATAGAATTATATTATTGTTTTAAAGACACATTTTAGTTTCTTAGTTTAAATATTTAGATGTTTGAGTTGCGTGATTTTAACTTATAAGAAGAGTAGATTCGAACATTAAATTGTGACTAAAATTTATTTTAGAATGAAATATTAAGTTTATCCTTACAACAAAATATAAGAACTACTTACATAGTTTACTAATGTGAAGATAAAAACAATTAAAACCCAACCCCGTGGCTTGTACCCACCCCATGAAGCCATAATCATTTCCTTCATGTATTTGTCTTGATTGGCTAGCACAATAAGCACCGACGACGCCATGTTTATGACAAATCTGATTGTAGTTCTCGTAAATAATTTCATATGTTATCCACGTATCTGGAATTAGGAAGTGTGGATTATATTATCGAAGCAATCTAAGGATTGGGTTTTTATGTTTTTAGTCCATTATTTCAATTAAAGGATCACATAACCAAATAACCAATTGTGGGATTTGTTGGGATCATATATTGATTTCTAGGTTTCCAAACCTTGATTTCTAGATTTACGGTCAAGGACTGGTACCTACGTTCAAATATAGGTACCAAGTTTTTAGGGTGTTCTTGTATGATTCGAATTTGTAAAATTATTTTGGATAAGAAGAAGGCTCATCTTGTTCATCACTTATGTCATGGAGGGTGAGGGTTGATGTCTAATGATAATATAAAAGTCATACAACAAGAAAAATTAAGAGTTCAATTTTCACTCTAGACGAAATTTATCTGAAATATTTTTAGACATTGTTAATTAAAAAACATGTGTCACTAACATTGCTAGTGGTGGATTTGATGCATACACTCATCACCCTAGATGGACTTTTCCTGATGAGATATTGTATTTTTAGATCTAAGCCACAATATGTCAACATCTTATGGGAAAGAGAACATAAATAGGTTTTTGACTTCTTGCATATGGTATATAGAACGATGAAGTCAAATTTTAGATGATCCAATTTATTTTTGGGGAGATTAAACACAAGGCAACCACTACTTTACAAGGACGTCGACGTACCTCTCATGGCTCATACATTAGGTGAGAAATTATTATTTATTTTTTTTGTCACAAATGCGACTTTGACATGTACTTGTATTGATAACTATGACGGAATAAATTTACGCATGTAGAAAATCCAACGATGATGATGAAAAGATAATTACCTTATTTTTGTTGTATTTTATGTTTGCGTTTTTTTAAGTTTAAAGTGATGTACTTTTTATTATCTATTAATATTTATATGAATATTTTTAAATAATATTATTCTTAGAATAATACTATTTATATTTATCGTTGCCTCTATCATCAAATTATAAAGAAAATACGAACATGTAAATCTACTCTCACATCATGTATTTCATCATTATTTTCGTCTCCTATCATTTTAAAGAAAACTATAATAATCAATCATATTGAGGGTCACCACTCATCTCTATATTTATTTTTAATTTTTTATGAGTTGTTCTAAGAGTAAGAAGAAGAAAAATATGAGTAAAAAAATAAAGAAGTATTATATAATTGTAATATAAATATATATAGGTTTATGAGGAGAGAGGACATGCGAGAGTTCTCATTCTTGTTCTAAATGTTTCTACTCTCTCTTTTTGTGTTCATCGTCCAGGGTTTCATCGTAGCTTATGAATCCTACTCATAATTTCTATCTGTTTCTTGATCACAGTTCATCACAAATCATCATGTTGATGATTTGTTCTTAGATCTATTCCATTTATCATTTGAGTCTATTCTTTGAATTGACTATTAAAAAACTTAAAAAAAAATTACATGAGGTAGCTTTTAGAAAATAAAGCTGAAATTTTTGATAAACTAAAGAATATAAATACTCTTTTAAGTAAGTTACACATTCATTTAATAGTTCGTACTATGGTACGTACGAGTCAAGTTACACGTAAATCACTCGAGATAGCCTTGCTAAAAACTCGAATCGAGAAGGGCTTAAACAAGCTCGAGACTAAGCTTAAGCCTAGGAGTAAGGTTATTTGATGATCGAGCATGAGACTGAGTTCCAGAAATCAAGCTTGGGCCGGTTTGCGAACTAAAACGAGCCTTTTATTTATACGCATATAATAACTTTTATTTAATTTTCACTAATATATCAAAATAATTTTTGCCACATGAAATCTTCTCACATCCATTTTATCACATGTTACTAGCATAGCAAATTGGCTATTTAATGATAATATTAAATACTAGTTACTCATTCCCTTTCTAAATTAAAAATAATTTTTTAACAAATTATAATATGATCTTTTTTATTGAGAAAAATGCTTTTTAAAAATATATTTTTATAAAACACAAAATTTTCTAATACAATGAATTTTTACAAAAACAACATTAAAAAAGTTTTTTAAACGAAATGTTTAAAAAAGCAACTTTAAAAAATATGCTTTATAAAAGGTAAAAAAATATGATTTAACTCGTATAATACACATACTACCACCTAAATATTATTATATAACACAATTTAGCAACCTAGATGTGCATATAAATAGTATAATTTTCATGTTTTATGGCAAGCATAAAACTTATTTGATTTTAGCTTGGCCCAAAGTTTTTTTTCCCTTGAATTTTTTTTTAATTTATAGTATAACCCTCTACTTAAATTAAATTTACAATATATATATATATATATATATATATATATATATATATATATATATATATATATATATATCATCTTGTTATTTTTTAAATATTGATCACAAATCTTTTGTCTTTTAAAGTTTGACCATTTAAGTTTTCTCTTCTTAACTTTAACTAAACTCACAATAAAAAGATATTTTTAACCACTTTTGTCATAAAGTTTGATATAAATGTTAATTGAAGTACAAACATATAGGTCATCAAAACACTTTATAGTTTCATTTTTTTATATAAAGCAAAACTATTTATTTATCTCATCTTATAATTTTACGAACATACTATCATAACATCCTTCTTTTTATACTCTTCTCTATATAGTATTTATATTCTAAACTGATCATTACATATCTTTCGCAATATCAACAACCTTGTCGTAACGCACGGGTTTTCGTCTAGGAATTTTTACATATTTTTCCTTTTTAAAACCACTAATTCCATATTTCCTCATACTACAAATCAATTACGTATTTTCCCTCCTTATAATGTGTATATTACATATATATCCATTTCATATAAATTAACTTGTTAAATGATTTTTTACCTTTATTTTTAATATGAAAATGTCACATATTGCTTTTTGAAATGAAGTTTGATTTTCGGCGCTTGTTGTTATGAAATAAAGTTTTAAACTTTTAAATTGAAGATGTAATTTTATTGTTTTTATTTATACAAAAGGCTCGAGATAGGTAATTGATTTTCTTAGGAAAGAAAATATGTAAAATATCTTATTAAAAGTTAAGATAATGATCATTTAATAATTTTATATTAATGAAATGGATAAATATGTAATATATATTTTTTAAAGAAGAAAAATATTTAATTGATGCTTTAACTTGAAGAAATATGTAATTAATGATATTAGAAACGAAAAATATGTAAATGTGCTTATGTGTTCAATTAAAAGTTAGAGAGCTAAGAGCATTCACAACCCACTCTATATATATCTGTGAATGTGTTCTCTATATTATAGAAAATGATTATGAATGGATGTGTTAGAGGATAGAAAATATGTTACTCTTCATCTTTATATTTGGTAAAACACTGTTCATCTCTATTAATTTTTTAATATTTGTTGAAAGTGGTTGTGAGTGGAGTAGAGAGAAAATGTAATGATAAAGATATAAAAGATTTTCATTTAATTGAAATGAGAGAGAAAAAATAGTATTTTTTGTGTAATTATAGAGATGAATATAAAGAGTGGGTCGTGAATGCTCTAAATGGGACCATTCGTGATTTCTCTCCTGTGATTTTTCCTTTTCAAGTGTTACATAAAGTAACATATAAATTTAAAAAAAATTATAAAATAACAATCAAGTTTTATAACCATTTCTTCTTGATCATGATTTATCCATTGAAAATTTTACAAGAAAATAAAATTAGGTAGACTTATAGTAAAATAATATCTAATCTAAAAAAACTAAAAAAAAGCTAAGTTTGACATATGTCATTCTATTGTTTTAAAAGGGGCGATATTTTGGCCACTGTGTCAAATACATCAAGTAATTGTATCTAATACATCAAGTTATTGCGTCAAATATCAGTTTATTATGTCAAATATTTTTCATCATTTGTATATATGTATTCATCATTGTGTTTTATGTTTTAAATCATTTCGTTTTATGTTGTAATTTGTTTATATATTATATAAACTTGTTATTATCTTATCATTATGTATTACAATTAAAAGTGTATAATGATGTTATTTTACCAATGTATTTTTCACAACTCATTGTGTACAGGATTACACAATGACAAGCAAACAACACAAGAAAACATTTTATTATTGTTTTTACGTTTTATGTTTTATATCAATTTGTGTTATTTTATTATTGTTTTTACACGTGTTCCGGGACGACCACATGTAGAATTTACTATTTTTTGTGCTGAATGCGCTGGCTAAGCCATTAGCTTGTACGCTGAAAATAAGTAAAATGAAATGTTGAGATTGGTTGAATCAACCATGACCAGGGGACTTGCAAGTTGAAATTTGATTACCATTTTGGTAAAAAGTTGGTCAAACTTGACCATTCTTGTAAAATTACTTTTAAAAAGGTTGGAAAATTTGAAAAAGGTTAACAAAAATGTTTATGTATAAAATATCACTCTAACAAACTTATTTTCCTATAAATGATCTCAACCATTAATTTACAAAGTTTAACAAAAATGTTTATGATATAAATATATATCATAAGAGAGATGACACCTACATACTCCATTTTAACACCTAGCTTTAAAATAAAAGGAATTTATTTTACTTTTAAAAGCTAAAACCCCAAAACAAAATAAACTAATCATAAATAAAAACTTAAAAAGTTTTAGAAAACAAGTGTGTTTTTAAAAGATGAAAATGAGGGTAGTTGTTTAAACAATATAAGAGCACGACCCTAGATCTAATCTAGTGGTCATGCACTCATGCCACTTGATCCATGGACCCACCCCACCAACAAAACAAGTTTCACTCCTCTAGCCAATCACGAAACACAAGAATAATTAACAAGTTGTATTAAAATAGGGACGTTGTGGTTTCAAGTTCTCATTTAAAAAAAGGGATTCTCATTTGGTCCAATGAGTTTTCTATCTAAGGTAAGGTTTTTATTTATTTATGGTGTTTTAGGTTCGATATTTATGAGGATGAACTTATATAAGAGCTTTCTTTCTGTGATGTGTCAGTCTAATGCCCCAAGGTTTCGTACTCGAGTAATGAAAATGATCATCCGGCAAGTGATCGATTTGTGGTTCAAATTAGCCATTCAAAAAACTAAAAGTAACAACTTGTATTATTTTATGTTTATTTTGAAAATATAATTTAAATACAACTAAGTGTTTCCCTCGTGATGCGGTGACAACCCGTATTTTACAAAGTAAGAACTTTATTTACAATAGTATCTATTTAATTATAAGAAAAGTCCCCAGTAATTAAAGATTCCCGTAGCATAGAAAAAATATCGTATTTATGCAAATTTAAAAATATGTATATTTGATTCGGTTTGGTTTTGCATAAAATTGTATGGAAACATAAATAAGAATAAAGTAAAATATATTAGATTTGACATGACTCAAAACTGATATTGAATATTAGACAAAAATAAGTATATAGTAACAGTATATTTGAACATTATGAGCATATTATATTTTTAAAGTTACAATAGAAAAATAAAATATCTTAATAAAAAGTGTAACTTTGCAGAATATTAACCAAACTATAAAAATATTCAAATTAGATTACTCAAGTTTTAAAATTGTCCCAACTAAATCACTTAGATTTTCTATTTTGTTTCAATTATAGGTTTTTATATGTTTTTATTTTTTTTGTTTCAAGTAGGAAATGTTTTTATCATTTTTATGTTGATTTAGAGTGGTAATGTGGATTTTAATTTTTCTTTTATTTTTTAATGTAATTAAATATCTTTTTATTTTTTAAATATAATTATATAGATCCGACCACCACATCTTTTCCTTTATATTTTTCTTGACACAAAAATTCCTATAATGACTTGATTTGATGGTTACTAACCCGATCTGAGCCAACATAAGTAACATAATTGAAAACACTTTTGAAGATTAATTACTATTTAGTAATATTTTTCACATCAAATTATAATTTTAAAAACTTAAAAAAGACCCTAAGCTGCTATGAAGGAACCAGCCACTGATCATAAAGCAACCGATTGCAATATTTCGAACCTGGGATTTAGGGTTATGGGGCAAATGCGCAACACCATTGGGCTACGCAATTTCTTTTCAAAATTTAGTCTGTTAACATATTTACCTAAAAATAATAATAATAAAATAAAATAAAATAAATAAATAAAAAACATTGTTCACAGCAACCTGCCAGCCTAGAAAACTTTTAGTAATTAAATTTTCTTCTTATTCGTTTTTCAAAAAGTCATATACTTTTACAATTAAGTTATATTGTTTCTTATATTTCATAATTAAATATGTATTTAACTTAATCACGTAAACATAATGTAATTAAAGTACTGGTTTTTATCTCTTTCTGTATAGAATAGTGTTGATATGATTGCTACCGTGCAAAGTGACTCACTTTCTTTAGAAATAATTAAATCTTATCTGGTAGTTAAAGTTTTGAAATGAGTTATAATGAGATTTTTTACCCATGTGTGTTGCAATGAGACCTGACTATGACATTAATGTGATAAAGACAATGTTTGCAAGCTTCGTCAATAACATCGAAGCGTTAAGTATAATATTTTTAAACAAACGAAAAAGATTTGTTGTTGTAAAAACGAGTCTTACGAATCACTTATTTGAGTTTTTTTACCACCACGCTTTATAGTCTAATAATTAACAAAAAGTAATTTAAACAACAAAATATAACAAAAGGAAAAAGAAAGAGAAGGTAAAAAAAAGGATGTTGCTATAGAAATTGAACCCAGGCCAATCAAGTTGTGATTTTGCGATGGAGCCTTATGATTACATTTACGTGGTCAGGGGCACATTTGTTAGTTATTGTATTTTTAGGAATAGTCATTTTTGTTGACTTTTTGTAATTTCTCTCATTTTTTTAAAACGTTCATGACTTTTATGTACGACGTTATTTTTTTATAAAAATTACACCATAAAAATAAGAATTTTTTTATCTTTAAAACGAGTACAATATTGTTATATAAAAAGATTAAAAAATTACGTTATTAAGCTCATATCATGTCATTGTGTCATTAATGCAGTTCATCGTGCCTTTTTGTTAGTTATTGTATTTTTTAATACTATTTTTTTTCTAAAATGATGAATTTTTAAAAAAATATAATGTTGGAATAACATTGTTATGTATCTCTAATATGTAATACACAATAATAAATTAACAAGTATCAATCTAATACATCAAAAATAATAACAAAATAACACAATGATAGATAACAAGTTTATATAATCTATTAAATAATAATAATAATAATAATAATAATAATAATAATAATAATAATAATAATAATAATAATAATAATAATAATAATAATAATAATAATAATAATAATAATAATAATAATAATAATAATAATAATAATAATAATAAATTATGTGCTTTTAATTGTAACACACTATAATAGATAGCAAGTTGATAATATATAAAAACAATGATAAAAATATTACAAAATGATCTAAAACATAAAATAAAAATGATTAATATACGTAACAAATGATGTAAAATATATGACACAATGAACTTATGTATTTGACACAATCATCAAAATGTCCTCCTATTTAAAACAATAAAAGGACACGTGTGAAGCCCACAATCATTCTTAGCATTTTTAAATTAAATATTATTTTAGTATAATATTGCCTTAAAATTAATTAAATAATTATTCAAATAAAATCCTTATCACTTACTATCAAACCAACAAACCTAACAAGTTTATTTAAATGTAATTTTTGTATGGTTTGTTTAACTCTTTTTATGATGTAATGTTTAAAAATTATTACACCATTATCACCGAGTAAGAGATATGATGGCTTCATGTCCACACTAATCATTTAATGGTCCCTACTCTGTTAGTTCAGTTAGTGATGTTAAATTTATCAAAATAATTATTTTACTTGTACGGATCATCAATGTAATTGACATTTTATTATAATATTTTAATAATAAATATGTTTATTATTTAATACACAAATAAAAATGTTTAAAAAATTGTCTTCTTTTAAATGTTTGGTTAATATTTTTTTTAAATCACTATGCGGGTTTTTTTAAACCTTTATAAAAATGTCTTCTTTTATAAATACTTTAAAACTGAATTGTTTTAAAGAATATTTAAAAAATTGAGATTATTCTTTAAGAAAAGACATTTCAAAAAATGAATTGTAAAAAAAGGAAGTTTAAAAAACCAACCAATTTTAAAAAAGTTTAAAAACTCAAATAATTTAAGAATGACATATGAAAAACGAACGGTTCAAAACCAAACATTTGAAAAACATGTTTTTAAGAAGTTTATTATCTGTAATTAAATAATAATCGTTTTATGAATGAAACTTTAAAAATAATATAAAAAAATAAAAAAAACCAAAAAACAATAATATAAAATTTTCATTAATAAAAATAATATTATAGTTTAAAAGGTAAAATAAATTAATGGTTAATGCGAGTAACATGCTAATTTTTATAATATTTAACATCACTAACTGTTAACTAACAAACTTAAGGACCATATATTAAATAAAAAGAAATGTTAGGGACTATATTCAAAGATTTTAAACTTTAAGAACCAAATCCAAAATTTCAACATAACACAGGGACCATCCATGTAATTTACTCTAAAAAAATTATATTATGGCATTATTATTGTTCTCAATTTAGAACAAATACATTATGTTGATATGTTTTATTAAGTCAAGTTTAAAAGACCTAAATAGGGTCATCCTGAATGTGGTGTCTAAGTTTATTTCTTTTTTATTAAAAACTTTAAATCTGTTAACTTGATTTACTTAAATAAAAAAACATTAAATTGATTTAACTGATTACCATGAAACTTAGAGCATTCATGACAACATTTCATACTCATTCCTATAATTTAAATGAAAATCAAAATTTTCTAAAATTATCTTCTATTTTTTAGTAGACATTAAACATCTGATTCCCCATATCTATCCTTATTTCAATTATATAATTCAAATAAAACATAATTTTTCAATTTTCCCTTAAAATTTATAGATGTTGAATATTATTAAATTGGATTGGTTACATTATATAGAGTTCATAGTGATACCCTAAAAACCTAAGAAGACACGTGGGCTCATACTAATAACTTTAATAATAGTAATATACTCTAATACTTCTAAACAGTTACAATGGTAGAGAATTGGACTTTCAGACTGGAAACAATAACAAAAAATAAACATTAAATAAAGACCATTAATATATAGTCTTGATCTCGATTCTTGATTTGTAGATCCAAATCCATTCTTAAGTAACTACCTAGAAGTATTAGACTATATTACTGTTGACTTTCAGACTGGAAACAATAACAAAAATAAACATTAAATAAAGACCATTAAAATACAGTCTCGATCTCGATTCTTGATTTGTAGATCCAAAATCCATTCTTAAGTAAAATCCACGAGCTACTTTACTTTACCAATGTAATAATCCATATTCTTCAAAGTACCAATCCTAAAGTGTTGCAAAGGGTGAGGTGAAGGACTAGTCCTACAAATAAGCAGTTTGCGTGACCTTGGTCAAGCGGTGGCTAGGGATAGTGACAAAACTGTAGTATCCTAGAAGCTGAGATTAGGATTTCTTGACTTAAGATCAATCCACGGTATCCCCATGTTTTGGGTCGTTGTCCATGGAATTACCAACATGATTAATAGGAAAAAGAATGTTAAAAAACAAATGGACACTAAATGACCATGGTCGTGTGACGGTTTGTCATACCGAAGGTCGGTGATCGTGATCGAGCGACGTTCTTTGTGTAACATCTCGTATTTTTGTTAAGTAAAAGGGTAACTTTGTTAAGTTTATAAAAGGACCTTTTATGTCTTTTGTGAAACATTGAGGGTTTATTATGCTTCATAATTAATTTGGTGGTTAACAAATTAATTTAATAAATAACAATAACATTATAAGTGTTATAATGTTTACTTAATATTATAAAACTTAACTTAAAGTAATAAAAATCTTAAAAAAATAATTGTGATTAAAATAATAATAACAATGTTATTGTTATTATTACTAATAATATTATTAATAACAATAATGTAAATGATAATAATATTAAAAATAATAAAGTTGTATAACTTTAAACTTGTAATTAATAAGTTTATTACATAAAATAATAACCTTTTAGAACTTCAGGGACTAATTTGTAATTAATTTTAACTTAATCAAAACTTTAAAATGTAAGTGGAAACTTCTAAAACCACAGGGACCATAAGTGTAAATAATTTAAAACCCAACCCCCTACCTTTCTTTCCCCCGATTTTCCGGCCAATCACCGGCCCACTCTCCGGCGACGCTCCGGCCGACCAATCCCCTCAAAATCCGACGATTCTACAACCTGAAACTGGTCCCAAAACCTTCGAACAACCGTTTCGATCATGTAAGCATTAAATAAATACAATTAAATGCCGGTTACGAAGCCAAAACGAGAGGGTAACCGTAGCCTTGAACTCGCTAGCCGTTCGAGCATTAAACAATAATTATAATCTAATTAAACAAACCTACACAATCATCCACCTATTCCTAAGTGATTATTGTTTCCAATTTCACCTGAAACAAACACAATCTCCCCTTCGATTACTCCCTTTTATCGCGACCTGCTACATGCTCAAACACTACCTTCGGGACTTCGGAACCTGAAATTGGTAGAGGGTTTTTAGTCTTGAACATCATTTGAAACTATCCTCAAGTTTAATTTGAGTTTCGTCATCGTTTACATATCAATCGAATCGAGGGTTGGGCCGCGATCTGTTATACAATCTAAGGTCGATCATTCAACTTGAACACGTAAGTGTCTTACATCAATACATTCATTTTTTCATGAGGATCAAAAGCCCTAACTTTTCAATCGATTACAATGTTCATATGAAGTTCAATTTGATCGAATACGTTTCTAGGGTTCATGTGAAATTTGGGGGTTTGTTTGGTTTTGTATTTAATAATTAAAACCTGAATTCTAACGCGGCTGAGAGCCTTGGTCTACCGGTTCCTTGTACCCATATCATCTTAGAGGTCCCGGGCTCGAACCCGGCGACCTCCATTTTCTTTTTTAAAGGTTATTTTGTGGTTTTAAATGTATATAAAAATTTCTAAAAATTATAAAAATCACTTTATAAACTTTGTGCACTCTAAAACCATTAAATTATTTTCTGTAAATTATTTATAAAAATACCCTTACATTTTATTTAATTTTTTTTACTAATGATTTTTTTAATAAATTTAGATGGTAACCACTAGATTAATTGATACAAATTATTAGTCCAAACATTGCCTTTAAATTATTATATAAATCGTGTTTATTTTATTTAGCTATAAAACTTTATTTAAACTTTATTTAAACTTTATAAATCTTACAAAATTATTATAAATGTTATTCTTATTTCACTTCTTTATATAAAATATAAATATATTGTTCCAAAGAAAACATAATTGATATCCATTTGTTAAATATAAGCCCCAAACATCACATTGAATTCTAGTTCACGCTAAATTGTTAACTTAAATCTTGTAAATATGTATATATTAGGTGTCTTGTGAAGATTCATCTTGGAACGACCTATATCATTCTTATTATTAATCTTCATCATATAATTATTTTCCAAGTGAGTTTTTCTTGTCCCCTTTTTATAATTTCACACTTATTTGGGGTGAAACATGATGCTTATATTACATACACGTTTAAACATTTGAGACTTGTAACGCACATGCAATTCTACTTATTATTTGGTCATGGTTATTTGTGTATTGTAAGTGTTTATATGAGATACATAGTTTGTTTACAATCATTAACTATTGCTAGCCTGGCGACGTCTTAGATCTTTGCGCCTGACAAGCCTATTTGGTGCTAAAGTCGAGGTATTGCCGACTCCTAGGGGCCGTACGCTTGTGCACTAGGGAACCAAATACACTTAGCCAATCTTTTATACTTGTAATCAAGTCGAGGTTTAGTTGTAACGATATGTGTTCTATAACCTTACTAGCTTATAACCTATGACGTGAATTGCTACTTGTAACCTTTTCATATTATGTATGAAAACCTTGGAAACTCACCAACTATTTATAGTTGACCCGTTATTTTTATCATGTTTTAGGAAAACCCCCAAGTTTGAAGTGAACTTATGTTGCTGGCATATTCTAGGACTTGGACCTAGTTAATAAACAAAATGATTATGTTTGTGATTTCATGTTGAAACTTATTTTATTATTGAGACTTATGCTTGTAATGAAGTTTTGAAACTTATGAATAATATATTTGCAATTTAAATATAGCATTATGTGGCTGTGAACAATCTTAACCCTCACACCTCGACGTTTCCGCCGTCAAGGTTGGGGTGTGACAGATTGGTATCAGAGCCCATAACTGTAGGGATTTAGGTTATTAGAAATGGTGACCTAGACTATAGTTGCATGAACCTCATAGAAAGATCCTTATACCTTTGTGCTTACATGTTGTTTGCATGCTACATAATGCTATGCCTTTTTGTGCAACTTGATGCCTTAGCATATGATTGCCTTATGTATGCTTAAACTTAGTTACTTGTCTCCCTAAACTTAACTTTGACTCTTTGACCCTCCCCGACAAATGAACTTCCTAAACTTATTCTCAACGACATGTGGAATCTATACTTATCGTCGTGGGTTCAATTCCTTAGACTCTATGTCTAATCTATGAAAATCTCATCAAGGTTTTGATTTCATAAACCAAAGAAATTTGTGTGACACATAGACACCTGTATTCTGGATTTCCTAGCAAAAGGCCTTCGGGCTAAGGCAAGCATATCGTATAAATCTCATTACGAGACCAGTTATGCTTACCTGGGGATTTCTGGGATGAGTGATAAACTATTGTCAACATACACAAGTCTCTATGGCAAATGGGTCAATTTACCTTGACGTGTCAATGATTCCAAATGGTAATGCGTTACCAAATGGAACCATCCTCTTCGTATCCTAAAATCTTTGACTCTTTGAACTGGTATCACTTCATCCTTATCATACATAATGTTCGTGTTAATATTGAACCTAACCGACATTTCAACTCTTACGTTTAAACACCGTTACACGTTGAGCGTTTCATGAAACTATTTCTATACCTTGACCAACGTGTGCATGACCCTTAATATATTCAATGATATTGGGAATCTAAAACGAATGGTCTTCAAAACTTTAAACCGTTACTTATGGTTCTCAAGTCTTCTTAAGGATGTGTCCCATAACTAAGAACATGAAATGCTGTAGGTGGAATTCCTACATCTCGGGATACTTTGTCTAGGCAAAGTGTAAATGGTGATTTGACTCGATCATTGAATCTATTTACTTGACTCGAAACCCTTGAGATGAGTGATCACTTATAAGTACGCGTGTCTTCAATAAGGCTATGGTTGACCACATATCTTGAGAAGTTCATGTATTCCTTTCGATTGTGAATCGAATGTTCACATCTCATTGTGGTGTTAAATAATTTCATGCCCTTAATTTCGTCTTCCCGATTGAAACCATCCAAGATTTGAACACCATCATAACAAATTCTGCTATCTCGAATTTTGATCTTAAGTTGTAAGCATGATTTTTTTTCCTTTTGTTACATTGATGTAGCTTGAAATTTTTCGAATTTCTAATTGATACTATTTTCCTTTCGTCGTTAAGTCAAACTCCGTACCATCTGCACCGTGAGAGATGCAAGTGTTTGCAAGCCAACCTATGACTAAGAACACTCGTATCTCCTAAATGATTCTAACTCATCAAAACAGGGGTGATTCCCTTACTTTGATGATAATCTATTCGTTTCGATAAATGGTTTCCAAATGTGATTTATAAAATTTCATCCTCTGGATCAGAGTGATTTCCTTATCCCGAGGATTGACTTCAATCATTTTCTATGGAATGACATTTCACAAATGACATGATCTCACCAAAATAGGATTGAAACCCGTACTTTGGTGACAAATGTTAATCTTCGATTGTTTTCTTGCTATTATGGAATTCAATCATCAAGATAGGCGGGAATTCCATACCTTGATGATAATACCATCTTTATGAATTGTATTTGTTCAAATGAGACGACTTCATCAAAGTAGGAGTTAATTCTGGATTTTGATGAAGAAGTTCATCTGGTTATATTTTGTTTTTGTAAAACTTCACCGTTAAGATAGGAGTGATTTCCCTTACCTTAATGGTGAGTTACCTCGTCTTATTTCTGTGGATCCTCAACAAGGAGTTGGGATCGAATTTTTTTTTTTTATTGGTAAGTTAGCGGTCATACCTTGGGAATGCACCATCAAGTTAGGAGTGAAAACCGCACCTTGATGACTATTCTCATTTCTTGATCTCCAACTTACCAAGGTTTTAAATCAAGTAACAAGGAACATGTAGTAACTTGAAGGGTGAACCAATGTTAGTGATTGGACCTATCAAGCCAAAGCATGATTTCTGAACTTGAAAGGAGACCCGATCACTCTGGGTTGATTTTGATTCCGAGCTTGGAGCATTTGAATTCTTAAATCGATTTCTCTCCCTTTATCTTCATGTTTTGACTCGATCTAGCTACATCGAACCATTTATTCCTTACTTATCAACTTTCATTTTGAGTTGTCATCAACACATGATTGTGTGATGGTAGCCTTCTTAAATAATTTTTCTACTAAATAAAGACATTAACAACTTGTGGTTATGTCTTTCTAGTCATACGAATGTTCTCGACTGTACTTATGGGTTTGGTGAATTACGTATGTAATCTATATTTGGAAATTTGTTACCTTGCAAGATATGGTTACAAATGCATGTCTTATTGTTTGCGTTACTTCTTGAACCACTTTTGAACCCTTAACCTTGGAAAATCTTTAAAACTCTATCATGGTTTCGACTAACGAGACTCGTTATTATTTACATTGCGACGCGGATATAAAGGTTCATAAACCTTCGTAACTTGTAGTCATGGGTTTGGCATAAAGGAAAAGACGTAACTTGGTATGTATCCAAGTGTCTTACCTTCACATATGACAAGACCTAACATTCGTGACCCTATGGATCTTCTGTTTAACTCTTCATTCACTAAGTGTCTCTTATTTTAGCCGTCATGATGACAATCGGTGCATTATAGACCGATTGGTTAATTGCATATCAACTCATGTGGGATAACGGGTCGAGAAATTGACTTGTATCCATCTCAAATAGTCGTATACCGTGGTATGTCGTTAAATATCGAACGTTAATTCTAATGATCGATTCATTTTTTTTTCTTTTTCTGTTTTTAATAATGTTCCTAACTATCGTCGTGAACTTATTCCAAAGTCTTCGCATATCGTATTATCCTTAGACCAATGATTGGTCAAAGGAGAGATACATATTCACAAGATATGCGTTAAGACCGTTTCATATAGTGACGTTTGGGATTCTTAAATCCTGACAGTTAACCTTTCTTATCATTGTTGGTCCTTATTGATTTCTAGATATCAAATTACTACGAAACTATATTCTAGAAGTTGTGACTTATGAATCTAAGGTACCACGGTAGCTCGTCATCGTTTTTCAACGTTTCATCTCAAAATGTCTCGCGTTTATTATGTTAAGGATCTTGTAAGATTACATAAAGTGAAGCGTTCCACCTGTAATCAAACGTCAAACACTGTTCGTTGAATACTCACCTTTCATTACAATTACTTTGTTCATTTAAGTTCATTTTTAATTTCGGGACGAAATTCTTTTAAGTTGGGGAGACTGTAACATCTCGTATTTTTGTTAAGTAAAAGGGTAACTTCGTTAAGTTTATAAAAGGACCTTTTATGTCTTTTGTGAAACATTGAGGGTTTATTATGCTTCATAATTAATTTGGTGGTTAACAAATTAATTTAATAAATAACAATAACATTATAAGTGTTATAATGTTTACTTAATATTATAAAACTTAACTTAAAGTAATAAAAATCTTAAAAAAATAATTGTGATTAAAATAATAATAACAATGTTATTGTTATTATTACTAATAATATTATTAATAACAATAATGTAAATGATAATAATATTAAAAATAATAAAGTTGTATAACTTTAAACTTGTAATTAATAAGTTTATTACATAAAATAATAACCTTTTAGAACTTCAGGGACTAATTTGTAATTAATTTTAACTTAATCAAAACTTTAAAATGTAAGTGGAAACTTCTAAAACCACAGGGACCATAAGTGTAAATAATTTAAAACCCAACCCCCTACCTTTCTTTCCCCCGATTTTCCGGCCAATCACAGGCCCACTCTCCAGCGACGCTCCGGCCGACCTATCCCCTCAAAATCCGACGATTCTACGACCTGAAACTGGTCCCAAAACCTTCGAACAACCGTTTCGATCATGTAAGCATTAAATAAATACAATTAAATGCCGGTTACGAAGCCAAAACGAGAGGGTAACCGTAGCCTTGAACTTGCTAGTCGTTCGAGCATTAAACAATAATTATAATCTAATTAAACAAACCTACACAATCATCCACCTATTCCTAAGTGATTATTGTTTCCAATTTCACCTGAAACAAACACAATCTCCCCTTCGATTACTCCCTTTTATCGCGACCTGCTACATACTCAAACACTACCTTCGGGACTTCGGAACCTGAAATTGGTAGAGGGTTTTTAGTCTTGAACATCATTTGAAACTATCCTCAAGTTTAATTTGAGTTTCGTCATCGTTTACATATCAATCGAATCGAGGGTTGGGCCGCGATCTGTTATACAATCTAAGGTCGATCATTCAACTTGAACACGTAAGTGTCTTACATCAATACATTCATTTTTTCATGAGGATCAAAAGCCCTAACTTTTCAATCGATTACAATGTTCATATGAAGTTCAATTTGATCGAATACGTTTCTAGGGTTCATGTGAAATTTGGGGGTTTGTTTGGTTTTGTATTTAATAATTAAAACCTGAATTCTAACGCGGCTGAGAGCCTTGGTCTACCGGTTCCTTGTACACATATCATCTTAGAGGTCCCGGGTTTGAACCCGGCGACCTCCATTTTCTTTTTTAAAGGTTATTTTGTGGTTTTAAATATATATAAAAATTTCTAAAAATTATAAAAATCACTTTATAAACTTTGTGCACTCTAAAACCATTAAATTATTTTCTGTAAATTATTTATAAAAATACCCTTACATTTTATTTAATTTTTTTTACTAATGATTTTTTTTAATAAATTTAGATGGTAACCACTAGATTAATTGATACAAATTATTAGTCCAAACATTGCCTTTAAATTATTATATAAATCGTGTTTATTTTATTTAGCTATAAAACTTTATTTAAACTTTATTTAAACTTTATAAATCTTACAAAATTATTATAAATGTTATTCTTATTTCACTTCTTTATATAAAATATAAATATATTGTTCCAAAGAAAACATAATTGATATCCATTTGTTAAATATAAGCCCCAAACATCACATTGAATTCTAGTTCACGCTAAATTGTTAACTTAAATCTTGTAAATATGTATATATTAGGTGTCTTGTGAAGATTCATCTTGGAACGACCTATATCATTCTTATTATTAATCTTCATCATATAATTATTTTCCAAGTGAGTTTTCCTTGTCCCCTTTTTATAATTTCACACTTATTTGGGGTGAAACATGATGCTTATATTACATACACGTTTAAACATTTGAGACTTGTAACGCACATGCAATTCTACTTATTATTTGGTCATGGTTATTTGTGTATTGTAAGTGTTTATATGAGATACATAGTTTGTTTACAATCATTAACTATTGCTAGCCTGGCGACGTCTTAGATCTTTGCGCCTGACAAGCCTATTTGGTGCTAAAGTCGAGGTATTGCCGACTCCTAGGGGCCGTACGCTTGTGCACTAGGGAACCAAATACACTTAGCCAATCTTTTATACTTGTAATCAAGTCGAGGTTTGGTTGTAACGATATGTGTTCTATAACCTTACTAGCTTATAACCTATGACGTGAATTGCTACTTGTAACCTTTTCATATTATGTATGAAAACCTTGGAAACTCACCAACTATTTATAGTTGACCCGTTATTTTTATCATGTTTCAGGAAAACCCCCAAGTTTGAAGTGAACATATGTTGCTGGCATATTCTAGGACTTGGACCTAGTTAATAAACAAAATGATTATGTTTGTGATTTCATGTTGAAACTTATTTCATTATTGAGACTTATGCTTGTAATGAAGTTTTGAAACTTATGAATAATATATTTGCAATTTAAATATAGCATTATGTGGCTGTGAACAATCTTAACTCTCACACCTCGACGTTTCCGCCGTCAAGGTTGGGGTGTGACACTTTGGTAGCAAGGGACCCTGGTCCGTCTAGGAAAAAAGAAAAAAAATAGACACCTAGCAACCATGTTCGTGCAGCAGTGTGTCAAACCGAACGTCAGTGACCATGTCAGGCGGCAAACTTAGGTGGCAGCAGACCATGATCCGACAAGAAATGGGAAGATGGGATAGTAGATTTGGAACAAGAGACAAAATCAAACAACTGCAAATAGAACCAATGCGGAAGCAAAATTTCTTCGAAACAAAAAACGACTGGACGGAATTGATTGTCTTGAAGTTTGTCATAAACATGAAAAATCGACAGGATAATGACGACCGACATACCTACACACGCCGGTAGAAAGCGGCGCGTGAGTAAGAATGTGGCGGTGCGTGAAGGCAAGGTTAGGTAGAGACTTTATGTTGTTCGCAAAACAGACGATGGCGTTTTGATGGTAGTGGTGGTGAAGCGTAACATTGTGGTGAAAAAAGATTTAGGATAGGTGGCTTGAATCTAAAACCAAGAAAAATCTTTATTTAAAACAAAGAATATAAGGACAAATAAGTGAACTAAAACAAAACAAAGAGAATGGAAAGGGCAGTGGCGGCGGAGCCACCCTAACTAGGGTTTAAACTCCGTGTTGACGGCTATGGTTTGTATTTTTTATGGTGGCATAGTGGACGTGGTAGAGAGCTTAGGATGGCTCTGATACCAAATAAGATGATAAAACTGATTAAATATTAATTGATAGGTGTTTAAATATTATTGATAAGTTTGATTACATTAAGAGTTTATAATAAATTTTTAAAAACCTAACCGAACCCATAACTCATACTAATAACACTAATAATAATATATTCTAATATTATGGTACTCATTGTGAATGCTCTTGATTGATATAAGCTAGATAATAATGATAATAAAAACATAGAGTAAATTACATGGAGTGTCCCTGTGGTATGCACTTATTGCGACTTAGTTTCCACTTTCAATAAAATACAGATTAGGGCCTTAACTATGTGAATAGTGCATGCTGGTAGTCCCTAACACTAACAAGGGTTAAGTTTCTCTACTAAGTCCTTAGAAAATTACCAAAATGCCCCTAATTGTTTTATTCATCTTCATTGCCACTCCAAACCCATCCCTACCCACCACAACCCGTCACTATCTTATTCATCCTCCATCACCAACGCCACCATTAAACCAGCAATCATCCACAACCCACCAATCACCATGGGCTGACCTAACCACCACCAGAATCCTATTTTAGCCACCCTAATCCACTCTTCAAATCGACTGTATTGTTGTCTTCATCCTGAGTCATCCTTGATTTAAAAAAACCAAAGGTCGCATGAAACCGATCCTTTTAGATTTTTGACACCATCGTAGTAAGTGATGAAGCTATCCAATGGATTATGATAGCGGGTGGTGGCCTCTAGCGGCGTTGGTGGCGGCGCTAGTTCCATGGGTGTACAAAGTAGTTTCATGGTGACGATGATGGTTTGAGAGGTGTAGGAATAAACAGGTAGAGAGGGTGAGAGAAAGAGATGGGCGGGAGTTAGAGAGAGGATAGGGGAAGCGGTGGTCAGCCAACAAGTCGGGTTTCAGGGGGTTAGAGTTGACGGTGGCTGTTTGGTGTTGTTTTTCCGACCGGTGGGGGGGGGGGGGTTGGTTACAACTCAAAAGGAAAAGGCGGAGGTCGCGTTGGTAGGTTGAGGGTAGAGGTCGATGGTGGTGGGTTGAGGGTAGAGGCAGTGGCGACGTTGGTGGTGGGTTGAGGGTGCAGGCGGCGATGGTGGTGGTGAGTTGAAGGTAGAGGAGGCGGTGGCAGTGGATTGAAGGTAGAGGTAGTGTTGGTGGAGAAGAATATAAAATATAATGGGGTATTTCGGTTTTTTTAAAAGAACTATTAACACATGTCAATGTTAGGGGCTAACAACGTTCAGTATTGATATAGTTCAGGCCCTCATATGTAATTTATTAAAAGTAAGAACTAACATTACAATACGTACATACCGTAGAAAGTGTCCGTATAATTTACGCAAAAACATAATCTTAAGATTTATAATTTTGTGGAGTGTATTTAGTTGGATTCTTAGAATATAAATAAAATAATAATGTCACATCTTCATCATTTGACACGAATTACAAGCCCCACCATTTGTTTCTATTCAATATCAACAATAAAATACTATCAAAATTATAAAATATAGAGGAGACGAAGGTTCGCATAAGAACCTCTAGAACTTTCCTCTCCCTTCTAGACCCAACCTCTTGCAATATCTATACCATTTCTGCCCCAAATCAACATTTGTTTTACAAAAAAAACACCCATAAATTCGATAAAAATTACAACTTTCCTAAAGGAGATAGATCATCGCCAGAAATGAATCTGTCAGCTGTCAAATCTTTCCCCAAATGTCATATTGTGTTCTTTTAGATTCCATTTATGTCATCTGTTGATTCTAACTGAAATTGTTCTTGAAATCTGTTGTCTGATTTCGATTTGGTCGTTGGGTACACCAACTGCTTGATCTTTTGTCTCAATGAGCTTTTGTTTTTTGTTTGTTGTGTGTTGTGAGTTTGATGAACCCATAAGGAAAAGATTGTGGATTTGTGATCATCTTGCTGCAATTTTGCTACATATAGGGATACACCCATCTGGGATTTTAGCCAAAAGATTGTTGATTTGTGGGTCATCTTAGTTTTGATCAAGGTTGGTGATTTAGAGGAAGTGAAAATGAACCCTTTTTACTCTGTTGTTAAAGAAGAGTACCCATCAAGTGGTGGTGATGGTGGTAGTGGTGGTGGTGGTGGTGGTGGTGGTGGTGATGGTGGTAGTGGTGGTGGTGGTGGTGCAAGGGGAAAACAGCCAATGATGATGGAACAAGCTCCACAGCCAATGGAGGGCCTTCATGATGCTGGCCCCCCACCATTTTTGACCAAAATCTATGATATGGTGAATGATCAAAGTATTGATCACATAATTTGTTGGAGTAGAGGAGGTCAAAGCTTTGTTGTGTTGGATCCACATGCTTTTTCTACTAATCTTCTACCAAGATACTTCAAGCACAATAATTTCTCTAGCTTTGTGAGACAGCTCAATACTTATGTAAGTTATTCTTTACTCTCCCTCCATTTATATGATATTAATCTCAGATTGTTTGTGATTTTGTTAAAAGGAAAATGACATAAAGATGGAAAAGAATCTTGAAATTTGGGGGTGTTTCAATTTGCAGCCAAATTGATGGTATGAGGCTAATTTTTGCCATTATAAATTAGTAGATGAAGGTTGTTGAAGAGGCATAGGCTTAGATTGTATGTGTTTAATCCATGGGTTGTTTTAAAGATTAAGTTTCACACATACACAAAAGTACCCAGTAATTTCATTCATAACAAAACTATAATAGAGTTTGGGATAGGATAAGGGCATATCCTGGTTTTCATGTAACATATGTGAAACTCATTGTATGTTATCTTGGAATATGTTTTTTGGAACACTATATGACCAAAAATTAATTAATTAAAATGTATTCCAAGATAACATACAAGCAGTCTAGGGTTTATGGTCCGGTTGTGATGAACATCTTACGCTGAACCGCTAATGGTTTTGGAGAACGACAAAGCAAACCGGTCAAGTTGGTTAGTTTGAGTGAACCGGCCGGATTTCACAGTTTAATGGTTCCATTCTGATGGTTTGATGTCTTCAAATCAATATTTTCTATTTTTCAGAAAAGAAAATTTGTATTATTATCTTTTTTAAACTTATAATGATGATTCACATGTATAATACATATACATAATCTGTACTAAAATAATAATAAAAGCTAAACGACTGTTTTGTTTACCCGGTTGATTTCAAGTTCCAAATCATAAACCGAGCCCTATGCGTCTCAAACCGACCAACTTGCTTCTGTTTGATTGGTATCACGTGCATACACTGAAAGAAACCATTGAACAAGACAAAATACATTAAAAGAACTGATATAGTTGTCCATATTCTGCATTTGCCCACTGCTATCTCAGTTTTGTGATAAATTTTGCGACTTTTTCATGTTTTTCTTTTCTTTTTCTTTTTGGAAATTCTTAGCTTCAGGGCTTTGGTTTCTGAATGCAGGGATTTAGAAAGATTGATCCTGACACATGGGAGTTTGCAAATGAAGCATTTGTGAGAGGCCAAAGGCATGTTTTAAAGAACATTAAAAGAAGAAGAACACCTAGTACTCAAGCTTTATCTCCAACACAAAATCAAACACTTGTTAATGAAATTGGAAAATCAAATTTAGATGAAGTTGGTCATTTAAAACATGAAAAACAAGTTCTTATGATGGAATTAGTGAAGCTTAAACAACAACAACAAACCACCCGAGCCCAACTTCAAGCGATGGAGCTACGATTACAAGGAACCGAGAAAAAACAACAAAAGATGATGAATTTCTTGGCAAAAGCTATGCAAAATCCTGACTTTGTGCAGAAACTAGTCGAACATGGTAAACGAAAGGAGTTTCAAGAAGCCATCAAGAACCAGATTGGTGAATCAAGCCAAATGGGTAGTGGGTCTAAGTTGATTAAAGCTGAACCTGAGGAATTCATGGATAATTCATCATTTCAATTGTCTGAACTTGAGGCACTTGCTTTAGAGATTCAAGGGTTTGGTAGATCGAAAAGAAATCAAGACGAAGAACAACAACGTAGTGATCTTGAATTTGAAGGTGGGGAGAAAGAACTTGATGATGAATTCTGGGAAGAGTTGTTTAGTGAGAGGCCTGATGAACAATCTGCTGATGATGTGAATTTCTTGGCTGATAAGTTGGATTTCTTGGGCTCGAGCCCAAAGTAGGGAGCCCGACCCGAAAGCCCGCTAACGGACATTTTAACTCATGAATAACTGTTTCTTGATCTTCCATTGTTGTTTCAGATGTGTTTTTATTGATCTTTTGTAGTTATGTACACTTCAGATGGTGATTGAAGATTATGATGATCTTTGACAGATTTAGGATGCTGTTTTCGGTTGGTGATCTTCCATCTAACCCACAATTATCTTTAAGTCACTAGTGTTTATTAGATTTTGATTCAAGATTTTCTTGTGATTCTCAGGAGATGATGAGATGACATCATCACCATTGGTCCTTCAGAAGTCTATCCAGAAGTCACTTGTTGTTTTATGGGTTCTTTAAGTTATTGTCCATTTGATTCTCTTATATAACTTTTCTTGATCATATCAGATTGGAAGCATTTTCTTGGACTGAAATGAAGTTGCTTGTTCTGATTATATTCCGAGGTTCGTGAAATGGTTCATAAATATGTTGAGCTCAAGCAGTCGATGGCTCGGGTCGTTTACATACCTAAATATACTGAAATGATGATGAGTTATAATGTAGATCTCCTGAAGATGTTACACCCAATGCGCCCGAGATCCTATCGGGGTAGTTTGGAAGGCGGTTAAAGTGTAGTTTCTGTAGATTTTTAGATTTTTATGTTGTCATCATGACAGAAATACCGGTGGAACTAGATGATGTATTCATGAGCTCGGACGAATGTTTACTCATGATTCTTTTTGTTTCATGTTAAATGGGTCGGGCCAAATCTTTATCATAGGCCCAGTGAAATTTGTTTTTGGTAGATTTGATCTTTGACTTTTGTGGGTCTTGAACTTTAGGGCCCAGGTACTGGAAAGGCCCATTGTCTTGGCCCAATAAAGGCATGTTAAGGTTTCTAGGTAGTGTTAGTCTTGCTCTTGGGTTCTAGTGGATTAGTGCAATAATTTCTTGAAGCATCGTGTCACTGAGTGATTTGTATAGTTATTTGATTTTAGGTGGGTCGTGACATTATGTTTTATTGGATTATATAAAAAAGCATGAGTACGGCTTCAGCTTGTGTTTGACTCATTTATTATTTATTAAATATTTAATTGTTATGTTTATTTTGTATAAATACGTTTACGTATTTTCTAAGTTATAATTTTATCAAATTTTATATTATTTAATTATTTTATTTAATAACATTTGTTATGTTTTATTTATTTAAAATATATTTATTATAAATAAATCTCATCATATTTTGTGTTTACTTTTACAAGTTTAATGTAAAATGGTGTTTGCAAACAAAAGAACAAAATTATTACAAGTTTAATGTAAAATGGTGTTTGCAAACCTTATAGTACCGTTTTATTTTTTTTTGCTAAATTTCCAACAGGGTGGATAATCCCTAAATTCAATTTAATCATTTTTACAAAGAATCTTTACCTGAGATTATTATATAATAGGTTAGAGCCCATGTATTACATGAGTGGAAAAAATAAAATACGTCAAAACCATTAGTTTTATTAATATTTTATTTTCTACATGTTATTAAACATTGATGAAATAAAAATATAATAAATATCTAAAATTTATAACAAATAATAAAATTAAAAATTATTACGCTATAGTTAAAGATAAAATATGTCTGAAATCATATAATGTAGTATGTATGAATAAATTATTAAAATAAGAATATTTATATTTTAGATGTTTGATTGTTTAATTTACTTATTTAAAATAATTATCATTTAATATGAGAAAGACAATAACATATATATAGATATGTTTGTTTAATATATATTAGTAAGAAAGAAAAGTCAAATTGATTGTTGTTATAATTTTCGTATTTATTATGAGAGAGAGGCAGGAAATAATTTGTTTGATGTGCTAGAATGATGACACGTGTCATTTGATATGTTAGAATGATGACATGTGTCATTAAACATTTAATATGTTAGAATGGTGACATGTGTCATTAAATATGCTAGAATGATGACATATGTTTAAAAAAAAACCTTCTTTTATTATAGAGTAAATTAATGTTTTTGTCCCTGGGGTTTGACGAAAATCACGGGTTCAGTCCAATAGTTCATTTATTACATTGACGGTCCAATAGTTTTAAAGTTTCTTTCAATTTCACCCAAAGTGTTAACACCGTTAGAAATATTCTGTTAATTTAATATGAAAAGACAAATTTACCCTTAAGATTAAAAATATAAACTAAAAAAAATAAAAACCCACCCCAATCTGCTTTGTCTCTCTCTCTCTCTCTCTCTCTCTCGTATCCCTTTCTCTCTCTCATCTTCTTCATCATCAGAATACCCACACTCACCTTCAACCCCAATCTACCACCACCACCACCGCCCTCTCCGGCCATCGCCATTGTCGCCACCCTCTTGACTTGCACCCTGCTCAACGATATCATCAACCACATCCCCAATTTAAATTGAACAAAGAAGATGAAGATGAAACCCTAAATCAAGGTGGAGGGTTATAATAGTGGTGGCAGTGATGGAGGACAAGGTGAAAGATGGTGTTGGTGGTGGTAGAATATGACAACACAAAGAGAAAGAGAAAGACGATTATGGTGTTGGTGGGTTGTCTTGAATCTGGATTCGGGTCTTGAATGTGGTAGGTGGTGGTGGTGGTAAAAGGGGATGACTTCAAATGGCGGCGGGGTCTAGGTGGTGGTGGTGAGCGATGGTGGTGGTCGTGGTCGACGGGTCTAGGTGGTGGTGGTGTGGCCGACGGGTTTTGAGTGGTGGTGGTGAGCGATGGTGGTTGTTGTGGTCGACGGGTCTAGGTGGTGGTGGTGTGGCCGACGGGTTTTTAGGTGGTGGTGATGAGCGATGGTGGTGGTTGTGGTCGACGGGTCTAGGTGGTGGTGGTGTGGCTGACGGGTTTTAGGTGGTGGTGGTGAGCAATGGTGGTGGTTGTGGTCAAGAGAGGGAGTGTGAGGAAGAGAGAGAGAAAGAAAGAAAAGAGAGAGGAGAAGAGAAGATAATATAAGAGATAGAGAGAGAGAGAGAGAGTATGATTGTGTGGATATGAGTGGTGATAGGGGTGAGGATGGGGATGGGTTTTAAATATTCAGGGGCACAAAAGTCTTTTTACATGATTTAACAGACCAAGTACTAACGGTGTTAACACCTTGGGTGAAATTGAAACAAAACTTAAACATATTGGACCGTCAATGTAATAAATGAACTATTGGACTGAACTCGTGATTTTCGTCAAATCTCAGGGACGAAAACAGTAATTTACTCTTTATTATATGTTATAGATTTTGATAATATATTTGGTTGAACAAACAATTTCAAAGATCAATGAAAACACAAGGGTACATGGCTAGGATTCACATAGCCATGTATTTCAGTTTCTCAAATCCTGATTATCATATTATTTGATAATTTACTTGGGTATATGCTCTTCAGAAACCTTTTATCACTTATACCTAGTTATAGGTAAGCTTCTTTTATTTTGTTTCTTATTTTACTTCAGAAAACCACTTAATTCTTTCAATTGCAATGGTTTGCATATTTATATTTTTCTATTTAAAGAGGGAAAATATTCAAATAAAAAAAGATCTTAAAACTAAAAAAACTATAAGAAATAATTTCAACCATCAATCTCTTTAATCAATTTTTAAGATTAAATTATAAGAAAAAGTTTGTTAGAGGGGTATTTTAGAAATAGTCATTTATATTGACTTTTTGTAATTTTCTCCAATTTTGTTAAACGTTTATAATTTTTATAGTCTATTGAAAACAATAATAGATAATAATAAATTTATATAATAAATTTATAAAACACAATGATTGATAATAATAAATTTATATAGTCTACAGAAAACAATAGCAAAAATAACATATTATGTTATCTTCAACACTATGAGTTATGAAAAAACATTGGTGAAAGTATATCATTGTGTATAACTGTAAAACACAATAATAGATAACACGTTTATATAAACTATAGTAACAATGAAAAAATTAACACAAAATAATTAAAATATAAACACAATGATAAATACATATAAACAAATGATGTAATATATATGCAAATGCAATGAACTAATTTGATAGAAAAACGTATAAGACACAATGAACTGACGTGTTTGATATAATGACCAAAATGTCATTCTTTTTAAAACAATATAAGAACATGTTCTAACAAACATTCTAGATTTTGTGGAATTTGAAGCTTATTAAATCCTATCATGTGCAATCCAAACAACTTTTCCTAGCCGAAAGTTTATGATTTAAAGGAGATTCTTGGTGTTTCAAAGTATTCCCATTCATTCCAAATCATCTACAATCATCGCCAAAACAAGATTGAGATTCAGTGAAGACCATGAGCGGCTAGTTCTTTCTTGATTGTTTTTGGGTGTACAACTCTCACTAAGTGGGATCATTGGTATGCTTTAATTAGGTTTTTGTATTGAACATTAGATTATTAAATAAAATTTATGTTTTGGTTAATTTAAAAGGTTTGCTTGTAAATGAAGTTATGTGCTTGATTATCAGTTTTCGGTTTACTTGCATCGTTAACTCGTTAAAAAGGATAGACAACTTGATATAAGTAAACTGGTAATCTTATAAACGAATGACTTTTAGAAGATTGTTCTTTGGTTATCACTCTAATAAAAAATAAAAATCTTGAAGTTAAGTTTTTACAAACCCTAGTTTAAAACATACCAATTGTTCATCTTGCAGAATTGGAAACTCAAAAGTGATTGTGTTCATATTTATTATTAAAAACATTTCCAAAGTTTGTTGCTTTTTGCAATTGTGTTCTTTCAATTCATTCAAAGTTCAAGTTTTTGCTTTAAAGGTCTTTATAATTTTCTTAAAGTCTAGTTTGTTAAAACAGTTTTCACTAATTCCCTATGAAGACGACCTTACTTATCTTAAAGTCTAGTTTGTTAAAACAGTTTCCATTATTAATTTATGGAGACAACCTTACTTACCCTTACACAATAAAGGTATCTAAGATCGATTTATTATCATGTTTTTGATTGAGTCTCGACAATCAGATCAGGGACCTATATTGATGATTTTCAAATGTAGTTATCTAGGAAGATATGATTGGCCTTAGTGATAATGTAATTGTGTTATGCATTTTTGGCTTTGTAAATTTATCATGTTCACATTAGGAAGAAATGTTGCAGGGTGTAGGGTTATGTTTGTTTATTGAGGCAAACTAACATAAAACTTGTCCATATTCATTTGTTTAATTGTATATATAAACGAACTTTCCTTCGAGTGGTATGAATGGTTTGTTGAGCATTCAATATGTTTTCGTTTCTACACGTAACTATCTTTTAACCTCATATCATAAACAACCTATCTCATTTCACTACAAGAAATTTGGGTGTTTACTCACACATAATTTACCTATGTGTAGTTAATGGTTGACGAAATCAATGCCTACACAACTATCACTTTTACCTACACATGTATTTATGACACGTGTCAACAACACTTTATAGAGTGTCATCTCCTTATAGTCCACGTCATACGCCGTGTCAATTGCCACGTCAGCTACTACCCAAACAAATCATTATACTTCTAACCACACATATTAATCAGCTTTAGTCACACATATATGTGTAGGTATAGTGTGTTATATGTCTACACATAACTAATGTGTGGGTAATGATCTATATCCATATGTGCGAGACCTCACATCATGACACTTAATTTATGTGTAGGTAAAGCTACCACCCACACATAATATGCTTTTAGCCACACATATTATGTGTAAGTAAATACTCAAATTTCTTGTAGTGTTTATAATTAAAGATATCTTTATTAAATGTATTTTTATTTTTTTATAACAACAACTCCCACACCAATTTAATCTACTATTAATCTATACTATAATTAATTTATACCAATCCATTATAGATGGACTCGAACTTTTAATCTCAAATAACTCCAATTATTTAAAATAAAAATAACACAAAAATGAAAACGTTTGCATGCAATAATAAATCCAACTGTGCTTGTGGACCTCTCTTGTCGCTCTTTAGAGTTAAGAGACAAATGAAATGATTACAACAATGTAAACAGAACACTTGTTTCTAACAAGCTATAACAACTTGTACTATATTAAAAAAAATCGTACATTAGTCCTAACTTAGATCTTTTACTTTCGGAGAAAGAGACTACATATATATATGTATGCATATGCATATATCCACAAGCATATATAAGAAATTGCAATGTGCTACATGGTGGCCAACATTTATGCACATTTTTGGTAAATTTAGTTGAGGGAACTTAATAAACTAATAAAGTAATAATAATGTGTTTTCTTTGAGGTTAAGGTTGGACAACGATCTTGTCTAATAGTTAATTAACATGTTATGATTCCTATGACGAATGAAATGTTTGGTAGATTATATTATTTAATTTGCCAACTGTCCTCGTCTTTTATATAAATGACAAATTATTAAGATCTAATATTGTCGACATATCGTGAATCATCATTACATAGAAACTCATTATTTGTGGTAAATGGATATTTGTGGATTTATTAACTAATTTGGCATATAAGTTTGTATGGTGGCTATTGTCTTCAAAATTTTAATTAGGTGATGAATGTATATATTGGTTTTTAGGTGTTACCTTTTTCTTAGTGATTTATGTGGGATTTGACATCATAATCAATTAAATTTTGTCCTCTTTACTATTTAGTATATTGTGTTTGAACATTGATAATTATTAAGGCATAAAACATGCCCGATTTTCCTGGTTCTTGGCTCGGGCTTATTAATTTTTGTGTTCTTATTTTAGATCCACATATGTTAGATTCAGTGATTTATTGTGCTTGAACCTATATGCTCATATTTAAAGGAACATTCGATCAATATAGAAGAGTTTTAGTGTATCACGCAATTTGTATATCTGTCTATGCACTTCTTCGTAGCTCTATATATAAATACATATACACGTCCTCTTTTCTATCTGATGCAGAATTGATCATCTGAGTACGTATGGTTTTCAAACCTATACCTTAAAGCATCTTCTAACATATACTTGTACTCAACCCTAGTTGCTTTGTTGTGAAATCTTATAAATAGTATATATATATGCCATTATAAACTCATATATGAGATTTACCAAACAAGCTAGATAACACTTAAACCATGCAACAACCATTGTCACTCATAATTTCAATTTATGAGGCAGGTATGAAGCAATAAAAGAAACTAAAAATAATTTCATTTTGATACATAAGAAACAGTTAATATAAAGTGATGTATTTAGCAAGAGTATCTATCAAGTGGCAAGAACTATGCTTTTTATTTTGTACCTAAAGTTGATTCACTCAAGCATAAAACCAACCTTATCCCCAAAAGTTAAAGAAAATTGAATATAACCTAAAGCTACATTCAAGCAATAAGAAAACACATTGGATTCCCTATTTGTAAACGAGAGATCAAATTTGAATGTCCTAAATACCATGTAATATTTTCTTATAGATAGTAACGGAATTGAATATATATGAAGCACACAATAATATGCAATTTGATTATGAGTTTTGTTTATAGGTGGTCTAAAAAATCCTTAATTTAGTATCTTATATGAAAAAAAATTATATATTTATGTGCACACACATTGCGTTTCCCATACAAATCAGAATTATTAAAAAAAGTGTAAAATCAACGAGTAGGCGACACGTGTACATGCTTAGGTTTTATGGGCAAGGGTATTTACGTTTATTAATCTACCAAGTTTTTCAGTACATAACCGCACAATATAAAATGATAGAACCCATTTTAAATTGGACACACATCCTTACCGTATAAACAGTATAATTGCACTATATAAACAATATGATCGCATATGCACAATGTCTTACACTTTTTTTAATGTTGATTTTTCAGGTATAGAAACATTATAATCATATTAAAATAAATAAAATTATCGATTCTGTGGTAAAAAAGTTTTTTAACAGTAATGTCAAATAAAAAAAATTAAACTAAAAATTTTAATAAAAATACTATTTAGTAAAAAGAAGTCAACATAATGTCAGATCCCTCTTTTAGCACTCTTGCACATTAATAACTTCCTAGTACTTATAAGTTATAAAGCTTCTAGTGGTAATCGAAATCACTGAAACAGAAGTACTAATAAGTTTCACATAAAGTTACAAAATTGTCTGTTAAAGAAAAATATAAAGACATAAAGTTACAAATTTAAAAAGTACATTTATACGCTATAACTACTAAATGGAATAAACTCATGACTTTCTAAGATTATGTAACCAAACATATAAACACCACATTCCTTAAATCGTTGACACCAATGACGCCACTCCATACAACATCATAAGGCTATCTGTAGTGCCTTTGTCGTGCACGCAAGGGGATAATACAGAGTGGCAGTGGACACAGTGAACCCTAATGCACCACCACCGAATCGCTACAAGCACACGATTTAAATATTTATCGTTTATTATACCCTTCAACAGTTTTATCTGATTAAATGTGTGTGTGTATATATATATTATATTTTAACCCTACATAAGTCACATAATATCAAACTTATTATATATATACTAATTATCAACTATTTTATGCATAATGGATTGTACTACATGCTTAGTGAAGTGTTCACAACTTTTGTTTTTTTCTAATCTCTAACTTTTTTTTATTTAAACTCAATATCTTTACATATTTTACAACTCAGCCCTAATTTTTTTTACTTTCAACTTTGATCTCTTATACTTATTATATTTGACAAATTTTCATTTTGCGTTTTGGTCCAAATTTTACGAGTTAACATACCGCAGTGTGCGTGTGTGGTTCAATGCTTTTACGCTTATTTTTTCTCCGTTTAACGGCTCCGTCGAAATGCGCTGGCCCTAGATTGACTTATTATTGTTATAGATATTTTACGTTTCGCGTGTGTGGTTCAACATTGTTACAACTACTTTTTATTAGAGGTTTTTTTATTATTTATTTATTTTTTAATATAAGTTTTTTCCGTGTTGGTGATCGCTGACGATAGAGTGTCATCGGTGCTACTTGCCATGATTTTAAGTCTCCCGCTGCAACGCGGGGGGCTTAATACTAGTTTTTACACTAAAAACAGTTATCTTCTATTTGTATTGTCTATTTTTTATATATATTTGTATTATATATAATTTATTTCTTATGAAACAGGCAACTTGTAAGAACAATATAGTTTCTAGAAGAAAGAGATGATGCAGTTTCACTTGGTTATAAAACGAAACTAATACCGATTGTATAATCAATGCAACTTCAAGTGGAAGGATGTCCAAAAAATGTCAACGTTTCACGGGATCTACCAAAATATACCGAAGAAAAGTGGAAAACATCCATCGGATGTTTTGAAATGGGTTGTTGTCGAATATCATGAAAGGTCTAATGAGAAGATATTTAGTCGATTCTAGGCTTATTAAGTCCCACGGTCAAGCGAGAGAGTTCAAGCAAAGGCAAAGCAACGAGAATTATCATCAGTCGCGCATCTTAACCTAAACACATGGATGCTATCACCGGACAGTTGGAAACATTTAACCACATACAAAGGGAACGCCTCTGGTTTAAGCGGGGGAGGGCACAAGCGGGGGAGCGACCCATTGATACAATATGCTATTTATCCCCTTCGTCTGAATCGTTTTCTTCGGCTTGATTTGGAGCCTTTTGCGAATCAATTAAGTTTGTAATTTGTGACATAAAATGAGCATTTTGAAACAGACTTGAAATTTACTCCTGCAAAAATAAAATATACTTTTAATCATGTTGAACCAAACACACTTAATATACTTAGAAACATTCTAAAAAGTCATAATAACCTAAACCCAATATGATGCACTCAAGACATCCAACTTTAAGTCATTTTGACCCGCTTAAACTCAAATCATGTTGTTTGCACCCATTTTGACCCGTTTAAACTAAACTTAGATAATTAAAGTCTATTTTAGCGATAAAAAGTCATAATAACCTAAACTCACTATGATGCACTCAAGACATCCAACTTTAAGGCATTTTGACCCGTTTAAACTTAAATCATGTCGTTTGCATCCATTTTGACCCGCTTAAGCTAAACTTAGATAATTAATGTCTATTTTAGCGATAAAAAGCCATAATAACCCAAACCCACTATAATGCCCTCAAGACATCCAACTTTAAGGCATTTTGACCCGTTTAAACTCAAATCATGTCGTTTGCACCCATTTTGACCCGTTTAAGCTAAACTTAGATAATTAAAGTCTATTTTAGCGATAAAAAGTCATAATAACCTAAACCCACTATAATGCACTCAAGACATCCAACTTTAAGGCATTTTGACCCGTTTAAACTCAAATCATGTCGTCCGCACCCATTTTGACCCGTTTAAGCTAAAACTTAGATAATTAAAGTTTATTTTATCGATAAAAAGTCATAATAACCTAAACCCACTATGATGCACTCAAGCGGATCGATGACCAATAGCGGCGACAGTCGCCGCTATTGATGTCGCCGCTAATGGTTGTCGCCGCTAATGCCAGTTGCCGCCGCTAATGTGACATTTCTTGTAGTGATTTGTCAATCAAATTAACCAAACGGAACATTTAGTTATAATTTAGCAACATATAAAATTATGCAAAACATACAAAATCATAGGTGCTCAAGCATATGTGTTTTTAAGTATATGAATGATTAAGATAGATGGAAAAACATACAAACCCTAATTTGAATGTATCCATTTATAGATGCATGAACCTGAAGGCAACAAATGCTTACAAATTGCACAAGTAATTAAAATAAGTAGCAACACAATTAAACATGGTTCATGACGATAAGTGATTGACCTTGTCCACAATCATAATAGTAAGTCATTGTTATTATCTATCCGGCTAGGGTTTAGAGCTATATTTATGGTGCCTGATATTCCAATGCATCTCGACAGTAACTTTAATATTCCACCAGGCGTCGAGCAAGGCCGCCACCTAAGCACTCAGTGTCACAGAGTGCCTTTGGACTCCTAATTGTTGATCGCCTTGACCATCGGGTGACTTGTTTCCCAAGACCACATTGTGTGTTACATCTTATTGATACTAACAATTTAAATAAACTTATCTTTATCAATAATATTATGTTAAAATGAGCACATAATGTGTTGAGTTTGGATTATCAAAAGACAAGACCTTTTTTTATCACTATTTGGCTTTAAGTTTTGGTTTGGAAAATAAGGAAAAGGTGAGGTAAGGAAGACAGCTTCCAAAACATAATTCTGGTGTGGTGGGGAATAAGAGATATGTATGAGTATGATATCAACTTTATACTGTTTAATGGGGATATCATGAGAATTATTGCAAAAGAATAACAAGAGAGATGAAACAAATCTTGATGAACATTATTGTAAACAAGAAAGCTATTCAGATTCCTTATTATAACCTATCAATCAATGTTTTTCTCTGTTTCAAATAATGATTATGACTCACACATATATTCACATGACTAAGAGTACATGTTACACATATATTCACATGACTAAGAGTACATGTTGCACGACACTTAAAGAATTTTTTCAACGTTGTCACTCTTTGAAAATGTTTGAGGAATCAACCTCACTCAAATGGCGAATGCGTATATAACATTTAGAAACGAGTATTGCATACTATATAATTTGTCTTTACTAACTGTTCGAGGTTAGATGTGTACAAACCGTTTATTTTGCCAAACCGGTTTGGGTTTCAAACCGGACCGGGTTTTATTTTTTTAAATATGTACAAACTAGTTTTTTTCAAACTGGTTCGGTTTCAAACCGGTTTTTCATGAAGAATACTCAAACCGCTCAAATCGGTTTGAACCGGTTTGTAAACCAGTTCTTTAAAAAAACGGTTTTTATTTTGGTTTGTAAACGGTTTTCTTTACACCAGTTTGGTTTTTTACCAGTTTTTTTTCTACACCTCTATCAAGATATGAAAAAGTTGTTACCTTGTATATCATTTTTTTCTTAATAATTATTTTTCATTCTTTAATGTAAATATGACCAAGAAAACAAAATGCTAATTAGTAATGCATTTTTTTGTCAACTTTGATTTTAATTAATGTCCTATTTTATAAAAAAAGAAGCTATATATATCTGTTATTTTAATCGACTAAATTAGAAGGGGGGAAAATAAAGTGTGTTGTTAATATTTTTTATAAATTACTTCAAAGAACTAAAATTGATCTAAACTATGAATTTTGTTAGCATGTTTATGACGGGTTCTTAAAAACCTATAATTTTACCAAAAGTTTTGATTAATTATCACAGTTTATTTAACTATTTACTCGTATTGATCATTAATACATAGATATACATAGCAGGATTTAAATCATCCACCTCTTGGATAGACAGAATGCATCTTATTATCAGAATGTCGTACATGAGAAAACTTGTTAGTGTCATTAGGTCATGTAAGAATTCCTTTAAGTCTGATGCAAACCAAAACATCCAAAGTCTCTCTGCAAGCAATGCACTAAAGAACTGAAGTAGAATTGCTTCTGAAGTTTTACACCATGCACTAGAAATTTTCTAAGTGTCAAATTTTCCGAAGCCAAGACCAATATCTTCCGAAGCCAAATATGAAGTCTTCCGAAGCCTCTGAGACAAAGTCTTCCGAAGCTTCATCCTATGAAGACCGATTTCTTCCGAAGACTTTTAGTAACATGCTTTATCTGATGTACTGTTCCATAAAGCTGGACACCTTTCCACTGCATCTCTGTAAAGTCACCAACTTACATGAGTTGGTGAAAAGGTCTATGCTTTTGGTAACTGTACATTGAGGTCTTGAGTCTGTAACCTTCTACTTTATGTACTTTATCCTTTTTTTAATAGATGAGGATGTGAGCTATGGCATGTCATAGTCACAAGGTCAAAAGGCAGATATGCCTTTTGATTCTACAATTGATTTTGTTTGTGTCTAGTCAATTGTATCCAGCTGGCTCTCAAAGTATAGTCGGCTTTAGGTTGTAGTATAAGTATTCCATGTTCTAGTATCTTTCTTCATGCTTTGTAACACTTGTAATAGAACTTGAGAAAGCAATATACTGCATCCTTGAAACCCAAATCTCTTGTTCTGACTCTTTATTATTACTCGTATTCTTTGTATCATTATCTTGGTTAATCCAGTTTACTGTTTGATCAAGTTTGGTTAATCTCCTCTTTGTGTTGTTGTGTTGTAATTGTTAAGCCCTTAACCGGTCCTGCAATTGGTATCAGAGCATTTCAGGCTCTTGATATAAGATCTCACCATCTTAAGATCCCTCACACACACAAATACTAAACTTTCAAAATGGCATCCATTTCAAAGACTTATATGGAAACTGGAACCATGAACAAGTCCCCACTGATCACTCTTGATGACTTTGATACCTGGTGTATGAGAATGGAAAGTTTCATCAGGTCTCTAGACTCAAGAATGTGGGAATCTGTTGAAAATAGACCTTTCATACCCAACACTCCTTCTGTTACTGGTGTTGGTATGATCCCCAAAGATGTGGCTAACTACTCTGATGAAGATAGGAAGAGAGTAGAGATTGATAGAAAATCCATGACTGCTCTTCAAACTGCCCTTCCAAACTCTGTGTACAGAGGTTTCAAGAACTGCAAAACAGCTAAACAGTTGTGGGATGCACTAAAACTGATGTATGAAGGCTCCTCTGAAGCCAAGGAGAACAAGAAGGATCTCCTGAAGCAGCAGTTTGAAAACTTCACCTTCAAAACAGGTGAAACCATGACTTAGCAATACTTTAGGTATGTTGAGATAGTGGATACCCTTGTAGATGGAGGAGTTCCTCTTGAAAACATAGACATTGTAAGGAAGTTTATGTCCTCACTTCCTAGGCAATGGACACAATATTGTGTGGTGATCAAGAGGACTGAAAATCTCAAAACTCTTACTCTGACAGAGTTATATGGGATTCTCAGTGGCTACCAGATGGAGATGAACATGCAAGGTTCATCTGGCAACTCCAACAATCAATTGGGTTCAGCCCTGCATGTGGTTAAAAGGGATAGCATAGAACCCCAACATCATCTCATATGCTACCCTGACAACTCACCAAAGGGTCCTTTCATCACCTTCCCAGAGACACACAGTGAGAACTACACTTAAGGAAGCCCATTCCAAGAGACAAGTTCTTCTCAAGCCTTTGTGTCTTCTGATGAAAGTTGTGGCAACTCTCTTTTCACTCTTGAAGACCTGGATTGTATCCATCCAGATGATCTGGAATATATGGAAATAGTCCAGCAGATGGCTCTTCTCACTCATAGAGCCAAGAAGTTCTACAAGAGAACTGGAAGGAGGTTTCCAAGCAATGCAACCAGTGGAAAGTTTGGCTTGGATAAAAGCAAAGTCAAGTGTTACAACTGTAACTTGATGGGCCACTTTGCTAGAGAGTGTAAGGCACCTAAAACAAATGGTGGCCAAGCACAAACCAGACCAAACTACACTGACAAAGCCCCTCAGAATGAGAAGCCAAAGCAACAAGCTGCTGTTGATGTTGAAGAAGGAGGCTTTGACTGGAGCTTTTAGGTGGAAGATGCTTCTCCAAACCAAGCACTAATGGCAGATCATGATGAAGGCAAGGTATTGGAACATCTCTGTACTCCTGAATGCATTGCTAAAGTTAACAGATACAGGTCCTATAACTTGGAAATGAGATCTGATCTTGAGTCCTTAAACATTTTAAAATTTGATTTTAAAAAGTCTAAAAATGATTATAAACTAAAGATAGAGGACTTAGAGAAAACCATTTTAGTTCTAAAACATGAGCATACAGATTTTAGGACTCAAATCAAAGATCTCATAACCAAGCTGACTGAGTGCCAGGCTGAGCTTGTGATCAGCAAAGCCAGGGCAGAAAAGAGTGTTCTTGAAGAAGAGACCTTCAAGAACATGATATCCTCATCCCTGCACAACAAGGTGTGTTATCAAAATAGACAAGGACTGGGATCCAATGAGATAGCTCCTCCACACACAATCTTGTCTGTAAGATCTCCTAGGTGTAGAACTTGTGAAGATGAGCTTCCTCTCATAGATCCTATAAGTGAAGAGGATGAAGAATAGATAGTGAAGAATTCCTCTGAGAAGATTGAAGAGGAGGATTCTAAGAAGGGTCACTATCCTTCTGAGGAGAAGAAAACTATTGTGATGACCAAGTCAATGAGAAAGAACTTGATCAGGAAGAGCAAAAGAAAAGCAAAGAAGGCTCAAGAGATCAAGACTACTTTTAACTCTAAGCAGAAACAAGTTTTTATCTCTGCAGGATTTAAAGTAGTAAAGACTAAAGACATCAACCAAAACTCCTCAGCTAAGAGTTCTGGTTCTTGTTCAAATCATCTCAGTACCAAGAAGAAGACTGATCTGCTGTGTACCACTGCTGCACAGCCGGGACCATCAAACTCCAAGAACAGTTCACAGCCCATAAGAACTGTCTCAGCATCTGCAAAGATGAGGGTGGAGAAAGGATGTGACCAAAGACAGTCTTGCTCTTATAAGGAGACTCTTGTGAAGAAGAAAATGTTGTGTGTCATGTGTGAAAGTACCTCTCACATTGCTAAGGATTGTCCATACAATCCTAAAAGTACTGTCCATATGACCAAGACAAAGACTTCAAAGAGTTTCAAGAAGATTCAAGCTTCGGAAGGAAAGTCTGTTTCCTTCGGAAGCTCCAAATCAAAGAAGAAGGCAAATGGAAAATTACCTTCGGAAGAAAAGTTGGTCTCGGAAGAAAGGAATTCTTCCGAAGCACTGAAGTCTGCTGCAGTGACTGTAGAATCTTCCGAAGGTTCAGTCATCAAAACTTTCAAAGTCCCAAAAGCTTCCGAGGTTTTGAAGGTCAAGTCCAAGACTCCAAAGGTGGTGTGGAAGTCTAAGAAAGACCAAGTGACTGAAGTTTCTCCATCAACAACAGCTCAAGATCCTTCTAGCACAACCATAGGATCTATTACTGTTGCATTACCTTCTATTATACTTAGTGAGCCCAAGACAAGTAAGGCTTGGGTTTCCAAATGTAACTAATCATTTTCTTTATGCAGGAACAGCTCAAGACAAACAAGAATGTTTGGATCATTGATAGTGGCTGTTCCAGGCACATGACAGGCAATAGGTCACTACTCCATAACTTTGAGAGGATTGATGGAGGACCAGTTGCCTTTGGAGGAGATGAAGGTGGTTACATTTCTGAAAGGGGCAAGGTCACAAATGGTAAGCTCAGCATTGAAAAGGTAAACTTTGTCAAGGAGCTTGGGTACAATCTTTTGAGTGTATCCCAATTTTGTGATCAGAGTCATAACATGCTCTTTACTGAGCATGAGTGCATTGTTCTCAAGCCTGGAGTGGTCATTCCTCATGAGCACATCCTGCTTAGAGCCCCCAGGAAAGGAAACATGTACAAGATGGATTTGCAAGAAACATCTCCCTCTGGAGAAGTTTTATGCTTTCTATCTAAAGCAAATAATGATGAGTCTTTCCTATGGCATAAAAGAATATGCCATGTAAACTTTAAGAACATGAATAAACTAATTAAACATGATTTGGTAACTGGAATGCCAAAGAAAGAGTTTACAAGTGATGATCATTGTGTTGCATGCCTGAAAGGGAAGCAACATAAGGTATCTCACAAGCCTAAGGAAAAGAACTCTATCACTACTCCCCTACACTTATTACATATGGATCTCTTTGGCCCCACCAGTGTAATGAGTCTAGGAAGGACCTCTTATTGTTTAGTGATCACAGATGATTTTACAAGATTCATTTGGGTTTTCTTTCTTAGAACTAAGGATGAAACCCCTGAGATTCTGAAGAATTTCATCTTAAAAATTGAGAATCAAAGTGATCACAAGGTCAAAACCATAAGATGTGATCAAGGGACTGAATTCAAGAATCAAATCCTTGATACATTTTGTGATGAAAAAGGTATTACAAGACAATATAGTGCTCCCAGGACTCCTCAGCAAAATGGTGTTGCTGAGAGGAGAAACAGGACACTAATTGAAGCTGCAAGAACTATGTTGTCTGACTCTAAGCTGCCCATCACCTTCTGGGCAGAGGCAGTAAATACTGCTTGCTATGTGCAAAACAGAGTTTTAGTAGTTAAGACACATGGTAAGACTCCTTATGAACTTTGGCACAAGAGAAAACCTTTATTGGTTTTCTCAGGTCATTTGGATGTTCTTGCACCATCTTGAATACCAAAGATCAAATTGCCAAATTTACTGAGAAATCAGATGATGGACACTTCATTGGATACTCTTCTCAAGCTAAGGCTTATAGAGTATACAATCTCAGAACTAGAATTGTTGAGGAGTCAGCCAATGTGACTTTCAATAAACACACACCCTGTGTGGCTGGTTCTGGTCCTGATTGGCTATTTGATCTTGATTTAGTTACCAACTGTTTTAACAAATCTTGTGAGAATGTTTCAGGATCTGCAGAAAATTTAAATACAGGTGATCCTGATCCAAGATTTGAGCTAGGAAGACCTTCAACTCATACATCTTCAGCTCCAGTTGGAACTACTTCAGCAAATGAGGTTTCTATCAGCACTACAATGACAAATTCAGCTGATACATCTGGGGTGCCTTCAAATTCCAGCTCAGAGGCTCCACAACCAGATAAAGATACCTCAATTGTGGAAGACAACAATGGTGATGGTGAAAGTGATCAGGAATTCCTTGATGCTAATAACCACACCATAGATGACAACATCAATGATGTCACACACTCATTGGATCAAGTTAATCTTGATAAGTGTGGTGCTATGGAGGGTGAATCATCTATGCCATATCTAAATTTCTCAAATTTGGATCTTTCTCAACAACTTGCCGTGATCCCTCAACTTAGGATCCACAAGTCTCACCCCACCACAAACATCATTGGAGATGTTGTCACAGGGGTAAGAACAAGAGGACAAACCCATGAAGCAAATGTTTGTCTTCACTTTTGTTTCTTATCCCAGATAGAGCCAAAGAAAGTTGATGAAGCTCTAAAGGATGGAAGTTGGGTTGAAGCTATGCAACAAGAGTTGCTTCAATTCAAAAGGCAAAAAGTTTGGAACCTTTGTCCTCTTCCTCATGGAAAGACTACCATTGGAACCAAATGGGTGTTTAGGAATAAGAAGGATGATAGAGGAATTATCATCAAGAACAAGGCAAGACTAGTTGTTCAAGGATACACACAAGAAGAAGGGATTGACTACACTGATATCTTTGCTCCTGTAGCAAGATTAGAAGCTGTTAGGATATTCCTGGCATTTGCTGCATCTAAGAACTTCAAGGTCTTTCAACTTGATGTAAAGTGTGCTTTTCTGTATGGAGTGATTGATGAAGAGGTATATGTCAAACAGCCACCTGGTTTTGTAGATCCTGATCATTCTGATTATGTCTGCAAGCTTGACAAAGCTCTTTATGGGCTGCATCAGGCACCCAGGAAGTGGTATGAGACATTATCTTAGTATCTTTGTAAACATGGATACAGGAGAGGTACTATAGATGGAACTCTCTTCATCAAAGGACAGGGAAATGACTTATTGCTAGTTCAAGTGTATGTAGATGACATCATCTTTGGTTCAATTAATCCAAAGCTCTGCAAAGACTTTGAGAAGCTGATGAAAGACATATTTGAAATGAGTGCAATGGGAGAACTCAATTTCTTTCTGGGAATTCAAGTGAAGCAGATTGAAGATGGCATTTTCATAAGTCAGTCAAAGTATGTTCAGGACATACTCAAGAGGTTCAACATGACTAATTGTAAGATTGCTAAGACACCCATAGCCAGAAACCACTCCCTTGGACCTGATCTTGAGGGGGACTGTGTAGATGAGTATTTATACAGGGCTATGATTGGGTCTCTCATGTATCTTACAGCTAGCAGGCCTGATATCATGTTTGCTACATGTATTTGTGCAAGATATCAAGCCAACTCTAAGATGTCTCACCTCATCACTGTCAAAAGGATTTTAAGATACCTCAAAGGTGCTTCAACACTTGGTTTATGGTATCCAAAGAATCCTGACTTCAATCTGTATGCTTATACAGATAGTGATTATAGTGGTTGCAACATGACTGCAGAGTCTACATCTGGGGGATGTCAATTCCTTGGTGGAAGGGTTGTCTCATGGCAATGCAAGAAACAATCCTGTGTGTCTGCATCAACTGCTGAGGCTGAATACATTGTTGCTGCAAGTTGCTGTGCTCAAGTGCTTTGGATTCAAAATCAGATGCTAGACTATGGATTTAATTTCAAGGAGACTCCTATCCACATAGACAACAATAGTGCTATCTCTATCACTGAGAACCCTGTGGAGCACTCAAGGACCAAACACATCAATATCAGGTATCATTTAATAAGAGATAACTATAAAAAAGGATTAATTAAACTAGTCAAAGTTCATACAGATGAACAATATGCTGATCTATTTACAAAAGCTTTTGATGAACAAAGATTTAAATATCTAATATCAGCTATTGGGATGATTAACTTTGAGTAGATCTTTTCTTAAAACTAATTCTAATTATTTTTTAAAATATGTGTGTCCTAAGTTGTCTAGCTCATCACATTCATAAGCTCATGTTTTCTTTGGATATCAAATTCTTTTTGAAGACTTTCCTTAAATTCTTGAAAATTTTCTGATCCTTCGGAAGATATTTTCTTACCTTCGGAAGAAAATCATATCTTCAAAATAAATAACTGTCTAAGAAATTTTACCTTCGGAAGAAGTCTAAATCTATCTTCCGAAGCTTAAATCCTTTTCTCGGACACTTATTTGTTTTTAAGGACTTTTTCCTTCCGAAGCGAAATTAACTCTCGGAAGCTTTGTTGTTTTATATACAAAGCATTCAAGGGTTTATTTCTCTTTCGAAGCAAAATTTTCAAGACTCTCATGAAAATCTTCCGAAGTCATTTTAGCTTCGGAAGCTTTTTCATTAAAACTTCCGAAGATAATTTACCTTCGGAAGCTTTTTGAATTCCAAGAAAACTACTTTTTGAGCAAAAGTAAACTACTTTTTCAGAGGTGGGGCCGACTTTCGGATTTCAAAGTTTATCCTCTTTCATTAACTTTGGTTCAAATCCCTTTTCACATAAATACCCAATGGTTTCCCCTCTTCCTCACTATCTTCTTCAATTCTACTATTCCTCAAACCTAATTCCCAAAACCGCCTTTGCTTTTTTACCTTTCTTCAACCTTAAGCTTCTCAAATGGCCAACCTTAACCGCAGAAACAACCCAGATTTCTCCATGCAACTTCACACGCAACACAACCAGTTGCTCTGTTAAGCTCTGAGAAAGATGAAAGTTTCTCAGAGATTTGCTAATTCTTAACTCTATCAAAATACTTCACCTCCCTAACCATTGATCCTACTCTGTATGAGGATCATCTGCTTGAATTTTGGAAGACCTGCCAAGAGGTCATCATGGATGGGGAGAAGGCACTGTCTGCCACAGTGCAAGGGAGGACAATCTTCATCACTCCAGTCATCATCAACACTCATTTGCAGCTGGATATTCGGTTCGTGTTCAGTGTGCCCTTCGCCTATGATGAAGAAGGTGAGTTGTCCTTCCCAAAGGAAGCTGTCAATCATTCCTTTGAGCAGATAGGCTATGAGGGAGATTTCTCTGTAAAGACCTTCAGGAAAGGGAAGGTCTCATCCCAGTGGAAATACCTACTCCATGTGGTTATCCACAGCTTGTCAAACAAGCATGGAGGGTGGGACCAAATTCCTGAGGATCTCTCCTTCACAGTGCATGGAATGGTTCAAGGGTCAAGTTCAGGTACTCTCAATTCGTCTATACCAATTTACTTGCTAACTTGGACTCCTTAGAGTATTATATGTTTCCTAGATATGTTCAACACATTCTCAACTATGAACTGGGCTCACAGCTGAGGGAAACAGATAATATTCTTAAATTGGGACAGATGAAACCCGACATCTTTAAAATCATAAAGAAGCCAACTGTAGGCTTCTCATGGGTAGAAACAGCCCTTGTCCCCAAAATGTTAGAGCTCATTGCTCAAGGTGACAACCTAGCAACACAAGCTAGTGTTGAACCCACACCTTCTATCTCTCTACCACTAAAAAGGCCTCAAGTAACCTTCACCTACCAAAGAAAATCTAAACGAACCCCTGCTCAAGCTATTGAGTCTGTGCAAGTCCCCATATACTCACCTTTACAGGAGGAAGTGGACACTAGAGTTCCCACTTCCCCTGAGGAGCAAACCACTCCCATCTCTTCAAATATCAGGGCTGAGGTTCCTCATGCTCACCCTGATGAGCTCACAAGCCCAACAGCCTTAAGCCTTCACCCTGAGTCTCAACACTCAAGTGAACAACCTTCAGGTGACAGTTACCATTCCCAGCCTTTAGATCTAAATCAACCCATTCCCAACCTATCCTTCTATACTGATGAAGACTTGGGATTCAGTGAGTACCATGAGTCTCTCTTCTCCTCCCCTACTCAAAGATAGATGAGTACTCCTGAGTCTCCTCAGTCTAGCCCACATCAGTCACCTATAACTGAGGTGGACACTTCTGAACCTGTTCAGGATGTCCATATGGAAGAGGCTCTCACTTCTACAAGTGATTATATTATTAAGACCTCAACCATGGCAACTCAGCCCACTGACATCTCAACTGAGATTGCTAGTGAGCAGAGAAAAACCAGCAGCCAAGAACCTTAAGCTGGTGGTGAGAGAGAGGACTTTGGTCCAATCATCTCATCCCCTAATGATTCTTCTGATGAAGAAGAGGGGAATCTGAGACTAATGGTGCACAAATTGTCTAAAACTTGCACTTACCTAGTCTCAAAGGTCAGTCACCTTGAATCTCAGGTGACTACCTTACATAACAGGGTCAATGATCAGCAACTTGAGATTTCATATCTTAAGGAAAAACTAGCTGGGAGATCTTTAAGAAGAGCTCAACCAAGAATACAAGAACCTGTGGATGTGATTGATTTATCCTCCAGCTCACCTATGCAAGTGGGTGATGCTACCAAAAAGGGGGAGAAAGTCATTGCAGCCACAGAACCTGGGAGTTCTTCACAGAGAATAGACATTGAGGACTCACCATCCTCACTTGCAATTGTGCATTCTCAGCAACTTCCTCAAGTTCACATTAATGTGGAATATATTGACTCTATCATCATGAGTCTCTTTGAGGAAGGTATACCAAGGGTTGTGTCATCCCCACCTCAAGGAACTTCAAACTACATCATAAGGTGGAGGTATGATGCTGATAGAAGAGCCCTTATTCTTCACAGAGTTCAAGGGCAACAAGAAGTATTTGACTTTCAAAATTTGAACTTCTATGAAGGTCTGGATCTAGTCAATATGCCACTTGTCAAGCAACTCAAGACAAGCTGACAGATTGGCTCAAAGAATCCAAGACAGGATCACTGCAGAGTTCAGCTTAAGAAGGAGACTTAGGCAATCAGGTAATGCCATCGTTCAACTGGATGTTGAGGTGGACCCTAATATTAGCTTCATAGGGGAAACCTTGACTGAAGGCCCAGTGGCTGAACCTGAGACCCATGTCTCATCATCATCAACTGCTGCAAAGATCCATATTCCCTCTGAGACACCTGTTGGTGAAGGTGTTTCTCAGTCTCTCTCTGGCCAGAGCATGGATGCTACACCAAGCAATGAAGGCCAAACCTCTATCCACCCTGAGTCACAAAGGTCTGTGGGTGACAAATGGAAAAGGATGTTGACTCCTGAGGAAATTGAGGAGGAAGAGAGAGAGAGGAAGAGGAAGCTAAGCGGAGAAAGTTCCTTTGGGTCTTCAGGTTTTATGCAAGCTGCAATCAGGGTTGCCCCCAGACCAAATACTCAAGATGATGAGTTGAGGGTAGTCAGGATTACTTACTTGCAGACCGGGAACTATGACATTAATGAAATCATTTCTCTCCCCTTAGAACAACTAAATGAACTGGCTGACATGGAAGTGTCAAGAGAGATGAAAGAAAAAGAGTGTCACACCCCAACCTTGACGGCGGAAACGTCGGGATGTGAGGGTTACGATTGTTCACAGCCACATAACGCTATTAATAATCCAAATATAATTTAAACATAAGTTTCAATTGTCACATTACAAACATAAGTCTCAAAGAAAATAAAAGCATAACGTAGAATGTACAAATTATTCTTATTTTATTTATTTATCTAGGTCCATTCCTAGATGTGCAAGCTTCAAAGAGTAGATCACATACTTGAGGTATTCCTGAAACATGTTAAAAATAAAAGGTCAACATAAAAATGTTGGTGAGCATTCCATAGTTTCCAATACATAAGTATATAAAAGATGGCAATTCAAGTCATAAGTTAGTGAATAAAGTGATTAGGGATGTTATGAACAATGCAACAATCAAACCTCGACAAAGTTTTACAAGTCTCAAACGTTTAAAAGTATATACGATCAGCTAAGTGTACTTGGATCAACCAAAGCAGGCTTGTCTTGCCCATAGATCTATGACTTCGCTGGGCTAGCAATAGTTAATGATTGTACATATAACGCCATAACATGGTAACCACGAAAGTTCAACTAACCACAACTTTACAAGATGAATTGCCATAGGTTTACAAGTCTCAAATTAGTTTACAAGTGCAATAATATAAGTTAACATGTTTCACCCCAAAGTGTGAAAATAAGAAAAAGGGGTATGGAAATACTTACATGGAAAACTCACAATAATAGTGATGGTTGTAGAGTACATAAGAAAGCTTGGATGTTTAAGAGTAAAAGGTGATGTCCTAAATGATAAAAAGAAACAATAACTTGAGTTTGGGATTCATAACGAGAAGTTAGGACGATTAGTAATACCAATAAGCGAAAGGTAGATTGATAAACGATTATTGTACCAATTTTAGATTCTGGACAGAATGTTTGATACGTGTTTGAACAGGTTTTTAAAATAGAAAACGGTTTCATAAAATTATAAAAATTTATACTTGACTAGTTCAAAGTCTCCCGGACAACTTTCATTCAGAAACAATTTTATGAAAAGATCCTTAAATAGGTCAAACAAGCAGCACAAGACAGAAGGTGCTGAAATGCGCACTTATTTTGTGAAGGCTATTGTTGAGTCGTCCGATTGAGTTTGAAGATGTATAAACTGTCTTTGAAAAGCTAATTCAATGAACTTAACATTGGAGTCTGAGTTTACCCAAATTTAGTTTGTTATGATCAAGTTATGGTCGGTTGAAGTAAGACTATATTCTGCCAGAATTGTAGTAAGGCACTTATGTCTGCTTTTAAAATCGTTAAAGCATGAAACGGGTTAGAACAATTTATTATGTCAATATATGGTATATTAGTCTTTATTTGAGTTATAAAAATATTCTAATACTTTGGCTTAGCCATCATTTAGAACAATAATCTTGTTGAATAACCGAATGCGGCGGCATAGCCGTCCATATGCAAACGGGATTCTTTGTTTATGTTAGTATGTTGTTAGCTTAATTTAGGGATGTTAGTGATAGTTATAAGGTTAGTGATTATTAAAATTTTAATGATTAAAATAAATAGAGATTTAGTAGAAGAAAGAATAATAGTAAGAACATAAAGTCATGAAAATAATTGGATGGTAGAATGATTAAAATGTATAATATAAAAGCAATAAAAGATTACCTTAGTATTAAGAGTTTTTGAAATCTCTTGTAGAATAAAATTCTTCAAATTGTTCATAACCAATAGATGAAAGAAAGATATGAGAGTGAGATTTTTAGAGAATGAGCAAATGAAAAGTGAGGCTTAAGCCTTGTTTTTATACTTGAGGTTAGGAGGAGGTTATTAATGGTGTTAATGGTGATTTATAAGTCTTTTAAAAGGGGGGTATGATTGGAATTTGAAATAAATATAAAGTTAAATAATTTAAATAAATAAAAGAATAATTATAATTTAAAATTTAAATTCTTGAAGACTCTAATTTTAACAACTTTTTTTATAAAATATTTATAGACTTTATAAAACCAATTTGAATAATTAATCAATTTATTTATTTGTTAATCTTTATAACTTTTACAAAACTTATAAACTTTATAATTTGATTATTTATTTTCAGTATTTAAAATTCATAATTACTAATAAAACTTTATATAAGTTTATTAAAATTCATTTTATAACTTTATAAGTTTTAATAAGTCTTTTCCATTTAGTTATTTTTTGTAACATGATTAATAAACTTTATAATTTTATGAAAAATAATTATTTATCAATCAATAAGTTGATTACATATTTAATGTATTTGATCCATTTATTAAGTAAATTAATAATGGAAGCTCAAAATGAGTTCGGGTTTGGGTTTTAACTTGGAAAAATGGCGGATGTTACAGTCTCCCCTACTTTAAGAAATTTCGTCCCGAAATTTAATCACGAGAAGACAAGTTTCAAGAAGATGAGAAGACTTGGATTTCATTTCACGTTTGCAGGTGAACTCTTGGAGGCGTTTAAATTCAACAAGTTTTAATTATAATGTTTTATTATGCTTAAGTTTGTCAAGTTTCATAATTCATGATTTCATGTGTTTCTTGGCAAAGGGTACAAGATTACTAATCTAGAATTTTTAATTGATAAACGTTTGTATATTAAATGGTACAAGACGGTTAGGAAGGTTTTGCCATGAGTGAAGCACTAAGTATTAGGGTGACACGAGACTCAAAGATAAGTTCATGATGCTTTTGGATGGAATACGAAATTCATAAGAGCTTTTCAACAACTAACGTTAACAAGGTTCTTAGATGATCGATTCTTGTTTACTATATCGTTGAGGTTTTCAAAGTTTCATTAGTTTAACGTTGATACGAGAATCGTTTTCGTTATGACTAAAGATTCAATTTAGAATGAAAGCATCATTGTAATAGGCTTTCGGGACAAGTGTAGTTTTTAGGGAAAGATGTTTAGAAAGATTTTCAATGGTCATTAAGAGAAATGGTATAAAGAGTTAAACAAAGACATCGTTCATGATCGGATTGGAATTTAAATAATCCAGAATATCGATGATGAAGACAATCACAAATAGCTTTCCAAGTACAGCTTGCACACGCGGTTTATCAAACTCATGAACACAACCGTACATTGCTATAACCAGAAAGGCATGGCATAAATTTATAATAAATTTTATCTTGTAGGAAAGATTGTTTTAGGAGTATTATCATCATGCAATTAGGTTTTGATGATAACTCAGAATGAAGATCGATAAAAAGGTTCCATAAACTAGATCAAACGTCAAATTGAAATATAAAAGCGTGAGAGAAGAAAATCGATTTAAAATTTAACTGTTCCAGGCTTGGAACTAGGGTTACCCCAAAGTAACAACGACCCCTTTTGAGTTCAAGATTCATGCTTTAGCTTGACTGGCTGGAACACTATCGTCGGTAAATCAGATAACGTGTTCACCCTTCAAGTTATTACATGTTTCTTGTCAATTGAAGTCTTAAAACCTTGGTAAGTTTGAGATCAAAGAATGGGAATAGTCATCAAGGTGTGGTTTTCACTCCTAACTTGATGGTGTATTCCCAAGGTATGACCACTAACTTACCAATCAAAAAGTTCGATCGCAACTCCTTGTTGAGGATCCATAGAAATAAGACGAGGTAACTCACCATTAAGGTAAGGGAAATCACTCCTATCTTAACGGTGAAAAAAACAAAATATAACAATATGAACTTCTTCATCAAAATCCAGAACTCACTCCTACTTTGATGAAGTCGTCTCATTTGAACAAATACAATTCATAAAGATGATATTATCATCAAGGTATGGAATTCACGCCTATCTTGATGATTGAATTTCATAATAGCAAGAAAACAATCGAAGATTGACATTTGTCACCAAAGTGGGTTTCAATCCTATTTTGGTGAGATCATGTCATTTGTGAAATGTCATTCCAAAGAAAATAATTGAAGTCAATCCTCGCAATAAGGAAATCACCCCAATCCAGAGGATGAAATTTCATAAAACACGCGATTGGAATCCATTTATCGAAACGAATAGAGAATCATCAAAGTAAGGGAATCACCCCTGTTTTGATGAGTTAGAATCATTTAGGAGATACGAATGTTCTTAGTTATAGGTTGACTTACAAACTCTTGCATCTCCCATGGTGCAAACGGTATGAAGTTTGACATAACAGCGAAAAGAAAATAATATCAATTAGAAATTCGGAAAATTTCAAGTTACATCAATGTAACAAAAGGAAAAATCATGCTTACAAGCTTAAGATCAAAGTTCGAGATAGCAGAATTTGTTATGATGGTGTTCAAATCTTGAATAATTTAAATCAGGAAGGCAAAATCAAGGACAAGAATGATTCGACATCATAATGAGATGTGAACATTCGATTCACAATCGAAGGGAATACATGGACTTCTCAAGATATGAGATCAGCCATAACCTTATTAAAGACATGCGTACTTATAAGCGATCACTCATCTCAAGGGTTTCGAGTCAAATAAATGGATTCAATGATCGAGTCAAATTACCATTTACACTTTGCCTAGACAAAGTATCCCGAGATGTAGGAATTCCACCTACAGCATTTCATGTTCTTAGTTATGAGACACATCCTTAAGAAGACTTGAGAACCATAAGTAACAGTTTAAATTTTTGAAGGCCATTCGGTTTAGATTCCCAATATCTTTGGATATATTAAGAGTCATGCACACGTTGGTCAAGGTATAGAAATAGATACATGAAACGCCCAACGTGTAGCGATGTTTAAATGTAGGAGTTAAAATGTAGAATGGGTTCAATATTAACAGGAACATTATATATGTTAAAATGAGGAGATATTGAAACTTTGGTGATAAACCAGTTCAAGAAAATCAAGGATTTTTAAGATACAAAGAGGATGGTTCCATTTGGTAACGCATTACCATTTGGAATCGTTGACACGTCAAGGTAAATTGACCCATTTGCCTTAGAGACTTGTGTATGTTGACCATAGTTTATCACTCATCCCAGAAATCCCCAGGTAAGCATAACTGGTCTCGCAATGAGATTTATACGATATGCTTGCCTTAGCCCGAAGGCCTTTTGCCAGGAAATCCAGAATACAGGTGTCTATGTGTCACACAAATTTCTTTGGTTTATGAAATCAAAACCTTGATGAGATTTTCATAGATTAGACATAGAGTCTAAGGAATTGAACCCACGACGATAAGTGTAGATTCCACATGTCGTTGAGAATAAGTTTAGGAAGTTCATTTGTCGGGGAGGGTCAAAGAGTCAAAGTTAAGTTTAGGGAGACAAGTAACTAAGTTTAAGCATACATAAGGCAATCCTATGCTAAGGCATCAAGTTGCACGAAAGGCATAGCATTATGTAGCATGCAAACAACATGTAAGCACAAAAGTATAAGGTTCTTTCTATGAGGTTTATGCAACTATAGTCTAGGTCACCATTTCTAATAACCTAAATCCCTATAGTTATGGGCTCTGATACCAATCTGTCACACCCCAACCTTGACGGCGGAAACGTCGGGATGTAAGGGTTACGATTGTTCACAGCCACATAACGCTATTAATAATCCAAATATAATTTAAGCATAAGTTTCAATTGTCACATTACAAACATAAGTCTCAAAGAAAATAAAAGCATAACGTAGAATGTACAAATTATTCTTATTTTATTTATTTATCTAGGTCCATTCCTAGATGTGCAAGCTTCAAAGAGTAGATCACATACTTGAGGTATTCCTGAAACATGTTAAAAATAAAAGGTCAACATAAAAATGTTGGTGAGCATTCCATAGTTTCCAATACATAAGTATATAAAAGATGGCAATTCAAGTCATAAGTTAGTGAATAAAGTGATTAGGGATGTTATGAACAATGCAACAATCAAACCTCGACAAAGTTTTACAAGTCTCAAACGTTTAAAAGTATATACGATCAGCTAAGTGTACTTGGATCAACCAAAGCAGGCTTGTCTTGCCCATAGATCTATGACTTCGCTGGGCTAGCAATAGTTAATGATTGTACATATAACGCCATAACATGGTAACCACGAAAGTTCAACTAACCACAACTTTACAAGATGAATTGCCATAGGTTTACAAGTCTCAAATTAGTTTACAAGTGCAATAATATAAGTTAACATGTTTCACCCCAAAGTGTGAAAATAAGAAAAAGGGGTATGGAAATACTTACATGGAAAACTCACAATAATAGTGATGGTTGTAGAGTACATAAGAAAGCTTGGATGTTTAAGAGTAAAAGGTGATGTCCTAAATGATAAAAAGAAACAATAACTTGAGTTTGGGATTCATAACGAGAAGTTAGGACGATTAGTAATACCAATAAGCGAAAGGTAGATTGATAAACGATTATTGTACCAATTTTAGATTCTGGACAGAATGTTTGATACGTGTTTGAACAGGTTTTTAAAATAGAAAACGGTTTCATAAAATTATAAAAATTTATACTTGACTAGTTCAAAGTCTCCCGGACAACTTTCAGTCAGAAACAATTTTATGAAAAGATCCTTAAATAGGTCAAACAAGCAGCACAAGACAGAAGGTGCTGAAATGCGCACTTATTTTGTGAAGGCTATTGTTGAGTCGTCCGATTGAGTTTGAAGATGTATAAACTGTCTTTGAAAAGCTAATTCAATGAACTTAACATTGGAGTCTGAGTTTACCCAAATTTAGTTTGTTATGATCAAGTTATGGTCGGTTGAAGTAAGACTATATTCTGCCAGAATTGTAGTAAGGCACTTATGTCTGCTTTTAAAATCGTTAAAGCATGAAACGGGTTAGAACAATTTATTATGTCAATATATGGTATATTATTCTTTATTTGAGTTATAAAAATATTCTAATACTTTGGCTTAGCCATCATTTAGAACAATAATCTTGTTGAATAACCGAATGCGGCGGCATAGCCGTCCATATGCAAACGGGATTCTTTGTTTATGTTAGTATGTTGTTAGCTTAATTTAGGGATGTTAGTGATAGTTATAAGGTTAGTGATTATTAAAATGTTAATGATTAAAATAAATAGAGATTTAGTAGAAGAAAGAATAATAGTAAGAACATAAAGTCATGAAAATAATTGGATGGTAGGATGATTAAAATGTATAATATAAAAGCAATAAAAGATTACCTTAGTATTAAGAGTTTTTGAAATCTCTTGTAGAATAAAATTCTTCAAATTGTTCATAACCAATAGATGAAAGAAAGATATGAGAGTGAGATTTTTAGAGAATGAGCAAATGAAAAGTGAGGCCTAAGCCTTGTTTTTATACTTGAGGTTAGGAGGAGGTTATGAATGGTGTTAATGGTGATTTATAAGTCTTTTAAAAGGGGGTTATGATTGGAATTTGAAATAAATATAAAGTTAAATAATTTAAATAAATAAAAGAATAATTATAATTTAAAATTTAAATTCTTGAAGACTCTAATTTTAACAACTTTTTTTATAAAATATTTATAGACTTTATAAAACCAATTTGAATAATCAATCAAATTATTTATTTGTTAATCTTTATAACTTTTACAAAACTTATAAACTTTATAATTTGATTATTTATTTTCAGTATTTAAAATTCATAATTACTAATAAAACTTTATATAAGTTTATTAAAATTCATTTTATAACTTTATAAGTTTTAATAAGTCTTTTCCATTTAGTTATTTTTTGTAACATGATTAATAAACTTTATAATTTTATGAAAAATAATTATTTATCAATCAATAAGTTGATTACATATTTAATGTATTTGATCCATTTATTAAGTAAATTAATAATGGAAGCTCAAAATGAGTTCGGGTTTGGGTTTTAACTTGGAAAAATGGCGGATGTTACAAAGAGGATGCATGGTTACTTCTCTAATTCAAAAAGGAGAAGAGACAGGAAAGACTCTACAAGCATGCTCCTACTCTCTCTCCAGTTCAAGAAAGCCCTGTACAAGAAGATGTGGTTCAACAAGAACCTCAGGTAGACAAAGAAGAAGATAGGATCAAAATGATCAACTACCTGAGTGCCACAGGCTTCTATCAGGCAGATGCACTTCTTCCCTTGTCCTATGACTTTGTTGAGTTTAAGTACTTAAAACAACTTGAGCTTGAGTTAGTCAAGGAGAGAAAGACAACTAAGAAGAAGCTAAGGGAAGAAGCTACAAAGTCAAGAGCCATCATCCAAAAGAGTATGAAGAAGTCTGCTGACAGACAAATGATGATGAGCTTCTTGAAGCTATATGGATTCTCCGGAAGGAGACTTGGCCCTATGTCTCTATCCACAATGGATGAGCATATAAGGGTAATCAAGCAGAAGATCAAGAGTGGAGAACTAATTGACTTACACTCTCTTCCAATTCAAGTCCCACCTGAAGTGGAGGTTAAGGTTGAACAACATGAGACAACACAACCCGGACCTCCTGCTGAGCCTAAAGTAAGCTTCATCTTCTGATCCACAGCAGGGTCAAACTCCCTCTCCTTCTGAACCTGTGAGGGAGGAACACCCAACTGAGAAAGACAAGGATGATCAACAAGGTGCTGCAGACCAGTCTTCTCAGTTAAAGTCATCTAAGAGGAAGAAGAGAATGACTTTTAAGCCAAAGTCTAAGAAGAAGAAGCCTAAATCATCTACCTCTACACCTCAGGCTGAGTCAGATCAACCTGAGGAAGTGCATGAAGAGGCAGCCCAATCAACTCCAATACAAGTGGCTCCTCTTACAGCTGAGACACCCATCTTATCCTGGACCTTCTCTACCAATCCAGAAAGATGGCATGTAATCAGAGATAAAGGTGTTGAGAATGCCTATACCTGGCAAGACATAATCAACTTACCTCTGCATGATCTCTTTGAGATGAGAAGATACTATGAAAGTCTGAATGATCCTGACCATCTAATGAAGAAGGGTATGGTCATGATTATGCTGAAGACTACTAATATCTGAAGGTCTTTTAAATGTTTTGGTAGCATCAGCCTAGGGGGAGTTTGTAAGAATTCCTTTAAGTCTGATGCAAACCAAAACATCCAAAGTCTCTCTGCAAGCAATGCACTAAAGAACTGAAGTAGAATTGCTTCGGAAGTTTTACACCATGCACTAGAAATATTCTAAGTGTAAAATCTTCCGAAGCCAAGACCAATATCTTCCAAAGCCAAATATGAAGTCTTCCGAAGCCTCAGAGACAAAGCCTTCCGAAGCTTCGTCCTATGAAGACCGGTTTCTTCCGAAGACTTTTAGTAACATGCTTTATCTGATGTACTGTTTCATAAAGCTGGACACCTTTCCACTGCATCTCTGTAAAGTCACCAACTTACATGAGTTGGTGAAAAGGTCCATGTTTTTGGTAACTGTACATTGAGGTCTTGAGTCTGTAACCTTCTACTTTATGTACTTTATCCTTTTTGTAATAGATAAGGATGTGAGCTATGTCATGTCATAGTCACAAGGTCAAAAGGCAGATATGCCTTTTGATTCTACAATTGATTTTGTTTGTGTCTAGTCAATTGTATCCAGCTGGCTCTCAAAGTATTGCCGGCTGTAGGTTGTAGTATAAGTATTCCATGTTCTAGTATCTTTCTTCATGCTTTGTAACACTTGTAATAGAACTTGAGAAAGCAATATACTGCATCCTTGAAACCCAAATCTCTTGTTCTGTCTCTTTATTATTACTTGTGTTCTTAGTATCATTATTGTGGTGAATCCAGTTTACTGTTTGATCAAGTTTGGTTAATCTCCTCTTTGTGTTGTTGTGTTGTAATTGTTAAGCCCTTCACCGGTCCTGCAGGTCATTTTAAGTAAAATTATTGAGTAAAATTGATGTTTTATGTGAAATTTGTTGGTGATTTTACTCTTATTAAGTCATGTTAAGTAATTGAGATTCATCTAAGACAAAATGAAAAGAATAGAATACACATTAATACAAGTTAGGAGGTGCAGAGTGTACACTTAAAAAAAATTATGTTATATTTTTATGCCCACACAGTTCGGTAGCTCAAGAAGGCAAAGTCCTTTAAACAATGGGGTTCGAGGGCAGCACCCCTAGCAACAGAGTCCGGGGTTCAACAACCCCTTGTGTTGGAGCAAATTTTTCTATGTCAATATTCGCCAAAGGTAATTTCGCTTATACTACTATAAGTGAAATTACTAGCGGTTTTTTAGTTATAAAGATCAATTGTCATTTGTATTTATGGGTTGAGTTGAATAGAGGGAAGAACATTTAAAGTACAGATCTTTGAGATAAATAAGAATATATGTATTATTTACATCTTGTGTTTGATATCTTGTTCATATATGTTTGTATGTTATTGATTGAAAAATTCACGCACGATCCACCGAGCATGGAATCTGCACATACCTAGGTACCGTTGATAGGAACTTGCAGATTCGAAGATGTATACGGGACCTACACCTTCTGGGGTCAAGACCTCAAAGTCCATAGCTGAAGTCGAGTTGAAGGTCGGTATTAACTTTGATCATTGGTAGCAAGGTTGAAATTCAGTAGCAACGGAAGTTTAATAGCAACTTTGGTTTTTGTATATATTATGATCGATGGAAAACTAATTATCAGTAGCAACTTGATCACTGATATCAAAACTCTTTGGTACTAAAACTATTCTATAAGTCTTTGGTAGCAATAAAGTTGTTACTAATGAACGTATAGAATTATATCAAGTGTCCACTTAAAATCTCTTTTTATTATAGTAGACTTTACCATATTTTGATGCTTAAAGCCTTAAAAATTAAGGAGCATATAATGTAGTTTTTTCTTAATCAAGAACAAGAGAGAGTCCAATCCTTGATACGTTGCACGCATGGTTTGGAATCTCTCTTCCTTCTTTCTTTCAATGGTTTATGCCCTTTGTTTGAATTAGTTTCTCTTGACTTAGTTTTGATTTTTATATAATCCTCTTATGGAAGATTCCTTAATATTTTGTTTGAGAAAGATTTTTATATAAAATGTTATGGTTATATAAATCATCTAGTGTACTTATGCATAAGGTTCTTTTATATAATCATACTCTCTTGAGATAGTTACATATTTTTTTATCATTTAATCTCATCCTTTATTTATCAATTTGATCTAAAAGAGATACGATCGCTACACGATTAGACAAGTCGATTGTGGTCTAGATGTCTCATTTGAACATGTTGATTTTGGACAACGCTTGGCGGTCAGTTCACAGCTTGACAATAATCTTGCAAGCTCTTTCTATTGATCTTTTAATCATTTTGGATTTGTGTTGAGGTTTTATTATCTTGAATTCACAACCTTATTTCTCTAAGCTATTAATATGCATGATTGTTTTATGGCCTGACCATAGTATTGACTCTGGAGTGATGAAGTAGAACTAAATGAAAACGTTTGAGGTCAATCCACGAGCTTGATCATGATATCGACCATAGGGCTTATGTTGATATTTGATCTTTTTCTTGATGCCTTGAGTGGTTCACTTTTGCAAATTGGAGGCATACTCAATAACTATTGATATCTTAAAGTAACATCTAACCTTTAAATTAAAATTTTAGCATGAACAAAATAAATATTTTAGAATGACTATATATATATCAACATACAATAATTGACCTTAATAAGTCTCGTCATGTGTTAATAAGTTGTTTTGAAAAGTTGCATTAATTTAGTCATAACAAATCATTTTGATGCTAATAACATGTGTATTGTGACTAGTTTAGTAATGAGTTTTTTCATTTGATAGTGAGTTGTTTTAGATTACACAAAGTGACATTAAGTAATAACAAGTGGTGTAACTACTCATTGACACGTGTATGAGGATTAGTACTGTAAGGATTATGGACCTTCCATCGCAAAGTTTCGTGACCGAAGCGATGTTCAGTCATTGATTCTCAATAAATCTAAGGGATTGCTAATATATTGTTTATTTCACTTTTTATGGGTTTAGACTATTTTTTTGCAATTACAGAATAATGAGTATTATTGTAGATTTTATTATTATTCTTTTATTTTTGTTGTGATCTATAACTAATTCATTGGTAATTACCAACAGGTACATGAAGTCGTTAGTAATGCTTGATTGGTATTAGTTTTTATATAGTAGCGTCTAATCGAAGTTTTATTCATTACAGCAACCATACATGCAACACTTTTGTGACAACCAAAACTTGTTGTCTTTGGCAACAACTTCTATTCATAACTGCAACCCTAACATTGTATTAGATAATAAAAAATGAAGACCCAAAATCTTTAATGGTGTAAAACAAAAGGGGTCTTGGCCCAAGCTTTATGATCATTTTGGAGTTGCATTTAAACTTTTGTTAATAAGGCTTGAACACACAACTATATGATCGTGTTGCAACACTCTTTGTCACCCTACTAGCTAGCAACTTATAGTGTTTAAGATCTTTTCTTACTATATGCAATGTGAAAGGCTTTTGAAATTTAATTTTATTTCAAAGCAATGTTTTATGTATAATAATTGCATTTAACCCAAGATAGGATAGATAATAATTCAAATAAGCAAATCATAAATATTAACAATAACCAAAAGACTCGTGTTAGACACAATTATTCAAAGAAGACAAAATAAATGATGTGTGGTTTAGTCTGAAAATCAAAAGGGCGTATATTTCTTAATTAATATTTTTAGTGGAGGGATATTACTTTGAGGAGTCCAGCAAAATTTTAATTTCTATACCGTGCCACTTACCTTGATTATTCAAGAAAAAATTCAATTTCAAATCAATAACATGATAATCATCTCCTTTATTAGATGAAAATGTAATCACTTTCACATAACAAATTTTAAATTGATAAATAAGAAAAAATAAATTTTGAAAATTCAAATAATATTTCCATCCTAGATTAATGAAGGAAAAAGAAGAATAAATGAAACGCCCCATGCTATGGTTATTAGAGGGGGATAAAACTTTAAAATCATACTATGAAATTGTGAAAAAAAAATGAAAAAGGCAAGAATTAGACGGGGAACTTGGATTTTCCAATATGGTTTTATACAAGGAGAATCTATCACAAAAGTGATGCACATACCGATGAGATTGATGGAAATGTATAAGGAGAAGAAGCAAGATCTACATATGGTGTTCATTGATTTGAGAAAGGCTTATGGTGACGCACATGCCACATAGGCTAATATGGGAGAGCTTGAAGGCTAGAGGTATTCTAGAGAGGTATATCGAGATTATCACAGATATGTATGACAACGTAAAGAAGAGCGTGAGGACGGGTAGTGGGTGAGACAAACTCATTCACTGTTGTGGACATGGGCCTTCACCGAAGATCGACTTAAGTGTGTTTTTGTTCGCAATTATTTTGGATGAGTTGTCAAAGTTAATTCAGTAGGTTATACCATGGTGCATGCTTTTCGTAGATAATAATATGTTGTTGGTGCGGAGTAAGGTAGGCTTGGAATGACGAGAATTAGAGAGTAAATTTATACAAATAACATTTGGAAAACAAGTTATACAACAAACAACTAAGTTCAAGTATTTAAGACCGTTCATTTAGAGTGACGGGATATTGATTGTGATGTGGTTCATCGTGTCCATGCAGTATGGTGTAAGTTAAGAGCAGTCACAGTCATTTTGTCCGACAAGAGATTTTTAGATAAATTACAAAGGAAATTTTATAGGTTTGAAGTTCGATCGAGTATATTATAAGGTTCTAATTATTAGTCAATCAATGAAACACAAGCGTGAAAGTTGAAGGCAGCAGATTTAGATGAGGTGGATATGTGGGCACACAAGGTGAAAGCATATAAGAATTTAGGTTTTCAAGAATAGATTAGGAGTAATATGCATATCGGAGAAGATAAAGCACGAAATATTAAAAAAAATGTTCGAACATGTGCAGTAAAAACATATGATGATACCTATATGAAGTGTGGGGAAGCTTACAATGGATGAGTAGAGAAGCAAAGGTAGACCGAAGCTGACATGGGATGAGCAAATTAGACAGATTTTGTTACACTTACACTTTTTAAAGGACATAATCAGTGATTAGAGCTCATGAAGAAACATGATAAAGGTTAAGGATTTTTAGAAGGACATGTAATTTTGGTCTAGGCAAGGGTTTCTTGCCTCATGTAGGTTGCCTTTACTCATAGATATAAACGATGGTCTTTTATGTATGCCTTTGCTTAGCAATATATATTTAGCAATGGTGCCTTACTTATAAGTTTGTTGGTACTTGTAATCAATCTGTAGTGATAACCATGCCTCTATTCATAGGAGTGCTTTTGGACTTAGCTATGTTTTTTCTAATGTGACCACTTTAGTGTTTATCTATTTTGTTAAATGTGTATGCCTATTATAAATGATGGTTACTTATATATCTATTATATGGTTTTCTTTTTTCCTTGCATGCTTGTGTCTCTTGTTTAGGTGTTTGGTCCCTAGAAGACGGAGGTTTGCATGAGCCAAGACCCAAGGGTTTCTTTGGGTGCAACCTCTCTATCTTATGAGATTAAAGTAAAATTTACCCTCATCCCACCCCACCTCGGACCCTACTTGCGAGTAGGATCTACCCGGGTATGTCTGATCGTATTAATGATGAAAGAAATATGAAAAACTATATAAAATATGTTCCTCGTCCTACATTAAATGAAGGAGTTGTGTTGATTATCCCTCTAAGGTGTGGTTTTCCGTTGCACATGTGCACAAATAGGGTGTGCCGGTATTCATGCTTATACAACATTGCCACATTAACTCACACCATCCTATTTCCCTTTTCGCTTCTTGTCTTCCTTTTTTGTTTCTTCCCCCCTCCTGCACCACCACCTCAATTCACTAACCTGCACTGCCATCTCTTAGTTCCATCTCAGTTCATCTCACCCTTGACCTTGACATCCTCATGGCAACTCGTCTCCAACCTCCCAACTCCACTCCCCCTCCCTTATTAAAGAAAAATGATGCTAAAAATGTCTTTACATGCTCCCTAACCACAACTACTAATGCCTCAATGCAACAAACCTCTTTTCTTCCTAACTTGATAAGTATATCGATCGAGTACTATGTTCTCTTCATGTTGTGTGTTATAATTTGGCTATACTTATTGGAGCTGAGGGTTCTGGGAGCAGCATCTCTAACCCATTAGATAGGGGTAAGGTTTGCGTACATCTCATCCTCCCCAGACCCTATTTGTAGTCTTGCTATGAATAGAGTATACTGGGTATGGTTATGGTTATGATATAGTTATCATTGATAAATTTGTTTGAAAATCTTTAAAGAACTTTCAGATTTAATTAATCAGCTTAAAACTTTTGTTTTATTTTATACCCAGCTAGCCAAATGTTAAAATCTCAATAACAACATGCAATAGCAGTAAATTAAATAAGAAAAACCCTAACTTTTTCTTTGAACGGTAGCATAATAAAAATAAACCAATGAGAAGAAACAATGTCAATATGTTGTGAAACAAAGAGAAATTATACCATCTCCTCCATTCTAACGGTAAAGAATTTCCCCAATATACCCAAAGAAAACTTCAAATAAATAAAAAGCAAACCCTAATTAATATTATAAGCAATGAAAAAAAAGATTATTGATTGAAAAACAATAAGTTGGATTTGTGGGGTAAAAGGATATATATGTTTGAATGGGGTCCTCACACACTTAATCTAATATAGGGGGAGGCACTTTAGCTTTTACGCTTTCTACCTTATCATTAATCGATTGATTCTTATGTGTATGCTTTGTAAATAATATTATATCCTCTCCTTTTAGAATGATTCAAATCAAACTCTGCTTTTACAAATTTGGGTGTTTTATAATTGCGGAACAATTAAAAGGGGTTTATCTAAAAGTCTTCTCAAAATATTATGACTTCATTTTGTCTCAATGTTGAGTTACAATAATATAATATGTTGTCTAAGATCCAACGTTATGCACGATAGATCTTCTTTTTCTTTGTTTTCAATTATGATATTTGAAGTTTTGTCATGATAATTAATACATGGAGCTCATGTGGAGTGTTATTTATTTTCACATTATTTAAATGTACTCTCGAAAATAATCAATACATCTCTTAGAAAAAAATCAAATCGAATGTATCGGTGTTCTTTTTAGTGTGAAAAGAGAAATATTATTAATGTGACAAGTTAAACAGAAATTTTTATAGAAATAAAAAAGAAAAAAGCCTGGAGGGGTATGTTTAGCATATAGTCATTTTCTTCACAATTTGTCATATAACATCCACTCATCTAAAATAGCACCACCCGGGTACCCCTTGTGGGTGTTCCGGGTTCACAGCGACTCCACCACCACCACCCATTCAGGTTGGCCATGTTAATTGCATTCGCTGCTATTATAGTAGCCGATGAAAGATTTCGAAATTATAAACGTACCCTATCGGGGTAGTTAAAATGATTTAGGGTACTTGAAAATGTGGCGTACATCATTAACTAGGATAGTTATGTAAAATTAAAATGACACCACTAGATTTATGAAAGTTTTAGATAGTAAAGGGTAAGAAAAAAGTATCCCTTACACCCTAAAATTTGTAATGGAACATGAAAACTGTCATATTTAACATGCAACTCTAGAAAATTGGTGTAGAGATGATGGATTTAGGATCATTCTTGGGAGTGTTGGCAGTTTGTATCTCTCTCTTCTACACAATTTTGCTAACCTCACATGTTTAGTCTGTAATGTAATCATTACCTTCTCTGCCCACATCACTTTCAACATCTCTCTCTATCTCTATCTCTATTTCTCTCTATATATTTTACAAATATGTGAGAGTATAAGTGAAATGTTAAAAAGTGAGAAGACAACCAAATAATAAGAAAACTATAAGAAAGGTCCTGGATTGTACTAAATAAATTTAAGGATGAAATTAAAGATGGATACAAGTTAATTAAATGCATATTGGCGTTCAACTTCCCCCTTGATCTAAAGATAAACGACTAGTGTTAAACTGTTAGTTGTATATAAAGTTCTTGGAATTGTCTATTGCTCATAAGAGAAATACAAAAATATTTTTGTAAAAAGTGTAAAAACGTGTTTGATGCAAAATTGTATTGAGATATATTATGATAAAAAAGAAGTTTATGATAAGAAAACGATGGAGAAAAAAGAGAGTGTGACACGTATAATATAATAGATAAACAAACTTTTTGGGTATGTCTACGTCATTTATCTAACATGTATCTAAAAAAAACTATGCAAAGCCGTCTAAAATGATGTATAATGGTGAAAGTTCTATATGCATTGTAACAACATTGTATGATATTGATGCATCACTTGTGGCCACGATCAAACATGTGTCGCCATCTGGTTGGTGGAAACTAAAAACTCTGACGTAATTATGCTCATTGTGCCAATTCAGCCATACATGTGTCCTCTCGTAGTCTCGTATTTGTCCACGTATCAGGCATACGAGACATGCCATGTCGAGTTGTCACGAATAATGTGTGTGAAAAAAATCTTAATGGATGAATGGTTGTTTTTAGTAAATTTACTTGGTCCAAAAGTGTCAAAAATTTTAGTGGCTTTTCCTTATATATATTATATCTGTAGACTCATGTGGATACACTCATGGCTATAAAAAAGGGTTATAATTGTAAGATATACACAAAACTATGAACCCACACGTACAATGATAATATATACAAACACAAAAGCATATACATACAAATATACATAATTGTATATATGTGTGTAAATGCATATATACATATTCATATATATAGTTTAGGGTTTTGAACTTTGTATGCTAGCTTTTGATTTGCATGCAAGCAAGACACATGAGGTAGCTAATAAAAGGAGTATAGTAAGAGCATAGATAGTGACTCCTCTCAATTAAGAATAATTTCCTCATATATATATTATTATCCCTTTGCTTTTTTCCAACAAAAATTTACAAAATTTAATATCTTGTAAAAAGAAAGCTACTTGTTTAAAAGCCAGAAGTGGGTTTGTTTCTTTTGTTTTATTTTCTCCAGTTTGATTCTTCATCTCTTGGCTTCTTCTTCTTCTTTCATTTTCTTGAAAACCCTAAAAATGATGTTCTCAGCATCAGTTTATGATTCTTCTGCAAGCAATAAAACCTCAACTTCTTTGTCTGAAGAAGCTGCAACCAGCATAGTTTCCCCAGTGATTACAAGCAAGATTCATCATGAATTCACTCCATCAATGGCGATTTCTTCGATTTCGAATCGTATTCAAGAACATGATCACATGATCAACAACATCTACCCTAGTCCTCAAAAGATCAAGAAAAAGAGAAACTTACCAGGAAATCCTGGTACATATATATTTTGCTAATCTTGATTATCTTTATACTTTTCAAGCTGAGGGTCTCATCGGTTGCGGTCTCTCTATATCCTGTGACATACTGTAGACCTGTTGTTAAACAAGATTTTACTGTATATGTTTGTTTGTTTATCTGTTTATAATTAACTTTTTGACATTTGTGATTGTTTTTCTTAAAGATCCAGATGCAGAAGTGATAGCATTATCACCAAAAACCCTGATGGCAACAAACAGATTTGTGTGTGAGATTTGCAACAAAGGGTTCCAAAGGGATCAAAACCTGCAGCTTCACAGAAGAGGTCATAACCTACCATGGAAACTGAAGCAAAGAAACAACAAAGATGAAGTCAAGAAGAGAGCTTATGTGTGCCCTGAACCTAGTTGTGTGCACCATCATCCTTCTAGGGCTCTTGGTGATCTCACAGGGATCAAGAAACACTTTTGCAGAAAACATGGTGAAAAGAAGTGGAAGTGTGACAAGTGTTCCAAGATCTATGCAGTTCAATCTGATTGGAAAGCACATTCTAAGACTTGTGGCACTAGGGAGTATAGATGTGATTGTGGTACCATCTTCTCCAGGTAATATCAATTTTCATATATATCTCTTCTGATTAACATTTGGATGATGCATCATTGCATTGTTAACTGATTAGATTATATGCATATATAATATGAAAAATCAATTAAACATCCATTATTAACAGGTTTTTTAGGAAGCAGTCTCTTTATTTCACGTGATAGATGTAATTAAGGTTAATTTGCTGTCATCTCGTCCTCGGGATTATTTTACTTTATGAGTGGGATATTGTTGTGTATCTTTTGAAGTTTTCATGAACTTTGTAGCTAAAATGAATCAAATATAACTCAAGTTACATTACTATGAACTTCCAAAATCAACTCTTTTGAAGTGTTCATTGTCTTTTCTCTCATAAGTTGTTATGGTTGTCGGTTATATCAATCTTTTTTTGTCATTTTTAACACATTATATTTGCTCTTTTCACAAACAATTTTAAAATCACATGTATATAGATTTTTAAAATTTGGTGGTAGTTTGACTCGTTTTCACTGCTGTTTTACTGGTGTTTTGTTGGTCACATGTGTGTCAAAATGGCGTACGTTTTTGCATGGAATATATATAGATAAACAGAAGTGTTAAAATGCATTAAAGACAGATTGGCAGAATTGATATGGACACGATGATTATTACTCCCACTGTTTATTCTGTTGCTTTTGATGGCATAATATTGATGCTGAAAGCTATATACTACATATATAGCCTGTACTACTACTCCATATTGTTGAATTATTCATCACCTGCAAAATTCATCATTCACTGCTTGTATACATGCAGATTACATAATCACAAATCTAGCAACAGGTTGCTAAATGCACTCCTATGATTCTATTGGTTTTGGTTTTTTACTTTTTTTCAAAAAACCGTATACGTCTGTATAAGAGCTTGTATACAGTCGTATATGATGTTATGAACTTGTATACGTATAAGGGCTTTTGTACGTTCGTATATGACTTTTATGAACCTGTATGACTGTATGATAAGGCTACATTGGTGAAAACATGGGTGGAGGTACGTGTAACACAAAATCTTTTGAAACCTTTTATACCTTCATAATCATCAAAAATACATATATATCTAAAAACTGTATACGCCGTGTATTAGGGCTTGTATGCATGTATACAAGGTTTTGAACTTGTATATGGCTGTATAAGGTCTTGTATATGCTAGTATACGAATTTTTGTACGCCCGTATAATAGGGCTACATCGAGTAAAAACATTGATGGAGGTACATGTAACACACTCTTTTGAAACCTAATAGTAATAAACATCATTATAAAGTTTTATTATTTTTATTTTTAATGAGTTTTTTTATTTCCGCTCTCTTTTCTTTGCTCTTTGAGTCGAGGGGTCTCGTTAGAAGCAGTCTTTCGATCCCATAGGCCAAGAGTAAGGTTCGCATTCATTCTGACCCTCTTCAGACTCCACTCTATATATCAGTATGGTATGTCTTTTTGGTCTTTTTTTTTTTCATGATTATTAAAACTCTATTTTCAAAATTTCATATTGTATTTTCCAATGGAACATGAGTTTCAATAAGTTTTAAAAGAACTGGTGGAGCATGCCCAAAATGTTTACTAGCAAACCCTAAAACTTTATAGTTTAAAAGTTAGTATTAGGTTTATAACTATTGAGGTAGTGGTAGCTTTGTTAAATATTATCTTATACTTGTTCATATATGAAAAGGACACTATATATTACATGTCAAGTTGAACAGTTTTAATTAAGCTTCATATAGCTCATACCCAATTTGTTGCAACTTTAAAGATGGTCTAACATAATTCATTTTAGCATAGAACTTGATGGTTTTTCTCTTATTATTATAATAAATTAAAATCCTATAAAAACTTTAAGAAGTTAAAAAAGAATAAGCCAATAGTGTGTCACTGTGTATGCTCATAGAAATAGAATAATTGTCCCTAAAAATCATAGAAATGGACAAACATATGCATGATATTTATGGAAATGAGTAGAAAGCATTACAATGATGAAATTCCATCTTTTGCCTACAAAAGTAGAAGCTTGAATCATATTCATGAAATTTTTATAATCGTTTATATTCATATAATGAAACTTACTTTTATTTTTCATAAGAAAATTTGATTTTAATAATCTAAATTGTAATATCTTCATCAATGATTCCTTTATGTTAATGTTTTTAATAACCTTAATAATCTAATGATTCCTTTATGTTAATGTAATATATTGATTAATGATTCCTAAATTGTGACATCTCCATGGATGATTCTTTATTTCACTCTTAATTTTTATTTTTATTGTAAACAATAATCTATCTCATAATCATCATAGATTTTTGTTTTTCCTTACAATGAATTGTGTTTCTTCATTTCTCACTCGTAATTAAGCAAAATTCAATACAAATCTATGTTGATTATGCGAACGAGATTGTTTTTATAACAAAAATGAATAGTAGTAGTAGTATTATTATCAAATCATCAGTGTGGATTATCGTTATCAACGAGTTAAAGTTTGGATTAGTGAAATCCAATTTGTATATTTTATATAATTTACAAAAATTATTATATAAAATTTACATTTATTTTCTACATTTATTACAGGAAAGATAGCTTCATTACCCACAGAGCCTTCTGTGATGCTTTAGCTGAAGAAACTGCAAGACTCTCAGCTGCAGCTGCAGCTGCAGCGGCTGCAATTTCAACCACCAACAACTTCCACCCCTCAACTATCAACAATGTCACACAAACCCCCTTCAACTTCCAACTTACTTCACAAAACCCCCCATCACCACTTTTCCCTTTCAACCACAACCTAAACCCAAACCCCACTTGGATCCCCACCCAAAACCCCAACCCGACCCGAATCAAACCCGAAACCATCCACCACACCCACAACCACCACCAGCTGATCCCGGCAATTTCTTTGCCATTATACCAACCGCCGCCGACATTTCATGAACTGAATGCCGGCGGCGGTCAGTGTCATCCTCCGGCGCACCTGTCTGCCACCGCCTTGTTGCAGAAGGCGGCGAGAGTAGGTGCGACGGGGGATCACGTGGGATCAGCAATGAGTGGTTTGGATATGGGTGAGTTGGCTCACGTGACAACCGCCGCCGTGATCCCGCCGGGGTACCGCCACCACATGGGTGGGGATATGTCCACGTGGCAGAAGACTGATGGTTTGACCAGGGATTTTCTTGGGTTGACCGGTGATCAAGAGGTTGACCACCATGGTGGTGGGGTCGAGGCTAACGTGAACGTGAGGAGTTTGCTAACGTACACGGGGGGTGTAGAGATCCCAGCTGAGGGATTTGGTACAAGTGTCTCGGAAGCATGGGGCAACTGTTGAAGCTGAAGGTACAAGTGATCAATGCATGGTTTTGGCTACAAGGGTAGAATGGGAATATAAGAAAAGTTATACGAAATGACGAGATTGCCCCTGACGAAAGCAAGAAGTACCCTTTTGAGCCGTATAAGTTACAAGTGTATTTCAATTTTTCACATATTTCTCATGCTTATTATTTTCGCCTTTTGTTGGAAATTTTATTGAATTTAAACATCAATTTTATTTTGTGTTTTGATATTGTGAATTGTCTTTTGATTTACATTTGATTAAAAAATCCATATATGTAAACCTTGTATAAGATATGTTAAAAAGAAGATAATACATCATCAAATTAATAAAAAAAGATGAAAATAATTGTAAAAGTATATATATTTGTCGTGAAACTAACCTAAAAGTAAGGTAATATGAGAAGAATATATATAAATAAAAAATATATATTTCTTTGATAGCTGTGTCATACAAATAAAATAAGACATATATGAGTAGAAAGACCCTTTTTAGCCATGGATTTTACAAATGACCACTCCCAATCGATTAGATTTTGACATATTTTTCATGCTCGTTTTATTTTTTTTCTTTTAAAAATTTTCTTGATTTTGAACTTCATTATAATTTGTGAATTTTTACCCATTTACTTCAAGTTATTATATTTGGTTTTATAATTATGATATAATCATCAGCCACAAATCCTCGGTATTACATGTTATGATATTTTTTATGGATAACCCATTACAGGCTAAATGTGAAAAAGCTTACATTTTAATTCAATTTCTGGTTCTAACTACATAAAAAATTTACTGAAATTAATACTTACAATTAACGGGTCGTGTTTAGTTGACATATATCTTGTTTAATTTAACATGTCAAGTTCAAATAACATGTTTAATATGTTTAACCAAAATATCAACATGTCAGCCTGTCTAGACCAAGGTTGGCATATTCAGTATGTTCAAATAAACATATTTACCGACACGAATGCAAACCCTAATTGAGACTCTTTAATCAATTGCACCTCGGTTGCTCGTATGATAAGAGCGCACAAACGCAAGTAGACTCATATGTTTCCGTCGTCATCCAAGGACTTGAATCTTGTTTCCTTGTGCTCTGCTAATCGATAACGATGATAAATGGCAAAAGGCCTCCCAAAGGTATTGGGTGGCACAAGGACGTTATGGAACTACCATAAGTAAGGCTAGCATAACTTGTCAGACACAACACGATAATACACGACACGATAAGACACGATGAGCTGACATGCCAAACACGAACACGACCAAAAACATATCATGTCTATTTTTTTTAAAACACGAACACAAACCTGTTAAGAAACATGTTACACGAAAATGACCTGTTTAAAGACCTGTTAAGGAACACATGTAAAATCACATATTTAAGAACACCTAAACTTAGTTGGCTACTCGGCTGGACGACTAAATTTGGTGGTGAATGTTCAATGGTGGTGTACTGATGGTGGTTGTGTACTCGTGGATGCTCGATGGTGGTGTGGTGAAAGTTCGATGATGGCCGGTAAAGTGGTACCAGTGGATGCCCGATGCCTCGATGATGGTGTGGTGAAAGTTCGATGAATCGATGATGGCTGGTACCTGTGGATGCTCAATGAATCGATGATGGAGGATTGGTGGGTTTCTTACTTTCTTTGTGACTGTGAGCGGGTATGGGAGGGTGGGTAGGGTTTTGTTTTAACTTTTGAATAATATGTATATTTAATTATTTTAAAATTAAATATTATAAACAGGTTATTAACAAGTCTTAATAGGTTAACAGGTATTTAACATGTTAAGACATGAATTCTAGCATGTCTTAATGTGTTGATTTGTTTGAGACACGAAACCTGTTAACACCAGACACGAAATCTGTTAAGCCCAAACATAAAACCTGTTAATTTCATGTCGTGTCGTATTAACAAGCCGTGTCAAAAAGTGTCAACCTTAACTATAAGTGATGGTAACCAAGTTGGTCGCATACACATGTCAACTACATACCCTAAGCAAACCACCTGGACACCTCCTTTGTTATTATGTGGTGATCACTAATGTCTAGATTTTTACAAGTCGGAAATGGGAGAGAAGTGGTAACTGTAGGTATAGCATTGTACTTTGATTATGAAAAGGATGAATCGGGTGGGTGGCCAACTATGGAGAGGATAAACAAGATTTGTGAACACTGACATAGTCGTAACCAGGGTGGGTGAAGAGGGTCTGTCTGTTGACCCTCGTGTGACCAGAATTTCCCGACTAAGTTTGTTTTTAAGAATAACATGACTGAAACCCTTAGTTGTAATAAATAAAGATGAGAAGTCAAAGACAATGAGTTCAAGGGAGTTGATTTGTTTCAAACGTGGTAGTAATAATAATAATAATAATAATAATAATAAATATAAATACATAAAGATATTAATAAATTATAAGACTTCAATGTAACAAAAAAATTCATAAAATCAATAGTTTTTAGGCACCTTGTTTTTGTTAACAAAAAGAGCAAATGCATTCCAAAAGAACAGGAAAATGTCCTTCACTAATCTTGTTGAGATACTTGAGGGTCTATGCTGCTTTTTCAAATCATACAAAAACAACCACGGGTCCACAACCATATAGTATTGTTATTGAAATTATGTTAAACAATTGGATTAAAAATAAACAAAACAAATTTAACTGATACAAGTACAAGAATATCATTTTACATTTCATAGATGTTTTGATTTGAAAATTTATAGTAAAAGGGAATATTCATTTAATAGTAACGAAGTTTCTTGTTCAGATAAAGTTACTCACTATGTTTGTAACTACAAAACCACTCAAGTTTCAATATTGTTCCCTTTGTTATAATTTTTATACATGTCACCTTTCTTTAAACTAAGTGACCTAAATGGAACATGTATGAAACTTGATAGATTAATTGTTCAAGTTTAACTTAACTAAGTAGGTAATTGTGAAGAAATATAATTTCACTAAATAATAACCAAGTTTCAGCAAAATTAATCACTAAATAATAATCAAGTTTCATACATATTCCATTAAAATCACTTAATTTTAAAAAATATATATTTTTTAAACAGCTATATAGATGTTTTAAAGAAGCAGTTTGAAGCAGTTATCACGAACCATATGATAATAAACAGATAAACAGTTTTAAAATTACAAACTACAAAATCAACAAGTGAAATGAAAATGAAATTGATATGCAGATAAATTAAAAGTAACATAGCCTTTTATAAAGGCTAAGGTAAGATAAAAATACCTGTGGTAAGCGTGAGCATGCAAAGGAACTAAGTGGTGGTCCGGTGAGAGGCTACAAGATCAAAAGGATAACAGGAAAAGGAAAGCAGAGAATTAAAGAAATATGAGAATTTACCAAAATGTCAACGGCCACTCAAGACTTTGAAACTTCTTTACATCACAAATTCTTTCTTAAATTCCGTGCACTTGGAGTGCTCAGCAGTGTGACCCACAAATCATTCGTCTTGTAATGGAATACGAATCCATTTTACGTGGAGTAGGCGTGTCAGATTGTCGTTTTCGGCTCTCCCTGTGCATCGACCTGTGTTGTAACATGACTAGATATAGTTATACTCTGCGAATGTTATACATACATGGTCATTAAGGAGTTCTGCAGAGAAAGAAAGATGATGATAAACCTAGAGGTGGCTGTTTTGACCCATTTGCTGACAATGGGTCGATTTAGGTTGCCTATGCTATTTGCGGGTCAAATATTCAAAATAAATAATCAAAAAGAAATAAGGAAAATGGGTCTAGAGTCTTTTGGTTCCAAAGTGCATTCTTAGTGCATAAAAGCCTCCTACATCATGCTATTTAAAAGAATAAAACTGTTGTTGAAATAATCAAATAATGTAACTCTCTTAATCATATCTCAAAGGATCAACTTTAGAGCAACTGGTAAGGTAATTGCCTAGTGACTTTGGGGTAATGGGTTCAAGCCGGGTACGTCTTTTTTTATCATATCTCACAAGCTACAAATAATATTCAAAAAGAACTGGAAGTTTTGCACACGATTTTTGGGGTAGAGGAAAGGCTTGTTCTTATCCCACCCTACCAAACCCTACTAATAGCTTTGCTATACGTGGGATTTACTGGGCATATTTATTTCTTTGTTTGTTTGTTTGTTTTGGGTCAACCCAATCCGACCCAACCCGTTTTCAGAAAATGGTGCAAAAAATGAGCATATTGAGGGTGGAATAGTGGTCCTATGAGAAGTTAAAGAAAGTAGGATGTGGGTTTCATGAGACATGCAAAGCTTTTAGAAAGTATCATATGTTATTTTAAGGTACATTACATACTATCTGCCTACAATAAAAGACTGTATATCAACCAGACAAACCAAAAGTTTCATGTACTCTTTCCTTCTTTCTTTATGTAACAAAACTTGCACATCATTTCATTCTTCAAGATGGAATCTCATCTCCACAATTTCTACTTTTTTTCTACCTCCCAATCCCAATAATTACCAACTGCTTTTCTCTTTACCCCTGATGCTGGAAATTCCTCTTCTTTTTCTTTTTTTTATCTTATTTTTTGCAAATTTCATAACTTTAAGTATTTTAATTCTGATTTATGTGTAAATTTCAACAGGATGACTACATACAGGAAGTAGTTGCAAAAAGAAAAGTTAAAGAGGAATATTACGCAAGACGACCCACCATAAAAGACAGGAAAATGACAAGTGGCCAAGTGCAGTGAGAGTAAATGTGTCCTGATTCATTCAGAGGTATTCATATTTTCAAGTCATCATATACTCAATCAACAAAAAGTAAGCTGATTATTGGAATTTGAAGTTGCAGTAAACAGTAGTGCTCGAGTGAAGTGATTATGATTTTCTAGTTAGTTGGGGAAAATATATTATATGGATTTAGAGTAGCATGTAAGAAGTTTTCTATAAATTTTGATTATTGAGATGGATGTAATATTATATACCTATCCCTAGCTTTAAACAACTAATTACCTGATACTTCAGATTGCAATAATCACTAAGAAGACATATTAAACACCCGATAGGACTGGTAGGAATGTATATACTTAAGGTAGCTCATGTTAAATTTTGAGGTGAACGTATATAATGCAAGCATGTGTGCATTATAGATGTAAGGTAAAAATCTGTCAATAAGTTTGGTGGATCATGAACCAGATTGTGATCCATTTAAACTATTGAATCGCATGAATAGATAACCAAATCCAAACGACAAAACATTATTCCAAACAAGTTTAACGAACTTAAATAACTAATAACAAAACAAAGTGGTTGAACAACTTTCATGAGGTCACACAATAATCCAGGAACCCTATAAACTAAACAATAATCTCACCAAAAAACTTTTCTCCATAACTAATGATTTTCTCAATCCCCTATTTATAGGGAATAGGTGATTCCTTATCAGCAAAACAAAGAAAATGGCCCAAGGCCTACTACTAAATCCTACTTAATAATAACACATTACCATTTGTCAAACTACTTTGGCACCTTGTCTTCTGCAATTACCAATCTCAATATATATACAGCAAAAGCTTTCTAAGAAAAGATCTGTTTTATGATCATCGTATCGTATGTCTAAAAATCAAGTAACTTCCAAATTAGGAACGATATACTACAATATTCATTGATGCATAAAACAAAATTCTGGCCCTATAAATCTAATATAATCCAGAATTCCAATGTATCATCAATCATGAGTTGTGGAAAAAGAAAAGAATATAGGCAGTCAAAAGTACAAAAAATGTATGGGGATGATATGAAACTAAATCTATCCGAGAACAAAAGGCTTACACATGTGAGAATCGATTTGCATCTTGAGACCACTAGAGGGACCAATTTCTTTAAAGAAGTCGATATCAATAGATGTCATATTCCACTTATGAATTCTGGGCCAGTGAACTTTAACTCTAAAAACTCGCTCCAATGAGTACTTGAATCTTGAATGTCTGCAACAAGATATAAAGCACGTTAAAATGTGTTCTGAACGTGTAGAATAAAGCCTGTATTGATCAAGACTGCTTTGAATTCAATGATGATTTGCTTTTCATAAACTCAGAAACATTTTGCTGAAGTGCATGAATTGTAGTGTGGATTGTGTATGAAGTTGAATAGAAATACACATGAGGCCATATGCTTTTGCTATTGGTATATCTTAGAAGTCTTATTGATAGAGAAAAATGAAAATATGGAGGTAAAACAGAAAATAAAGCTAAAAGTCCAAAAGGACAAGTCGCTGCATTTGAACAGATACTTGTGAAATGGAAAAAATGAGTAGCTACAAATTTCAGTCGGCTAAACGATCAGAATGAGCAAGCATTACAAAGTCAAACTCTTTTAACCAATAAGAAAATACAAGTTTGCGTTGAAACTGGTAGTTTTAGAGTGCAGGTCAAACGAGTCGGGTTATGTTAGATTGCCCCTTAAAACACCCTTTTGTGCACTCTTTTAGAAAAAAATTGTAAACAAAATATGTTTTAGATATGATTATAAGAATTATATTAGTAATAATCTAAGTTCTATGAGTAAAAGAATTTCTGAGATTATAATGATTAAAAAGTACACTTTAGCAACTTTGACCCATTCCTTTTTTATCTAACTTTGTTTGTTTAACCCATTTGATATATAACATAACTTTCATGGGTTATTTTCAAACTCAATGTGCATGACTATTGTGGTTTTCTTGTTTAGTTCAAGTCATAGTTTGAAGGTGTAAGGAAGAGTCTACAAGTCCAATATGGAAACAATGCGCAAAACAGTATGATCAAGAGAAAACGAAAATTACAAAATCAAGTTAAGTTTTCTTGAACTTCTATTAAAATTAATCGAAGAAAATTACCTGAAAAATGAATGCCAACCACCAGTTTAGAAAATTAAACAAAATGCAACATAGGAATTGACAACATACCATGTATTTCAAAGATTTTGTTGTGTCTAGCATCCAAAATTCTTTCTAAGAAGTGCATTCATGAAATAGAGCTGTTCACCAAATATATTATAAAAATGTGTGCTAGAGTTCAGTTCTTGTAAGCATAAGAATCAGAACAAAAGCAATGTCGGACCTTATCTACAAGGAAAGAAAACAAGGAAACAAAATTCCAAAAGGTTGAATGAAGACAAACTTCTTTGTTACTAAATCTACAGAACCATTAATGTAACATCTTTGTTACTAATATTAAAAAAAAAAAAACAAAGCATCATCTGACAGCATACATGTTGAAGGGGTATATTATTTACTCTAATTATCAAGCAGAATGACAAAAACACAAACCAAGAAATTATGACCGGTAAGATCATGAAGTCATGAGTATGCAAAGGAAAATGATCTGAAAGATAAGTGGATCAATGGCCCAGAAAATACTAGCACTGGATCATATTTCATGTGATACCAGACCAAGTTCACTATATTCTTGGGCAGTTGGGCTTCACTTCTCAAATAAGGATTTAGTAGTATGCCTTTAATCGTTTTAATAGCTACAGTCTAGTGGTAAGGTATAACTTATACCATATAAATAAGAGGATTACCCAAATCATTAGACAGGAGAAATTCTGTTTCAGTGAGATTATTACTAGATGTTATGTTTACGGGTCAGGCACCTGAAAGTAACTCAACTGGCGTTATTTTATTATTAGTTATTTTCGCTCAACAAAGGTGTGTGGGTCCTATTAGTCGCACTGCCCCTGCTAATTTTTTTTTAAATCAGCAAGATATATTAGAGAAAACGAAGGGTTGAGGTCCTTATCAACACAAATGATCATTTTGGTTATTACTCGCAAAGAAAGTATTGAATGAGTCCATAAAGTTTCCTGTTCCTCTTGATATATTTCTAAATTTGATAAAATTTGCAATCGGGTTATGTAGAGAATTCAACAACACTCTTGTAACTTAAAGAGAATTTATTTACAGATGATGGTGAGCACAGTAAAGGGATTTTGAAAATGGAGACTTGCATCAATAAATATGAAAATTTTTGCCCCTTCAAGAGAAGAGGGTATCAACAAACATAAAAATTGTTAAAAATTGCTCTACTGGTTTCTAAACAGACTATTTTTTGATGTAATCACATTTTATGTTGTTCCCGGACCATTATGTTACACAGTTTAGAAATTGGACTTCATTAATGAACTCAATGGGTTTGTATATCAGCTCCAAAGTTGAATGTATGAATACTTAGTTTGCTTTACAATTTACATATATAATAATCTTTTCCTTCTGTTTATTCCACTTCTAACTTCTCCAAATCTGACCCTAAGTCCCTAAATAATCAGAAAATCATAATAACATTTTTCCAATAACTCGAAGCCGAAAGACTTCACTCTAGACACATATCTGGCCATGTTTTACGGGGCGTGAGTGAGAGGGCATGAGCTGCCACCTCAACCTGTCCCGAGAGGGAACGCAGCACTCCCGGGGCATGAGTGAGGACGCCTCCATGAGGCTGATCACGAGCCTAGGGCGAGGAAGATAACTTTTTATTTTTATTTTCATCCACCTCATCATCTCTTTTTAAATTAAGTCACACATTCACACAAACGCCAGTACACATGTTTAGTGAGCGTAACCGCACCCTTTCTATGTGGCATCACTTATTGTTCACACTCACACTCATCATAACACATAGCCTTATAAGTTATAACTAACCTGCTAGTGGTTATTTATAACTGAATCAATTTCCCTTTTCCTAATGATCACCTGCTACAATGGTGCTAAACTGTCAAGACAGTTAGGAAATAACAGTGGATGCATACAGATTGTTAAACCCTAAACCCCAATTCGATTGTTAATTTTTCGCTAGCATTATTGTGTGAATGTTTGAAACTTAAACATATCAGTGCATTAAGTTCTCACATAAGAAGATTACGTACCCTAATTCGTCATTAAAACAACATCACTCATGCACAGATGTGTAGCCATCACACATTACACTGTTGAAATGTGTTCGTGTATACCTGATCAATTTGTAGACAAACTCTGCAAGTGATCATGGTCGCCGGTGAAGAGATTTCGCATATATTTGATTTCAATTTGGTGTGGGTATTATCGTTAGGGTTTATCGTAGACTGATCGTTAAATTCCATTTCAATTCTTAGAATTTGCAAGTTTGTTTTAACTTTGAAGAAACCCCAACCCTTGAGGGTGTATGAAAAAAAAACATGTTTGTTTGGTGAAGATAATGGAACGAACCATTACATAGCTGATTTTATTTTCTCAAATTCATTTCATCCACTTCTCATTCTTTTTTTTTCATTCCATCTTATTTTCTATCATTAGTCACCACACCACTCGCTCACACACCACAACAACCACCACCGGCCACCACCACCGCTCGCCATCACCATCATAACCACATTTACATTTCATTGATTAATTTTTTCATACCTAACAAACAACACGAAGTAATAATTAATTTATTCCTAAAGGACAACTAAACAGGACAATAGAATGTAATGATACATTTTATTCTCTCATCCATTCTATTCCCTCATTAATTCCATTCATTCGTCCATTCTATTACCTCATACCAAACAGACCCTTAGAATTTGCAAGTTTGTTTTCATAATATAAATTAGGGATAAATTAGTTTCTATTGATTTTGTAATAATATGTACTATATTAATTAAGTAGTGACACTTATAATTTTTATTTATGTTACTAGCAGTAATTCTAGTAATATAATTATCATGTATTTTTTGTTTCCTGCTTAATTTCGATTGTATGTTTTTTTCATTTCATTTATAACTATTATTATGAGTAAAATCAAGGTGAAAATCAAGTGTAAATATTTAATGATTATGTTATCGGATTACTGTTAGTAATAAAAGTGAAAGTTAGAAGTGTCAATAGTAAAATTGTTAGTTTGAATTAATATCAGTCAATATGTAATAGTTTAAAATTTTGAATTCTAAATTACATTTTAATAAACTTTCAAATCAAATTGGAGTCGTCTTTTAAATTGAGTCCGAATGGTTGTCATGGATTTAGTTCAAATAAAAAGTCTTTAATGTTAAAAAGTCGGAAATAATTTTTAGTCACTCCTAATTAGGTTGAGATAAACTTTGATTGGTTCAACAACATTGTAACCATCTCGTTTAACTCGACAATGTTAGTTTTTAGGTTTTTGATTTTTGGGTTTAGGAACCAGCTCATCAAACTATATGGTTTTAGCTTTTAGGGTTTAACTTTAGGATTTACAGTTTGATGAGCTTTAACTTTTCTAACGACAAATGTACAACTCTGATTCGAATGATATGTGTTATCTTTAGTAAGTCCACTTATCCATTTTCCAGTCGGGACTACACCTCCAACCCTCTAAAAAAAATCCATCACTGAAAACTCCACACATCAACCTTAAAGTATTGCCCTGAGTAAAACTCAAACTCAAAACTTTTATTTTTTTAATTATATTGATTAACTCAACTTGCTAAAATAGTGTCGCTAAAATTAGTTTAGAGAGTTTGGTTGCTAAAATATCAAATCGATATCGTGGGGACATGCCTCGTTCCGATTGCTTTTCATTTTCCATTTAGGACTTCATAATTGGGCCTGACAACTGGGCCAACCCAACGTTTTCTTCCTTGGCTCATAATAATTCACAAATATGATAACAATTGTTTGGTATTTAGGTTGGAATAAAAATTTCAAAAGATTAGTTTTTCTAAATAATAACTGTAATTGGCGTAGTCTCATTATGATTATAACTAGGCGATGGCTCCCGTGCATTGCGGTGGTGATAATAACGTGTTTATGAAGACTCTTTTGTGGATATCAAAATGTAGATAGAAAAGGGGACATCGTAACGGTATATCCGAACGTAAAGGAAAAGTTATGCTGCTATAGATTATTGAAAATATAACTCCATAAATAAATTTAAAACCAAGGTAAAACCTATCTAGTAATAAATACTTTGTGAGTTTGTGTCAAGATAAATTGTGTGGGCTCATGAAGCCCACTACAAGCTTGCAAGTGAAGATGAGGAAATAGAGTTCCAAGTAAAAAAGGCAATATCTATTTACAATTGGTTTTAACGTATGCATGTATGGTAAGTTTATTATTTATGGCTTTGAAAGTTATGTGTTCAAGTCGTGAAAACAACATGCTGCGTAAAGTATAAGATAAGGATGTGTACATCGTATAGTCAAGTGATTTGGGCCTTACATTCAAAAATCCTGGAATGATAATAAATCTGCTTTTAGAAATTTAAACAACACATATTTAGGTTTTTGTGAAGGTCCAATGGTTTTTAGGTGGACTTTAGGTTGCGTTTGTTTTAGGACCTCCACTAGTTGAGATAGCAAAGGTCATAAGTCACCGTCGGGAGTGGGTTTTAAATGAAATAGTTTAAGCCGAAGTTGGTTTCTAATAAAGTAGTTGTAGACAGTTATGACTGACAACTCTATTAATAGTCAATTGACGGTTATACAACTTCGGTTAATAATGTCATGCTTTGACAGTATATAAAGTATTCATTTGGTCAACTTTAGTACATCTTTTCATAACAGATTTTCACATCTCTCTTTTGATTTCTCTCTGAAATTATCTGGTTAAATATTCACGTGTATTAATAAAACATATCAGTCTGATAATGTTATTACGATTTTGGACATATCTAAGTTCACAAATTACAAAACCTACAATACTCTATAACATTTTTCGAATCAGAACTATACATTTGCAATAAGAAAATCCATTTCAATTTTTTTATTTAAAACTTTGACTTATTTCTAATAATAATTTATTTAAATATTTATTAATAACATGGTGGTGGGTCAAATATAAAAATGCTGAAATAATAAATGCAACAACATTAGTTATGAATTTATTTTATTTGATGTACGTGAATAGATGCTGTCGATCGTGAACATGTCGAAGGAATCATACATGCACGATTTAGGGTCTCATGTATTTACAATATCAGTCCTTTAACTTTTTTATATTCACACTCTAATGCTTAAGGTTATAGTGTTGTACACTTTCAACTAAGTGGATGTTACGCGTCTTTTTGAACTAGAAAGTTATATATTTGTATTTTTTTAGTTGCCTGTTAATTTATATTTTGTATAGAGTTGAGTAAAATAAATTGATTAAATGTTGTTTATGATGTTTTAGTATGAACTAATTTACGAGTTAAGAACCGTGAGAATCGTATAAACACTAACACCTGGTGCGGGTTAAATATGATAGATATTATAGAATCATCTTATGTAGCATTTATACATATTGTTAGTTAATATGTACATGTGTTTATATTGTCTTTATAGTGCTTTTCTTGAAATTAATTACATTTTTATACACTTATTTTTCATTTATAAATTAGTAAGTTTTTTTATATAATTTTAAACAGTTTCTATTTATATTTTGAAAATTCACATGATACAATTAAATTTTTTAAACATCTTTAACTAAACTATTTGATCTTTTTAATATTTTTAAACTGTTCTTTTTATTTTTTGAAATTCACTTGATGCAATTTTAATTTTTTAAACATCTTTAACTAAACTATTTAGAGCATTCACAGTGAGTTCTTTATCTTTATCCATATAATTACACTAAAAATTATCATATTTTCTCTCTCGTTTTCAATTAAATTAATACTTTTTATACCATTATCATTATTTTTTTCACTCTCCTCCACTAACAATCATTTTAAAAAATATTAAAAAATTATAAGGATTGAAGAGTGATTCTTCAAATATACCAATTCACAATAACATTTTATCTCTCCTTCACTCACAACTACTCAAAACCATTCCATATAATATACCAAACACACTCACATATTTTTAAAGACTCCACTGTAAATGCTCGTAATTTAATAATAATTATATAAGATTTGTGTTTTATTAATAGAAAAATGATAAATTAATCAATGACACCGTAAATCACGTTTGACAAATGAAAAAGGACAACGTTAACATCAACTCTCGCCTGCCCAAGTCATGCTAGTGGGATAATAACTTTCCTTTTGGAGTTTGGTAGTCAAAATAATTATTTTATTATATTTTGTTTATAATTATTAAAAAGAATAAAAAAGTCACTTGAAAACATATCTATAAATATACTACACTCCGAATAATTTTTCATAGTCGGTTTTTGGTCAAGATCATAAGCCAATCGTTTGATAAGGTATGAACAATTACAAGCCATTCAGTTGATACGATATGAACAATTACAAGCTGGACGATCAAAGCTTTTTGAAAAATAAAAAAAAAACTGATCATGAAACCAAAATAATAACCATTTGAGTTAGATTGGTCTAAATCAAACTATGAGCTCCTATACATATAAGTTTTCCCCCTATATAACACTACCACTTACTTTTTAACTCGTATTAAGTGACTAATTTATATTCAAATTGCTTAAACACATGTAATTAACCTTTACTGCTCATCAAACATGTGTTAGAAAAACATATGAAATAAAAAATATTGCTTTAACATAATTTGGTTCTAGTGTCATCGTGAATTTACTCTTTGATTTAAGAAAACATACAACGCCAACTATTTCTTAACAATTGTTTGAAACAACAATACGCTTTGACATAAACCTAGCTCTACTAGGTTTGTTGACATGTGTTCTTAAGCATGAATGGTGATTGGTCGAGATCTAGAAGTATTATCTTCATGTATTTATAATGGTTAAAAACAGTAAATTCATATTCGAAGCCATGTGTACAAATAAATTAGGTTTTTATTGTGAAGTTTTATTTAAAACTTGGGAGTGGCGATCATAACATATAATTGTTGATTGTTTGATTTTAAATCATGTTTAGTTCGGGATTTTTGAAATGTGTTTAATCATGTCAATTTGATGCTTGGAGACACCGATAAATGACTATGAAGTTACAAACTACATTTTGGGATTAACAGACACAAGAAATATATGTAAGAAAAATATTACCCTCACCCCGGAAGGGATGATGTAAACAAAACCCTACATTTTTTATGAGTTCAAAATTGTTACAAAAAATAATATAAAATCAATTATAACTTATGAGCTGTTTAATAGTCTTTTTAATTTGAATTGATCAGAGGTTGGTGTTTTCGGTTCGTCAAAATGAAACCTCCTAATGATTCATTATGCCTCTTCATGGTTAAATTATAAAATGTTGCTAAATGAGAAAGTGAACTAACTTTTATACTGCCCTGAAAAATCCCCTTCACCCTCATAATCTCCTACCCCAAATAAACTCCCAATCATTGCTTCACGCCCACTTCCATGATGGTTAGTTTGCATTCACATCCTGACCACTTCTTCACACAAACACATTCTCTAGTCAATGTCCATTGTCGTTGCTCGAGCTCTATCCAATGCTTCCAGTGTATCCATACACCACCATCACCTCATACGACATTGACGCCGTCAACAATCTCCCCTCTATCCTGTGAGAATATACGAAGACCATTGTATTATCAACATAAGTTGATGCACCACTGTAAGGCTTATTGAAAGGCTAATGCACTAAAAAACAGATCAAGTCTTTCCTGCATTCATGCACTTAGTGCAAAGTAGAAGTTGTTTCGGATGTTTTACACCCTACATCTGAAATATTCTAAGTGTAAAAAACTTCCGAAGCCAAAAGTTAAGTCTTTCAAAGCTTCAAAGACAAAGTCTTCCGAAGCCTAAGAAGTGAAGACAGATTTCTTTCGAAAACTTTGAAGGACATGCTTTTCTGATGTACTTTTCATAAAGCTGACCAACTTTCCACTGCAACTCTGAAGACTCACCAACTTATACAATTTGGTGAATGGTCCATGTTTTTTGTAACTGTATATTGAGGTATTGAGTCTGTAACTTTCTATTTTATATACTTTTATCCTTTTTGTAATATATCAGGATATGAGCTATGGCATGTCATAGTCACTAGTCAAAAGACAGATTTGCCTTTTGACTCTACATTGATTTTGTTGTCTAGATCAAATGTATCCATCTGGCATTCTAAGTATGGCCGGCTGTAGGATGTAAAATAAAGTGTCTAAAGTCCTTATAACTTATGCTCATGCTTTGTATCACTTGTAATAGAACTTGAGAATCAATATATTGCAATCTTGAAAACCAATATCTTTGTTGTTCTTAAGTTTCTGTTTCTTGTTTACTTGTGTTCATAGTATCATAATCAAGTGTCGGGTCCCTATTTGATATGTTAAGTGTTTTAAACACTCCTTTATCGTGAGACTAAGTGTACAGGTCATCCCTTAAACGGTCCTACAACCACCCTGAGATCCTGTCATGGTTGTCGAATGACGACATTGGGCAGTTTATCTGGATTTCATTCAGTATGAAGATTGGTTCACGATCTAACATTTTAAAGATGAAACTAGTGACACACATTGAAACACAAGTGAATGCTCTAAGATACATGATTAATAAGAACTTTAATGCGAAGTTTGATATTGGTACTCTTGACCGTCTTGTTGTTAATGGTGAGTCTACTTGATTCAAAAGAGGTTGATAAGTTTAAGGTGTTTAATAAAATGCCTCTACGAAATGTTATGACTATTGTTAAGTTTTTATAAAGAGAACACAGTTTGTATGGTTTAAAACTTGTTTGTGATTGCATATATTTCTTAGAAGTTTGAATCTTGTTGCCCCATGTATTGCATCAAAATAGCATCACTTTACAATAATGTTTAGTTAACCATCGATGTGAATGTTTTAACTATATGAAAAATACAAAAGATAAAAGAGAATACTATGAGAAGCTAATAAATTTTTTAATGATATACCTAGTACACATCATTCAACGCAAAAATAGTTTAGAGGTGTCAAAATATCCATTTTGCATAGTTATTCGGAGGTCCGACCAAGCAGCAGTTATTGGCTCGAGACTTACTTACACAGTCAAACATCTTACTAACTCAGCACTTAATCGCGCAGAGGTTTCCAAATAGCCTCTTAGTTTGACACAAAACTTTAATTGTTTTAAATTCATAAGTAACTAGTTTAAATTGTATCATGTATGTGTGATGTATGCCCTTATATGTCAAGTTAGATGGATTAAAGGGGGGCACTTAAAAAAATACAAAGTTGGTTCAACTTCACTACATGTATCGAAGATTAGTTGATTGAGAATGTATAATTCTACACGACAATTAACACTAACGTTTTATAAATTTATCCATGTTTTGAGGGCAAATGTTCAGTTGCTCTCCGCCTTTAAAAATGACCATGTGTTGCATGTTTCCTCGTGTTAGAAAGTTAAAAAAATAAGGACAAAATAAAATACCATGAACTTTGCTATACGGGCAATAATACATTTCATAGATACTTGTCAAAGACTTTCGTTGCAAATATTATTCGAGTTTACATTCAATAAGAATGCTTAAACGCTCGAACAACTAAACAACAATTATAGGTCACATATTTACTGTTATATATGGATTGTATGTGCAATAAGCACTATAAGAGGTCAATCGCCACATATTTGAACGGAGGACATGCTAAAACCATATCAAAGTTTATAATTTATCCATCATGATCATTATTAAAAAGTAAATACCAAATAAGACGTCAAATAATAAAAAATAGAGTAAATTTTACGAAAACATGAGAATGATATCAAATGAGTGAAATGTTCAAATACAAAGTCTTTTAAGATTAAAAAGTGTAAGAAGTATTAAGACGTTGACATGTGTCCTTTTGACTAAAATTAGGCCGGGGGCAAAATTGGTAAAATTTTCCCTTCTCAAGTTTTATTTTTTAAAAAACATTCATAACTTTTACATACAATATTATTTTTTAAAAAATAAATTACACCATAAAAACAATCATTTTTAATCTTTAAAACGCGTATAGTGTTAATATAAAAAATAAAGTTTTTTAAACTTTTTGGGGTAATATCGTCATGTAATTGTGTGATATTCTGAATTTATGAGGATTACACAATTATAAGATGATGAATACGCAATGAACTTACAACTTAAAAGGTTTATATTTCTTATTATTATTAAAAAATCATCATTTAAAAAAACACAATGCATAACATAATGGTCAAAATTAGATACAATGGGTAACACAATGACGAGCATAGAATCAATGACTAGCAATAGACATAGTGAGCTGCTTTGACGAGGATTACACAATGACATGATCAGTATTACATAATGAACTGAAAGAACGTAAAAAATTATATTTTTAGCATTGTATTATTTGGAAACATCATTTAAAAAAAATACAATACATGACGTAATAATCAACATTAGACACAACGTGTAGCACACAATCACCAACAGTAGACTCAACAATTAGCAATAGACACAATGGGCTGTTTGACGAGTATTACATAATGACCTGATCAGGATTACATAATGAACTTGAAAAAATGTAAAATATTTATATTTTTATCATTGTGTTATTTAAAAATCATCATTTTGAAAAATGCATTAGTTAACATTAAATATAATGGATAACACAATGACTAGCAATATACTCGATAATTAGCAATAGATAAAATGAGCTACTTGACGAGGATTACAAAATGACCTCATCAGGGTTATACAATGAACTTAAAAACGTAAAAAAGTTTTATATTTTTAGCTTTGTGTTATTTGAGAATCATCATTTCAAAAAACACAATGTATAACAAAATGATCAACACTAGCCACGATGATCTAATGAATATTACATAATGCCCTGATATTACACAATTAGCTCATGAATATTGCACAATGAGCTGACGAATATTACACAATTAGCTGACGAATATTACACAATGAGTTGCGCGAATATTATACAATGAATTGAAATAACATGAAAAAAACTTCATTCTTATATATCAAAATTATAGGTGCTTTAAAGATTAAAAAACATTTTGTTTTATGCTGTAGTTTTTTAAAATAATGTTCTATGTAAAAGTTACGGACGTTTAAAAAAAATGAAACATGGAAATGTGGTTAATACTAAAATACATTTGCCCTATCATTTTAAAGTTTTAATTATTTACCATTATACCATCGGATTTTCTTAGCCTTTGTATCTAATATCTAATAGATAATAATCATCCTTACCCTTTATAGTTTTTTTTACAATAACAAATATGGTAATAATGATACGGGGTGCCCTTAAGAGGTTAAAACTTAAAAGGGATATTTCATTCATTAAACCAAGGTTTAAGTAAAGAATATAATAAAAGAACTAAAGGATTAAAATAAATACAACAATTACAATTTTAAATTTAAATATTTTAAAACTTTACACCTTTTTTCTCTAAAGTTATTCTGAAGGTCAGATAGAAATAAAAATGTTCCAACATGTTTGCCCATCTTTTCTTATTTATCCTTTGATATAAAAAAAGGTTACAGGTAAAATAAATTTACGAACAAACATGTTGAATAAATGTGACAATATTTAACTTACTGCGTATGTAATTTTAATTTTAATTCATAATCTATATACGAAGTATAATAGTATACATTTTTTATATCAACAAGCGGATTAGACACGCGCTTCGCCATGATTTGATGTTAAACGTGCACACAAACATTGTAATGATAAATGTTGGGGTTGTCTTGGTTTTGGTGGTTGTTATTAAGCATTTTATCTGACATGTCTTAAACACAAATATATTTGGGTATCATTATTATTATAATGTATAAATATTTAATGATTATATATATACTTGTGAATTTAAATAGAAAATAGTTAATTTAAATAATATTTTCTTATAAATATAAATAATAAATGTATAAATATGAATTAGAAGTATTATGAAGAAGATAATACTTAAAATAGTGAATTAAATACTTTCATGTGTATGTATTCAGTAGGAGAAATTTAATAAATAAGAAAAAAATCAGGAACTATTGTATAAAAAACGTGTATCATATGCTTAACAAGTTGTATTAGGTCTCTTAATTTTGAGAAAACAATTTTACCCATGTAAGATCCTTGTATAGGTTTCATAAATCAATGACTTTTAAAAATCTTAATTGTTATAAATGAGCATATTTGACGAAATCTTTGGTCAATAAATTAATAAAATAAGGTATCTTTTAATCGCATAAGAAATATATAACCTAAAATAGAAACTAACATAGATACATCGTGTTATCTTAAGAATCTAACCAAAATTTAATTCTCGTCGTTAACTTTCTAACCATCAAACAAAATGTATGCTTAGGTCTATCAAATATTAGAATCACTCCTATATCGAGACAACTATTAAAAAAAAAACAATTACATCAAGTTATCAACATACCTTTTACGTAACTTCAATAAGATTCGTTCGTTTAATCTCTAACTCTGACAATCAAGTACCCGCACATATAATCCAATCATCACCATTAATAAATCAAACGTCTACCCATCGTTATTGCTCACTTGAACATTTTATCATTATGTATGAAATTACCATGGATATGATTATCGATGTAATAAAGGTCATGTAATCACTAATTAATTACTTAATATTACATTGTCAAAGTTGTAAGAAAAGTTCTAAATAGATTTGTTAAAGCAAGTTGATTACAAAAAAATAGCTATTGATTATTATTCAAGAAATATAAAGGGAAAAGCCAAAAGCACACATTGAAGGAAATAATCATGTGAGGTCGTCACGTCTTTGGCAGTAGATCACATCGGAACACGTGGCACTTCTAGAGGCGTGGATTCTCTGACTTAGTCATGAATAAATTTGAAATTTTTTAAAAAGCTTACTATTTCTAGCACCATATTATCAAATAGTGTCATATTACACCCTGCATTGTTTTATTTACTCTTATAACCCTCAAATCTCGAATGTTGTTTATATGTGTCATAAGTATATACTTATATACATGATATCAAGAAACTGTTTGATAGTCTTTTAATAATCATTAAAATACTATCTTTTAATAGGTAAAAAATAATTATAAGTTTGAATAATTATAACTTGACTATGTAATAGAACGGAAAACTCGTGTAAAACGTGTATGTGACATCAAAGATTATTTACAAGACGCGATATATGTGTGTTTTAAATTTTAAATTGATAACAATACTCTAGCTAAAATATATCAACATTATATTCATTTGTGTTTTCAGTATGCAAAATTAAACATACGCTTACAACTATTATATTTACTTATGTGATTTTTATTTAACATAGCAATGTGTGTATTTTTATTTTGAATTTGTATTGTTATTCACATAACTTTTTCCTTTTGATCATATTATTTGTATTATTTTCATATAAATCACTAATACTTTAATCGTAAAAACATGTCTTCTATTTTTGTTCTGAGTGTGCATGCGCATTATGTTAATTGGTAGATTTACGAACACAACTGCATGGTTATTAGTAACTAGTATATAAACATGATATTTTTATTTTGAAGGTTTAACTGTTTGATCCAGCTTTTAACTGTCTGTGTAAACCAAACTGATCCTTCAAATTCTACCATGTGATAGATATGTGTTGTGTGTGTTAACTTTACGGTACTTGCTAATGCATATGTGTTATAACCACGAGATCCTAATATTGTTTTAAAATTTTAAACACGTATATATATATATATATATATATATATATATATATATATATATATATATATATATATATCCTTCAAATCCAAAACGTTAAACCATATACCTGAAAAATGGCCAGTCTTCCAGCCCACCAAATCTAATCGGGTTAGCTTACGTTACTTGAAACCATAGCCAACAATTCAATCTAGAATGTAAGTCGCAGCTCAACAAACCAAATTTTAAACACCTATAGATGCTACAACGGTTTTCTCATTATTGGTTTCTTGTGAAGGGTACATAATCGAAAAACTCCATTTGAGACGGAGGTTAAGTATTAGGCGTCCATTCCAGTGCTTCACAAATCTCCCTTCCAATCAGCATGCATCCCATTCATCTTGTTATTATTTTCTTACGTGGCCTACGTCCCGATCTCTATACTGATGTCAGACAGTGCACCGTCCACCCTAATATGAAATGTCACTGTCATCCCGACCCCCAGCCCCCTCCCAATCACCCAACCGATACTCAAACTCCCATCCATCCCGATCTCATTTTCCTACGCGTCCCTCACCCGAACCCCCTTACCGACAGCGCACCGTCCACCCTTAAACGAAAATACCATGCCTCCAATTGCCATTTTTGCATACTCCAAGGGCCAAAACACACCACACCCTGCAAAAGATCAAGGAAGAAGAAGAAGATGATGATGAAGAAGAAAAAAAGCAAAAGGGTTTAGCAGTTTCTTTGACAAACAAAGGAAAAAAAAAGCTCTAGAGAGAGAAACCCAAATCCAAATCTTCAGAGCGACAAACACCCCACGAGTTGCCGTCTAGCAACAATCATACATCAACAACTAGGGCTCCAAAATCAACCCCCAAATCTCACAAAAACACACAACACATCAATCAAACATACACATCAGCATTCATCCTTCAAATCACAGATCCTTCGTTTCAATCTGTCATTTTTTCCCCAAATCGAAACCCTAATTCACTTCGTCCGATCACTTCCACGGAGGTTGTTTCAGCTCGGAGATAGTTGCAGGATCGTAATCGGAACATCGGATCCGATTTGGTTGTTGAATTGGGCGTTTGTTGGTTGGTTGGTTGATTTTCCGGCGGATGAGAGGGTGGTAAAACGATGAAATGGGTATCATTGCTTAAAGACTTCAAAGAGAAGGTAGGGTTAACAGGGCCTGCCTCTGCTGCGTCGTCTCCGTCGTCATCTGCCTCTCCGTCACCGTTTTATCATGATATCAACAATGCGACTTCGTCAACACACAATTACTTCTCGTCGTCTTCTCCGAGGTTAGGGTTCTTTTGTGTTTTTTTGGTGTTGGGGATTTTGATGTGCGAATTGGCGTCTTTGAAATGATGTTGTTTAGATTTACTGAATCTTTAAGTGTTTGCGGGAAGTGGTGCAATTGGTATGAGGGTTTAAGAGGTGGATAAACTAGAAGATCCATCTCTTAACTCAACTCCAATAACCATCTTGAGATGTTTATAAGAAAAGAAAATCTAGTTGTGTGATTTTCAAAGAGTATGGTTACTATGATTCTTATTTTAGAGGCTTTGATTCCTCTTTTCCTCATGAGTGGCCAGTTATAATAAATGCAGCTCTTATATGAAGACAAAACTTATAAAGCAACTTTGAATGTTTTTTTCCCTCTCAATAAGTTGGGCTATTGAGATCTAAACGTTAGATTCATGCTATAGAAGTAATAGAATTGTAAACTGCTTAATAAGAAAGGATCAACCCTGATGGAAAAGAATCATTATTTGGTAAGTCCTGTCTGTGTAATTGAACAATCAGAATTTGTCTTAAGAGTGTGAAGTGAGTTAGTTTGAATGTTAAAACTTCTAATATCGTGTTAGTTAGAGCAAAAGATTTCTGATAACTAAGTAAATAATTTAAAGTAAGAGACTAAAAAGAACCTTGTGTTGACATTGAAATGGAACATTATTATGTTGAACCCCCATAATCACAAGCATATCTTTTTGGTGATGATCGTAGTAGTATTTATGTTAATGCATCTAACCTGAGCGGTATATATACATCAATTCCCAGTTTATCCCTTGACCAAATCTGAAATAGTATAATACTACACAATGCCACAATTATGTAAAAATCTAAAACTCTGAATTTTCCACTCTTGTTCTTTTAAATGTTCATATTCTATGTAAGTGTTAACAAAGCACTAAATATGTTCTATTAGTTATCTCAATCTGTAAAGAGTACATTTATTCACAAACATAATCAATGAAAGGAGCACTGCATTCAGATGTCATAAGCCAGATCTTTCTACATAAAGTCAAAAATTGCTAAATCATAAGTCTTACAAAGCCATTTAAGTTATATGCCATTAACTTTCTTGGAGTAAAACACACCCAGAAATGAGTATACTCTCTATCAAACACCCGCCTAGTTCACACAGTAGCTGTTACATTCACAAAGTTGAATGGTCTACTTCTCATATTTTCAATTATCCTTTTGATATTTAATGCACAAGTTAAAAAGCCCACGATTCACTTTTATCACCTCGTATCTCAGAGACAAATATGAACTGGAACTGGACTTCAAGAGATACTGGGAAGAGTTTCGTTCATCATCGTCAGAGAAGGTTCGTGCACACAATTTATCTTTTAGACATTTGTAAAAGTGCTGACACATGCTTATTAATGGTATTTATTATGCAGGAGAAAGAAAAGGCCTTGAATATGACTGTTGACATCTTTTGTAGATTCGTAAAGCAACATTCTAATGTAGCACAGTTGATTACCATGTACGATAATGATTTCACCTCACTTCATCTATAGCATTTATAAATTTGTAATGTTTCTTGTTTATACACACATTTATTCTTATCACAAAATTGTCTTTTTTTCTTTGTTATTCAGCTCATGTTGCTTCACCTTTTAGTGTTTATATCTTTTTTAGAAAGGCTAACTCACACATCACTAAATCCTAATTCTAAATCCAGTAATCCACTCCTTTGTCCACAATGGGACTTGAATCTTCAACCTCTTGTGGATGGACACATTAATCCAAAATCTACACCTTTATAGGGTTTATACTTTATATTGTGTAATAACTCTAATATGAGATCCCAGTGAAGTTATATCTTGAATGAAAAATCATGTGATTCAAAACTTAAAAGCTATCTTAGTTCTTGAGGAGCAATTATTCTTTTGCTGAATTACACTGCAGCATAGACTATTTGTTTGGATACAGTTTGAACTTATTTCTTTAGTTTATTCTGACTTTAGCAGCTATTATTGATTTGCAGGTTAGTAGAGACACACATATTTTCTTTTGTTGTGGGTAGAGCATTTGTTACTGATATTGAAAAGTTAAGATTAAGCAGCAAAGCACGATTATTGGAGATTGAAAGTTTAATAGGCTATTTTTCTGAGACCACCGAGGTTTGTATGGAAATCTCTCTCTCTCTCTCTCTCTATATATATATATATATATATATATATATATATATATATATATATGTATATATATGTATATATATATATGTATATATATATATACATATATATATATATACATATATATATATATACATATATATATATATATACATACATATATATATATACATATATATATATATATACATATATATATATATGTATATATATATATATATATATATATATATATATATATATATATATATATATATATATATATATATATATATATACCTCTTAAATAAAGTTATAAATTGTTCAATCTTTTTCTCTCTGTTTTTCGGCAGGATGGTATTCAGCCTGGTTCAAATCTTCTGCAGGCAGTGGAATACCTTGTATCTGGTGTATGTTGGAACTTTTAAATATTTTTTTTAGTGTGATATCTTTACTTTGAAAATCCTTTTATATGAGTTAATACTATGTTGTTTGCAGCCTATTGATAAACAATCTCTTCTCGATTCTGGGATCTTATGTTGTCTTGTTCATATCCTCAATGCCCTTTTGGGTCCTGATGGAATAGTTACAAGGCAAAAAGTTACTTCCACTGAAGATGAGCCAGAAGTTACGGATGACACAGGTCCAGATCGACGGCTTGAGGTATTTTATGTTTTGTAACATATGTTTATATACCCTTTATATAATCACATAGTTTAATAAGTTTGTCTTTCAAATATTTTATTTTTGAAGGTAGAGGGCAGTGTTGTGCATATTATGAAGGCATTGGCAAGTCATCCTGCCGCTGCTCAGAGTTTAATTGAAGACAAATCACTTCAGTTACTCTTTGAAATGGTTGCCAATGGATCTTTAATTTTATTTTCAAGATATAAAGAAGGTCTTGTACCCTTGCACAGTATTCAGCTCCATAGACATGCAATGCAGGTGATCTTTGAACTTAATAAATTAATGTGGTTGTATGTATGTCGAGACTAATATATGAGCCATCATGCATGTTATTTTGATTATCTTTACCATTGTTATTTTATATCTCTGGACATATAAAGAGGAAGTATTGCTGTTTTGCGATAATTTTACCATCATTAAGCATATCTTGTTTTAGTTCTATTGTCATTTGTTATCTTGTTATCCAGATACTTGGTCTTCTTATAGCTAATGACAATGGAAGCACGGCCAAGTACATAAGGAAGCATCAACTGGTAATGCTCACGTTTTATCCCTCTGTATTATATTTGTTCTGCTACGCTTTAAATATTCGTATTACAAGAACTATTATTATCATTATTATTTTATTTTTGAAAAAATCAATTCAGGATGTTGGAAACACCTAATAGTCCTTTGCCTTGACTTTAAGCCGTTCTACCTATTTCCATTTTAGCTATTTTTAAGTTATATTATAAACCAAATTGACCCATTTTCTGATTTTCATGTAAGCAAGTTGAAACTGCCCTCACTATGAATTAGCAAATATAGTACTTAGAGAAAGTAAGTAAAGCCACAATTTAACACCTTAGTGTCGCTAGCAAAACAAAGTTATTCAGTTTTAGGGGTAAGACAATTATATCAGAACGTGTTAGAGTGTCAAACACGCACAATAAACAAAAGGAAGAAATGACACAAAGAATTACATGTATGATGGTATGGTACTATGGTTGTATTAAAATCATCTAGGGTAAAACTTCCCAACCAACAAAACATTAAATTAGGCAACATGCCATAATCAGACAGTTAGGACCAGCGGCCTCTTGGCTAGCCTCCACTAACAGAACTTTTAGTCCAGATTGCATTATAACTTTCTTGTTTCACACTTTGACCTAGGGGAATTCGAGTATGAAATAATAGTTATCTTTTTGTTTCACACTTTCACCTAGGGGGATTCAAGTTATTGTTTTAATTTTAATGGCAACATGCACCTAAAGTTTTGGTGTATTATGTGCATCACGAAAAATAATCAAGTCATCCTCATTAATAGACTTCAATTCTCTTAAAGAAACTTTTGGGAGTGCACATTCTTTTTCTGTTAGACCAAATTGACAGATGTGATACAATTATTAATCACATGCAGTTGAAAGTACTGCTAACTGCTGTGAGGGACTTCAAACCAGAAACTGGAGACCCTGCATATACAATGAGCATCGTGGACTTGTTACTTGAATGCATAGAACTATCATATAGACCTGGTCAGTTTTGTTTCCCTCTGGCTTAAACACGGACTGATATATTTGCTTATAAGAATCACCGATGCTGTATATAACTCTTTTAATATAATTTCCAATTTACTAGCTTCTGTTAACTTCAAACTGCAATACTGCACTTCAACTAATGTGTTATTCATATCTTGTGTAGCAATTTGCCTTTATTTTTTAATCATATGTATTTTTATAGAGGTGGCACTGTCAATCTACTTGATGAATGGGCAGATTTGAGTTATGTTATATAAAATAGGAAAAAGAGGTTTCTTAAAGCATGGGGTCAAATCTGCTGAACAGGTCAAACTGACACATAATTGAATCATTTTATTATTGGAATAGTATAACTTTTGTAATTGTACTTGATATACTAATTAAATATAAAAAAATGGACAAAAATGTTTTGGCTCAAACCAACCTGATTCTACTTGTTTCGACCCATACCCAAAAAATTATCCATTTTAACTGCTTACCCAACCTGCACATCATTTGTACTTACATGTTTGCTTTCAGATCGATGAATTTTTATATTATTTCCTGGCCTACCCCAACTAGCTTAGGAACAAAGAATTGTTGCTTTTATTGTCTAAAGTTTTCTCATGATGCCTACTGAAAACAATATGGTCTGTAGAGGCTGGTGACATCAGGCTAAGGGAGGACATTCGTAATGCTCATGGGTACCAGTACCTTGTTCAATTTGCATTAGTTCTTTCAAAAGATCACAAATTTGAAATTAGTGAGTCAGCAATGGAGGACACCTCATCACAAGGTCTCTCACTCACTTTGTCCAGATTGCTCGATGTTCTAGTCAATTTATCTCAAACAGGTCCAAGTGATAGCAGGCTAACCGGGTCAAAGGGTAACCGCAAAAGTCGAACTTCATCTTCTGACCGCTTTCCGGATGACAATTGGGAAAAAGACAGTTATAAAGTCAAAGATATCGACGCTATCCAAGTTTTACAAGACATTTTTCTAAAAGCAGACAGCAGGGATCTGCAAGCAGAAGTACTAAATAGAATGTTCAAGATTTTCTCGAGTCATTTAGAGAATTACATGCTTTGTCAGCAATTACGGACCGTGCCCTTATTAATTTTAAATATGGGTGGTTTTCCGCCTTCTTTGCAAGAAATTATCCTTAAAATTCTTGAATATGCAGTAACAGTTGTTAACTGCATACCTGAACAAGAATTACTTGCACTTTGCTGCTTATTGCAACAACACATAACTTCTGAATTGAAACACACGATATTGTCATTCTTTATAAAGTTATTATCATTTGATCAACAATACAAAAAGGTTTTGCGGGAAGTTGGTGTGTTGGAAGTTTTGTTAGATGATCTTAAGCAGCACAAGTTTCTCTTGGGTCCAGAGCATGGTAATGGCAATTATGGTAATGATTTAGTAAGGCAGTCAAACTCCAGCAGCTTTAAGAAACATTTAGACATTAAAAATGCAATCATTTCATCTCCAAAATTATTGGATTCGGGTTCGGGAAAGTTTTCTCTTTTTGAAACTGAAGGCACAGTTTCGGTTGCTTGGGATTGTTTGTTTTATTTGTTGAAGAAAGCGGAACAGAATCAAGTGACATTCCGCTCTGCTAATGGCGTAAACACAACTCTTCCTTTTTTGGTGTCTGATATTCACCGCCCTGGCGTTCTTCGTGTGTTATCATGTTTAATAATTGAAGATGCTGCACAGGTTGGCGAAATATAATGTTTGATTCTTAAGCTTCTATATGACTAATTTTTTTTTTTATCTTTCATGAAACCCCCTTATGTATCCCTTTCTTCCTCCAAGTCATTATTGTAATGAAATCTTGTGTATATTAGTGCCCTACTATTAATGTTAAGGGCATATAAGGTAACCAAATTTGATTCAGTATACTATTACAGGACTGTCTTTTTTGTTTTGCCTGGAACTAAACCCTTATGGTTAATTCTTTCTTGATAAAACCCTCAAGCCCTTGAAAATTGGAAAAAAACATTGTTGGTAGCCTGAAAGAATTTGGATATCTTTTTATGCAATTAAGCTTATTACTAAAGTGTTATCATTGTTAAATTTCATGTAAGGTCGAAATCTATGTGTATTTCCAAGTTGAAAGAGGCGCCTCATTTGAAATCCAAATTTCTAGCCCTTTCACATGCTTCATATTATTAAGGATTTTATATATATTTTTAATTTCTTCAACTTCTAATGATCAGATACAAGCGTCATGCTTAGACGTACATGTGTATGTTTTCTGTTTTATCATTGAAATTAAAGTACCGAGATTGACCCACAATTCTATATTTCATTAAGGTTCATTCTGAGGAACTGAGCATACTGGTCGAAATTTCAAAGAGTGGAATGGTTACAAGTGCTTTAGGATCTCAATATGACCTGCATAATGATGCAAAATGTGATATATTTGGAGCACTATGGCGTGTTCTAGGAGCTAATACTTCTGCTCAAAGAGTATTTGGTGAAGCCACAGGGTTTTCTCTTCTCTTAACAACACTGCATAGTTTCCAGGGAGATAAAACACAGATTGAATCAGCTTTTTTGCCCATTTGCATGAAAGTTTTCACATACTTACTGCGGGTAACAACAGCTGGAGTGTGCAATAATGCTGTCAATAGGGAAAAATTAAACACAATTCTGTCTTCACATACCTTTTATGATCTTTTATCGGAGTCTGGTTTGATTTGTGTGGAGTGTGAAAGGCAATTAATGCAGTTGCTTCTTGAACTTGCACTAGAGATAGTAATTCCGCCTTTTTCTACTCATGAAACAAATGTTGTTGGAAACTCGTCTGCAAGCTTTTCAATAACCACTCAATCGGGCCCGGTAATTCCCAACCAAGAGAGAATATATAATGCCGGTGCACTTAAGGTTTTGATACGTTCATTGTTACTCTTTACTCCAAAACTGCAGCTGGAGTTGCTGAAATTTATTGAAGAACTTGCTTGTGCTGGCCCGTTTAATCAAGAAAACCTAACTTCTGCCGGTAACTAACTTTCTTTACATGAGGTTGGGCAGGTCTGGTAAAGGGTCACAGTTGGGTTCAGAATCGTTTCTTGTTATAAGACATAATGAGTCCGTGACTAGGTGGACCTGCTACACTTTTTGGTCAAAATAATGTTCTTCTATTATATTTCATCAGCGTTTAAGATTTAATTACACAATATTTTATTTCAATTATAATCTAATGCTTTGATTAGAAAGATTTAGGAGGTTTTATGCGTTAAAGTTACCCCTTGGGTGTATTTTTTGCTTTTTATGTGTTTGACCTGATGGGCATAAAACATAACCAGAATCGACCCATTTATAAGCCAGTGGGTCGAATCTAACACCTCTAACTAGAAACAACCCTTATCCTCTTTTTGCCATGTGTTATTTTTGCAGGCTGCGTAGAACTTCTTTTGGAGACAATACATCCCTTCCTTTCAGGCTCATCCTCTCTGCTTTCCTATGCTTTAAAGATTGTTGAAGTACTCGGGGCGTACAGGTTAAAACTTTTTCATGTTTTGAAATTATATCTTAATTGTTCATCACTTCATCTTCCCATGAAATGATATTCCTCAATTCACACCTAGATTTATCATTTCCCACATTGAAAGAGTCTTTAGAAAACTAAAGGAATGAAAAGGTAACCCAACTTTGGTACAATTTCTTTTTCTATTGGTAACTAACTCTTTGTAGGCCAGCAAAAAATCCATCATAGTTCATAAAATTTGATAGAAGGTAACCTGCTTTAATTTTGATTAAGGTAATAGGACCCTATAATGGTTCTAAATGATGATGTGCCAACTAGGTTGTTGGTAACTTTTGACCTTATTGCCTTTTTTTTCAAATGACACCTAAAAAGTCTGTATCTTAGGTAATTACCTCAAATCAGAAGTTTTGACGCTTTGATGATTTTCAGGCTTAAAATTGGAAGGTGGACTGTAATTGTTGAACAAATGGAGTGAATACCTTTTAAAATATTCAACTGTATGTATGTGGTTTCAGGTTATCAGCAGCAGAACTTAGAATGATTATAAGATGTCTTCTGCAAGTGCGACAGAGGAACCCTGGTCATATTCTTGTTAATATGATCGAAAAGATAGTTACTATGCAAGACACGACTTTAGAAAAAGTTCCTCTGGCACCCTTTATAGAAATGGATATGAGAAAAATAGGTTATGCATCAATACATGTGTCATTAGGAGAGAGATCATGGCCTCCTGCTGCAGGTTATTCATTTGTTTGTTGGTTTCAATATCGAAATTTTTTGAAATCAACCACAAAAGACTCAGAATCTTCCAAATCCGTCTTCTCTAGAAGAAATACAACCACCACGCGTCCACAAGTCTTGCGAATTTTCTCGGTTGGTTCTACAGATGGTGGTGATACATTCTATGCGGAACTTCGTCTTCAAGATGATGGAACTTTGACCCTTGCAACCAGCAATTCATCATCTTTGACCTTTTCAGGCTTAGACTTAAATGAAGACCAATGGCATCATCTCGCAGTGGTTCATAGCAAACCGAATGCTTTGGCAGGATTATTCCAAGCTAGTGTTGCGTATGTTTATCTTAATGGGAAGCTTAGACACACAGGACGGCTAGGATATTCCCCCTCCCCCGCTGGCAAGTCTCTTCAGGTAACCATTGGGACACCAATAACATGTGCGCGGGTCAGTGACTTGTCGTGGACACTACGGTCTTGCTATCTGTTTGAAGAAGTGTTGACACCAGGATCCATTTATTTTATGTATATTCTGGGCAGAGGGTATAGAGGTCTTTTTCAAGACATGAATCTTTTGCAGTTTGTCCCGAACCAGGCTTGTCGTGGAGGCAGTATGGCCATTTTAGATTCTTTAGAAACGGATTTGACATTGACTTCTAGTAGTCAGAGGGGTGAGAGTGGTAATAAGCAAGGAAACCCAAGAACAGATCGTAGTGGAATGGTTTGGGATTTTGAAAGATTAGGGAATCTTTCATTACAGCTGTCTGGAAGGAAACTTATATTTGCATTTGATGGAACATCTACTGAAGCCTTTCCAGCTACTGGAACTTTGTCAATGCTCAATCTGGTTGATCCTTTATCAGCTGCTGCTTCCCCTATTGGAGGTCTGTTATGAATTATATATATGACGCTAGAATTTGTAAAGTTATATCATGGTTTATCCTTGATGGGTAAAATGGCAAAGCGAAAAGGGTAATTGGTTGAAAAGTCACCCAAACTGTATTTTTTAGTGTTTATCTAAAATTCCAAATTTTATTTTAATAACACTTTTTTTTTGGAATTATAACACATTAACTATACATGAAAAACAGACAAAGAAATGTTCAGGGTTTAAACCTGACCAGATCTGTTTCGTCATGCGTCAAAAGCAATCTGGTTCAAGCCAACTTGTTTCGATTTATTACCCAACCCGCCCGTGTTGCCACTAGCTTGGGTGATTTTACAAGTTTCTTAGAACTATTCTGCTTTTTGCGAATGGTTCTGCTGGTGGCCTTTTTTCTTCTCTTCTCTTTCCTTGCCTTGTTTTTCTATTTTTATTTTTTATTTTGGGTTTTTTTTGGTTTTTTTTTGGGGGGGGGGGGGGGTGCTAAAGCTAGTCACTTCTGGATGGAAGGGCATGGATAGAAGTGGCTTTGTTGGCTTTATACCCCCTAACGGGCCAAATGGTAAAGTTAAAAGACTTTGGTAAAACATGCTAATTGGGCCTGATGGGTCAAAAGTCACCCAAAGTGTATTCAAATACTTGTAACAGCCTAGAGCGCTTTAATTTAAAAAAGAGAGATTGTCACTTCAATAAAATGTGTTTGTTGATTCATATTTAATACACTATTTGACTATTTGTCAATAATTATTTTTAAAGGACAAAAAGTTTTTGACGAGTCAAACCGACTCAACCTATTGCTTGAAACGCCCCCACCCCCTACCCCACACACACAACTACCGATTTTGCTATCTCTACTCATCATGGATTTGAATCATATCAACAGCCTACATGGCTCTTATAATTAATTCTGCTGCTGTTTTCTCTTTTACCATTATTCATGTTTACTTTTCTTCCCCAGGCATACCACGCTTTGGACGTCTTCATGGTGATGTGTATGTATGCAAGCATTGTACAATTGGTGAAACCATACGGCCCATTGGTGGAATAGCTGTTGTCTTGGCCCTAATTGAAGTAGCAGAAACCCGTGAAATGCTACACATGGCATTAACACTGCTTGCATGTGCACTTAATCAAAATCCACAAAATATTAGAGACATGCAAGCATTTAGAGGATATCACTTACTAGCTCTCTTTCTTCATTCAAGAATGTCGATGTTTGATATGCGTTCACTTGAGATATTTTTTCAAATTGCTGCTTGTGAGGCTTCATTTCCTGAACTGAAAAAGCCAGAAGAAATTCAGAATAATATCTCACCTTCAATGTCTGTTAATGAAACCACCTTTGACGAGCTTAGTTTAACCAAATCCCGTGATGAAGTTTCTTCGGATGGTTCGCATGATGACATGGATGATTTTTCTATGCAAAAAGACACTTTTAGCCATATCTCAGAACTTGATGACGACATGCCTCCCGAAACATCAAATTGCATAGTTCTTTCAAATGCTGATATGGTTGAGCATGTGTTATTAGACTGGACTGTTTGGGTAGCAGCTGAAATTCCAATACAAATTACTCTTCTCGGGTTTCTTGAAAATCTCGTTTCAATGCATTGGTACCGGAATCATAATCTCACGATTTTGAGAAGAATTAATCTTGTACAGCATCTACTTGTAACACTCCAGAGAGGTGATGTTGAGGTACCTGTACTAGAAAAATTAGTTGTTCTTTTAGGAGTTATCTTGGAGGATGGCTTTGTCATTTCCGAACTTGAACATGTTGTCCGGTTTGTGATTATGACTTTTGAGCCCCCAGAACTAACCTCACGTGTTCAAATTACGAGAGAGCCAATGGGGAAACATGTTATTGTTAGAAATATGCTGCTTGAGATGCTAATTGATCTTTTAGTCACAATAACATCAGAAGATCTTCTTGAACAATGGCATAAAATTGTTTCGTCAAAACTAATAACTTATTTTCTTGATGAAGGTGTTCATCCCACAAGTATGAGATGGATCATGACTCTTCTTGGTGTTTGTCTTACCTCATCTCCTACTTTTGCTCTCAAATTTAGAACAAGTGGTGGGTATCAAGGGTTGATGAGAGTGCTACCAAGTTTCTATGATTCCCCTGATATTTATTATGTTCTATTTTGTTTAATATTCGGGAAGCCAGTGTATCCAAGATTACCGGAAGTCCGAATGTTGGATTTCCATGCCCTTATGCCGAATGATGGGAATAACATTGAATTCAAGTTCTTAGAACTTTTGGATTCGGTAGTTGCGATGGCGAAATCAACATTCGATAGGTTGTCTATCCAGACCCAAGTTGGTGGCGGTCATGTGGCGGAGCTTGTAGACGGAGATGCAGAAATGAGTGGGGACCTTCAGGGTGAGGCTTTGATGCACAAAACTTATGCCGCCCGTCTTATGGGTGGTGAGGCCTCGGCTCCCGCGGCTGCATCATCGGTTCTTAGGTTTATGGTTGACCTAGCCAAAATGTGTCCTCCCTTTTCTGCTGTTTGCAGACGAGCTGAGTTTCTTGAGAGCTGCATCGATCTTTATTTCTCCTGTGTCAGGTCTTGCATTCTCTTGGTTTTTTAATTATTAAGGTTGCAGGTGGCAAATTGCATGGGCTGGGAATGTTGGGATTTTAATCAATATGAGTTCCAGTCAAAAGGCAAAACAAGTTAGCTTTAGTGCAGATCTAAACAAGCTGGGTTTGGCTGACCCAACAACACTTTTTTGTTCGTTTTTTGAGAAATATGATTACACAAACTATTATTCAAATGGGTATCTAATATTTTTGATAAAAATGATTCAAGGGGCTTTAACCATTTGAATTACAGGTGGGCAAGGGCGGGCTGAATAACTGTCTGTAATTTTTTGCATAGGTTGGGATGGGGTGTCCCGATAACACATTTCTGTTCTATTTAAAAGTTATAATCAATAATTTAATGCATCCCTTTTATTTTCACCTATTTTTTAACAATTTAATCCATTAGAGAAAACCATTTAATTTGTTTGTGATAAGCTATAAACACGTATATGTGTGCCTCTATGAAAGATTATGGTGGTCTTTAGTTTCCTAATTATTTTAGCTTCTTCATCCAATGTTTGTAGGTCTGCTCATGCTGTGATGATGGCAAAAGAGCTATCAATAAAGACAGAAGACAAAAGCATGAATGATGCTGATGATACTAGTAGTTCTCAGAACACGTTTTCCAGCTTGCCACATGAGCAAGAAGAGTCTGTTAAAACCTCCATAAGCCTCACAAGCTTCCCTCCTGTACAAGGAAGTGCAAGTTCTGAAGACACCCCCATTTCCTCGGACAACATCGATGGAATCAAAACTGAGAATAGCACAGTGTTGTCTCCACTTGAATCACAAAAGTCAACCAAAGAAGTTGGCCAACTATCGGACAGCAAGCAGTTCAATTTCCATGATCTCAAAATCGCTCCAGTTAATGTTCACCCAACGGGTTCACCGGGTTCTCCATCTTTAAGTATATATGATTCGCCGATTTTATCCGAGAGGTCAAATTCTAGGTTTCAGTCGGTACCCTCTCCATCACAGGTTCTTGGTTTTCCATCTTGGCTTGGATCAGCTGCATCTCCTTCCGTGGAATCTTCTGTATCTTTTAACGAGTTCGAGTCAACTCCTGACCTGAACGCCAACCCCTCATCCCAAATACCAGCAAATTCATTTTCCACAGTTAATCCAAAACTGCTTCTTGATGTGGACGATTCTGGTTATGGCGGTGGTCCTTGTTTTGTGGCGGCAACCGCCATTCTTGACTTCCTGGTGGAAGTTCTTGCTGATTTTGTTACTGATCATATAAAAGCAACACCCATTATCGAAACCATTTTGGAAACCGTCCCTTTGTATGTGGATTCCGAATCTGTATTGGTTTTCCAAGGTTTGTGTCTTACTAGACTAATGAACTTTCTAGAAAGACGGCTCCTGCGTGATGATGAAGAAGATGAGAAAAAACTTGATAAAACCCGATGGTCCTTGAATTTAGATGCATTGTGTTATATGATAGTGGATCGTGTATATATGGGTGCATTTCCCCAACCAGCTGCTGTACTTAAGGCAATTGAGTTTTTGTTATCTATGTTACAGCTGGCAAATAAAGATGGTAGAATTGAACAGGCACCACCAGCTGGAAAAGGAATTTTGTCAATTGGAAGAGGAACAAAACAACTCGATACTTATGTACCCTCGGTTTTTAAAAACATGAATCGGGTTATAATGTACTGTTTTCTTCCTTCTTTTTTGATATCAATAGGTGAAGATGAATTTCTTTCACGATTAGGGTTGCAAATCGAGCCAAGAAAGAGATTATTCACCAATGGTTCACAAGACGATAACGTGATTGACATATGCACAGTTCTACAGTTATTAATGGCTCATAGACGAATAATATTTTGCCCTAGTAATCCTGATACGGATTTGACTTGCTGCCTTTGTATAAACTTGATCTCGCTTTTACGTGATCATAGACCGAATGCACGGAACTTAGCCGTGGACATCCTGAAACATCTTTTGGTTCACCGGCGAGCAGCACTTGAGGACCTGCTTGTTTCAAAACCAAACCAAGGTCCGGTTTTGGATGTTTTACATGGTGGGTTTGATCTACTTCTTACTGGGCGTGTGACCACTTTTTTTGATTGGCTTTCTATGTCAGAGCTAATTGTTAATAGAACTTTGGAACAATGTGCTGCCATTATGTGGGTCCAGTATGTTGCGGGATCCGTTAAGTTCCCGGGAGTTCGAATTAAAGGTATGGATGTTCGTCGTAAGAAAGAAATTGGTAGGAAATCACGAGATTCAATGAAATTGGATCAAAGACATTGGGAACAGGTTAACGAAAGGAGAATTGCACTGGAATTGGTTCGTGATGCAATGTCAACTGAACTGAGAGTTGTTCGTCAGGATAAATATGGGTGGGTTCTTCATGCTGAGAGTGAATGGCAAACACATCTTCAACAACTTATACACGAGCAAGGGATATTCTCATTGCCCAAATCGGGTTCAACCGATGAGCCCGAATGGCAACTTTGCCCGATTGAAGGCCCGTTTAGAATGCGCAAGAAGTTGGAGCGTTGCAAATTGAAAATCGACACGGTCCAACACATATTAAGTGGGAAATTTGAATCTGAAAAGGAGAAAACGGTAAATGATGATAGTAATTCTGATTCCAATTCTGATGCGGGTCCTGATCGTTTTGTTGATCTTTTAATGAATGACGCAAAGCAGGAATCATTTGAAGATGAAATGTATGATGAATCAATATTTAAGGATGCAGATGGTGTGAAAGTTGGATGGAATAACATTGATAGGGATATGGAGAGTAGCATTAATGATGAAAGTCTTCATTCGGCTGCTGAATTCAGTATGAAGTCCAGCTCAGCAACTGCACCGTTTTCAGAAAGCATTCAAGAAAAATCGATTTTAAGTTCTCCAAAGAAGTCATCTTCAACAAGATTTGATGATACCAAGGCAATTGAGGATAAGCTGGATAAGGAATTAAGTAACAATGGGGATTATTTGATCCGTCCTTATTTGTTACCTGCTGAGAAAATTAAGTTCAAATACAACTGTGAACGAGTTGTGGGTCTTGATAAGCATGATGGGATATTTCTTATTGGTGAACTTTGTTTATATGTGATAGAGAATTTCTACATTGATGAATCGGGTTGCATCTGTGAGAAAGAGTGCGAGGATGAACTTTCAGTTATTGATCAAGCTTTAGGTGTAACAAAAGATTTCTCTATGAGTACGGACTCACAGTCAAAGATGGCATCATCATGGGGTATGACTGTAAAATCACATAGTGGAGGGCGGGCTTGGGCCTACAATGGTGGCGCATGGGGGAAGGAAAAAGTGACTAACAGTGGTAACATACCGCATTTATGGCGAATGTGGAAGCTTAATAGTGTTCATGAGATTTTGAAACGGGATTATCAATTACGTCCTGTTGCTGTTGAGATATTTAGTATGGATGGATGCAATGATCTTCTGGTTTTCCATAAAAAGGAGCGCGAGGAGGTTTTTAAGAATTTGTTGGCCATGAATCTTCCTAGAAACAGCATGTATGTTGTTCTTCTCTCATAGATTTAGTTTATATCTTTGTCTGGAGATGGCAATACATGTGGATTGGGTAATGGGTAAAAATGTGTGGATGGTGTGTTCCTATGGGACTCACTTGAACCTAATCACTTTCAATTTAAAGAAATGAACTTTTCAATACGTAACTAGTTTGTTGAATATGATTACAAAAATTATATAATATTCATTAAAAATCTCTGAGGGTTTTGTGCAATGAAAATACAACTTGGCAGACTTTCGCCCGTTTCCATTTTAAGCTATTCCTGCAACTCATAAGTAAATGGTTGAAACTTCTACCTCCATCTATACCTAGTTTGATAATTGTCTTACTGAGTTTGAGTTCCTGTTTAAACGTCTCAACTGAGTTTACTCATTAAAAATTGTCCGGATTGTAATGTGCCAGCATGTGAAACTTTTAGGATTTCCAAAATGGGTCAGGTTAAGTTGACCTGCCACCACTATATTTTGTCTTTTGTTTTAAACTTCTATTGATATATCAACACTTATTAGAATGACTATCCATTTTCATGAACAAAGCTAGTATTAGCCTTTTAAGTAGTAGCAAGAGCTATGCACTTACTGATTTATTTCCCTTGAAACAGGTTGGACACAACAATTTCTGGATCAGTGAAACAAGAAAGTGCTTTTAAAATTATGGCCAAATCCTTCTCTAAGAGATGGCAAAATGGAGAAATTAGTAATTTCCAGTACTTGATGCATCTCAACACACTTGCAGGTCGTGGGTACAGTGATCTTACACAATATCCGGTCTTCCCGTGGGTTTTGGCGGATTATGAAAGTGAAAATCTTGACTTAACGGATGAAAAATCTTTCCGGAGACTTGACAAACCCATGGGCTGTCAAACAGAGGAGGGAGAAGATGAGTTCAAGAAAAGGTTGGATTTGATTTATCTAGAGCCATTTTCTTATTAATCGGCTGGGCTATGTTCTATCTTTAACAAGTCTATTGGGTAAAATAGAAAAATTGCTTATAAAAATGTATAAGTATAAAACCTCCTAAATCACTTTATTCTTAGTTTATTACTGAATTAATATGATTTTTTGCAGTTAACTTTAACAGATTAGTTATTTACATATAAGAATTGGAGAAAAAGTATTCTTAATTAAAGCTTACCTGTTTTTGACTTTTATGTGACCCACACATGTTCTACCTGTAATCTATACTTTTCTCCTGCAGAAACTTGGGCACTTTGATTACTTGGGAAATTGGGTTTATTATTTTTCTTTCTTTTCTGCTTTTTGGCAGGTATGAAAGCTGGGATGATCCTGACATACCCAAATTTCATTACGGGTCTCACTATTCTAGTGCTGGGATTGTCCTTTTCTATCTTCTAAGGTTGCCACCATTTAGTACCGAGAATCAAAAGCTACAGGGTGGTCAGTTTGACCATGCCGACCGCCTTTTCAATAGTGTACGTGACACATGGTCAAGTGCTGCTGGAAGAGGCAACACATCAGATGTAAAAGAACTCATTCCAGAATTCTTTTATATGCCAGAATTCTTGGAGAACAGATTTGGTCTTGACCTTGGAGAGAAACAATCAGGGGAAAAGGTATGTTTGTGGTTTCCTTTTCATGATTTTATCTTAATTTCCTGTCGAAATTGTTTCTTAATTTACAAATGTTGAGAGTTGTGGTTGCAGATTGGGCTTGTTGGTTGATGGGCCAAATTTGGTTTGGGTCAAATTAGGTTTTTTATACTGTTCAAAATGGCCTGGTCCGGATCTGCCAATATGCTTGTGTTTTTCTTTTTCTTTTTATTTTATTAAATGACTGCACAGAAAAATCTGTGTATGTTCAATTAATGTATGAAGTTATGATTACTAAACTATATATTAAACAAATATGAGAATTTGAGCGTTACGTTTGTTCGAGATAAATATAACCCAAATCGACCTGTTGTATGACCGGATAGTTTCTTTCCAGGTTGGAGATGTTGGGTTACCTCCTTGGGCCAAGGGTAGTGCAAGAGAGTTCATCAGAAAGCACAGGGAGGCTCTTGAATCTGAGTATGTTTCTGAGAATTTGCATCACTGGATTGACCTCATATTTGGTTATAAACAGCGTGGAAAGGTGAGTATTAATGTTTATTTTAACAAGTTACAATAATCGATTTAAACGCATGTCAAAACATTCTCTTAAGTTTCTGCTTTCACAGGCGGCTGAGGAAGCTGTCAATGTTTTCTACCATTACACATACGAGGGGAATGTTGACATAGATGCAGTTGCAGATCCTGCAATGAAGGCTTCCATTTTAGCTCAAATCAATCACTTTGGACAAACACCTAAACAGCTATTTCAGCGGGCCCATCCCAAGAGAAAGAAAGATAAAAAACCGCCAGTAAATCCACTCAAGTACTCTAATTACCTTGTTCCACACGAGATTCGTAAAAGTGCATCTTCCATAGCACAAATTGTTACATCAAATGACAAGATTCTCATGGTGGGCCCCAACAATCTGTTAAATCCCCGAACCTATGCCACTTATGTTGCATGGGGTTTCCCTGACCGGAGTTTAAGATACATGAGCTATGATCAAGATAAGCTCCTTTCAACCCATGAAAACCTTCATGGTGGCAACCAGATCCAGTGTGCCAGTGCTAGCCATGATGGTCAGGTCCTAGTCACCGGTGCAGACGATGGTTTGGTTTGTGTTTGGCGGGTTGGGGGCTTCAGTGCTCCCCGTGCACCACGAACCTTACAATTGGAAAAAGCACTTTCAGCTCATACGGCTAAAATCACGTGTCTTCATATATGCCAGCCGTATATGATCATTATAAGCGGTTCAGATGACTGCACCGTGGTCTTGTGGGATCTTAGCTCATTGGTTTTCATTAGACAGCTTCCAGTGTTCTCGTCTCCGGTTTCGGCTATTTATATGAACGAACTAACGGGTGAAATTGTGACAGCTGCAGGGATCATGCTTGCAGTTTGGAGTATAAACGGTGATTGTTTAGCTGTTGTTAACACTTCACAACTTCCATCCGATTTCATCGTGTCAGTGACCACTTGTACCTTTTCTGATTGGCTGGAAACCAACTGGTATGTATCTGGTCATCAGAGTGGTGCGGTTAAGGTCTGGCAAATGGTTCATAGCTCTAGCGAAAGTGTCCAAACCCCAACCCAAACCCAAAACCAGACATTTGGGTTAGGGTTAGGTGGTCAGGTGCCTGAGTACACGCTGGTTCTACGAAAGGTGCTCAGGGGTCATAAACACTCGGTCACCGCCCTTCATCTAACAAGCGACTTGAAACAGCTTTTGAGTGGTGATTCGAGTGGCCATTTGATTTCATGGACATTACCAGATGAAACCTTGAGGAATTCTATTAGACGGGGGTGAGTTTAGGTTTCTATTAAGGTAATCGTGAAAATGTTTGTGTCTGTAACCTAACGGGGTTGGTGTCCATCCTTCTAACACGAAACGGGCTGGCCGGGAACTACAAGAAGAACAAGATAGGCTGATGGCGAGTGCAGTCGCGGCACACGGGCTTTGTGGGACCCAGAGGTGTTTGGTTTTTTGTTATTATGAAGTACTAGTGTACATAGAAGGGGTTAATTTAGATGATATAATTTGGATTTGTATAGGTAAGGGAGTTTGGTCTTTCAATTGCCCCTATTTTGGCCCGGGGAATATAGTTGTGTTGTGTTGTGTTATTGTCATTTATTTTGTAAGGATATTATGAACTTACATATATGATTTCAAATCAATAGTTTACTTTCACCACTCTAGTCTGGTTGCAAAGGTAAAAATATAAAAGGAAATGCTGGTTAAGGGATACCATGTTTGGTTAAAATTGGAAGGCTAGCGGTGCCGGCTTGAACGAGTGAACCTCAACATGTCTTGTATATTTATTCATGTCAAAGATATTAACCCTAATATGTTGTGTTGGTGTCATGTTTTTGGTTAACTTGCTTAATGTTCATTTTTAAATAATGGGTAATATTTGATAATAATTAACAGCTAATGGATTCAGCTTTAGTGACCATTTATTTTTAATAATTGGGGTATTTTTAGTTGTCATATTCCTTGTTACTTGCTTTCTATTAATGAACTTGAGTTTGATATATGTAACTCAGAGGAACTAGATGGAAAGAGTTAAGAATTGTAAAAGTGGTAATAGGTAGTTATGAATAATGAAAAAAGTTGCTAAGAGTTGGTCATGAGTTAAAGATTGCTTGGAGTCTTGATCTTTTATTTGGGGTGTGTTGAGTTGTTTATTTGTAGAATAGGCTGGATTTAATAAAATCTATTTTTACGTTATGACTAGTAAAGTTATACATAAGAAAGGAGAGTGTATGATCTCGTGAATTATATCTGAATAAATCTGGAATCATAGAGAATTTTAACATGTAATAATCAAATTTTTATGATAACGTTCCTTTAAATAGTTCCTCAAGAATCTAAATAAACACTTCAAAAAACCCTAAACTTAAATGGGTAACAAGTTAACCAATTTATTAGACGAAATTCGCGCTAACCCCTTTTATTAAATGGATCGTGTTTGGTTGACTTTGTTTAATAAACGAGCTATATTAGCCAACCTCTAACATGACTATTTTTGTGTTGTGTTAGAAATTACCGCTCCTAGGCCCTGACGTTGTCCATACAGCCAATGAGGCCCTCGTCACCTCGACCACCACTGCATTTAAACTTTTTTTTAACAAACTTAGAGATCAAACATAATTATTTTATCAACCAAATGCATCACAAATTATATATTCTTTAACATTTTTTTTAATTTTTTTCAGATATACGGATTCCTACATGAAACTAAAATTCCTATAACAAATCCAATTTTAAATCCTTGTTCAATTTCTACAAATTTCAACTTTTTTTACATATTTGATTTATTCAAATTCTAATTTCTCTAATACATTTCAATCTAAACTTCAAAATGTTCATATATTTTTACAAGATTTGAATTCTTTCAAAATAGTTTTGTTAACCAAACGTACTCATGTTGATTGGTATGCATATATTGACACATCTTATGAATTTTGTCTAAAGAATATATTATAAGAAATGATTAAAACATCTAATAACTTAAAGTAGTCATATTGATATAAATTTATTTTAATAGTTCTAACTTAACTAAATATTTAACTAAAATAAAATTGATCTAGTTTCATATACAAAATAATTTTATAAAACAAAGTACAATATAAATTAAAAGATCAATGCATAAATCGAAGTTGAAATACATGGATGCAAGTATATTCGAAATATACTTTTTTTTACCTCCCTTTTCACAAGAAAAATAATTATTCAAACACTTATAAAAGTATTAACCATTTTCCATTTCATAATTATTGTATCAAGCCGTATAATCAAAGAACCCTTAAGAAAGCTTTTGTTTCAATTACAAACAATCTCAATGACCAAGAAACACGTTATAACAACCGTTTACATAATGGTTATCGTTAGTTCTTGTTGTATGAACTCAAACGACAATATAATTTTCAAATAGTATTAGAGTTGGTAATGTTAGTATTTTATTGATAGCATGTTCAATGCTGTCAGATGAAAAATAACAGGTAAATATAAAACGGGTCACAAGGCAAAATAATGCTTATTTGTAGTCTTAAGGTGTCGTAAATCATTATACATAAAAGAATTTATCTTGATATCTCAATACTGTCAATCATTTTTGACGTAACCAGTCATTGACAGTATAAAAAAACGTATACACGGGTCGGCTTATCTAGCCTTGTTGTGACTCGTACATGAACATTACTTTCTCTTGTACCTTATTATGAACATTTTATTTTGTTTTTCATAAACTCAAGTTGTTTTTAGGTATGTGACCACACCAAGTGAAAACAGAATCTTGTTATGGGGTATGTCATTTGAAGCTACAACAGGCCCATGTATAAAAAAACTCAATGGGACAATCTCATGAGGTTCATTGTTTACTGATTTATTATTTCCAAAAACATATAAATTTCAAATATAGTATAGGACTTATTGTGCCACAAAAACTATGTGATAATTACACCTAATGCCCTTGCTTACTCAATTAAGTTTCCATAAGAATCAAAGTTATTGTGTTGTGATGATGATGGCACTGGTGGTAATTAATGGAAATGGTTGGCTGGAGGCTGGACCATTCTATCACTGCATGAAGGCTGGTGCTATAATATCATTTTAGCATATCAAGAACAATTCAAAGAATTTAAAAATCCACTTTAAATTTGATGGTTTATCTATTTTTATTAAATTCTTTTTGTAAAATCAAGTTTCCAATTAATAATTTGGTAGGAGTAATGCGTAAAAGATAATCACATAACAACGGTTAAAAACCGTTTTTATGTATCACATTTAAAACAATAGGTGTAAGTACTGTCTACATAATTCTTAAAGGTTTTTTATTTAAAACTAGTTTCGTATTTAACGTTTAACAAGTCGATGGTAAATTAGTTGAACTAGTTGTACATGTAGCAATAAAGGTTATATCTTTATTCTTTGTTTGCATGGGGGCATTAACCAGCATGTGATCCTAGTTACCCTTGAAAGAAATAAAAATAAAAATAAAGTTATTATTATTGTTTAATAATAATAAGAATAATAATACTCTGAATCTGTAAAGTGAAAAAAACAAAGTAGAGAGTTGGGAAAGCAAATATTAACAGGAAAAAAAGGACCACTCTATAATTACATAAACACAGAACAGAGGCTATGTTTACATACCTACACTCTTGTTCAGCATTTACTGTCTTGTTTACTCTTTATCAGCTTTTTAGTTTTTATCATGGAACACTTGCCTCCAACCAAAACATTCACATGTTTCTTTATTTCACATTTATTCTTTAATTTTTTTACAAACACTAATTTACTCTTAATACTAAATTATTATTCATTACAGGACTAACCCTTTGTTTCATAAGAATGAACATTACTTTACACACTTAACTATTATTAGGCATAAGGCTCTTTGATAATTATTCATTGATAAATACACTAGAATAGGACTGTAAACGAATCCAACAAACACATGTTTGTTCATTAACGAAATTAGGTCATTAACTGTTCAAGAATAGTTACCAAACGAGATTTTTTTTTCATGTTTGTTCATTAAGGTAAATAAATTGTTCACGAACACTTACACAACATAAATGTACACAAACAAAATACTAACGAGCACAAACGAAAGTTTGTCAAACTTTAACACAAACTTAACATAATTATTCAAACATACTTATACATTAATTAAAATTAACATATGAATTAAGAAGTTTCTCAAACTTTAGCATAAATTGAAATTCAAAATAGTCAAATGCGGGATGTTGGCATAGATATATAATATAACTATGGTTTCATATTTTAAAAAGCTTAAAACTAGTAAAATAAAAATACAAAAGACAAAATCTTTAAATGAACAAACAAAACGAATATAAACGAACACATTATCGACGAACATAAATGAATGAACATGACCTCTGTTCATGTTCGCTCGTTTAGCTTAGCAAACAAAATTTTTTGGTCGTGTTCCTTCATTTATTAAATGAATGAACATAAATGAACTTTCAACCGAACAGTTCACGAATAATTCGCTGAACGTTCGATTTGTTTACAATCTTACACTAGAACCTTCAACCATATGATAAATATAGTTTTTGTGGAATTATTAATGCTTATATTTATTGTTATTATTTACAAGTAAATGCATTATTTGTAAAACCAATAAAATATTATAATACATCTATCCGCTAGTTAATAAAACTAGTGTATTCCATGGCGCGCGTTGCGCACGTGGGGGCCTCACACACAGGCTCAAAATCGTTGTCCGGTTGCAGCTGCTAACCATAAATAGTAGCCATGCCAAAGCAACCAACACCACCCCGATTATCTCGTCATTGCCCTTGGAGTTCATCTGGTTAACAAAACAACAATGGCAACCATGCATAGTACATCAGACAACAGAAAACCAAAAAAGATACACTGAAACAAACGATGAACATGGGACCAAATCCAAGTCTCAGATAAGGTGGTACTCATCATCATCGACACAAAACCAATTCCATCGGCGGTCCTGCATCAATCAGTTGTACAATAATCATCACAAACAGTACATAAGACAATGGAAAACCTAAAAAAAACTCAAAAGAAAGTCTCAGATGAAATGATCCTCATCATCATCGACACCATGAACCATGTCGATGGTAACAGGTGATGGCAATCGCCGACAGGGTAACCGCAAATTTGCAAACTTGGGAACAGACAATGGGGTCCACGACATTAACCGGGCCATAGCAACAACAGGGCAACAACGGTGGTCGCACCACCATCACCGACGACCTTAATCGTCGTGCATATCCAAAACCCTAAATGGGTATCGAAAGGACACACAGGCAAAGGGGCAACAATCGTGCTTGTAGCACCACTATCGCCATCGTTCAAACCCAAAGGGGCCTGTCGTCATCGCCATTGTCCCAAACAAACCAGAAACCCACCTTCACACCGCCATCACCATCGCTATCAGCCGGTGATCGACCGCCGTTGACGACGGTAGAGCTCTCATCCGAGACACAGTGATGCAACACCCAACTGTACACCAAGCATCAGAATGTGTACATCAAAATGACCGACGACAGCAATGGTGGTCACACCACCATCACCGAAGGCCTTAATCGTCGTGCAGATCCAAAAACCCTAAATTCATAACGAAAGGACACGAAAGCAAATAAGCGACAATGGTGGTTGCACCACCACTTCCCGCTACCGTTCAAACCCATAGGGGCATGTCGCCATCATCCCAAACAAACCAGAGACCCACCTTCATGCCTCCATCACCATCGCTATCAGCACCACCGACACATCCCGGTGACCGACCGCCGTTCACGACGGTGGAGCTCTCATCGAGAGACATGCCCAAAAAGGCACCAGCGCACTGGGTGGTGAACGACGACCGAGAAGGGGCCTCATTGTGTTGCCGACGACAACCTCTGTCCGACACATCAATCTTAACCACTGAAGAGCAAATGAAGATATTTGCACAATTAAAAGGAAGAAAAAAGAGAGAGATGCAACATCCAGTTGTACAACAAACATAAAAAAATGTACACCAAAATAACTGTTCATCCCTGTGATACATTAATAATAAGATAAATGATTCCTAAACATTTTACGGTTCACGTTACTAAATATATGTATATTACAGCATTCACACTAGCTTCCTCATCCCTATCATCATATTTAGATTAAAAACATTATTTTTTTACTCTATTTTTCAATTAAGTAATACTATTTTATATCTTTATAATTATCGTTTCTCTCTCATTCACTCACAACCACTTTTAAAAATATTAAAAAATTAATGGGGGGTTGTACTGTGCTTCCTCAAATATAAGAAATCAAGGTACAATCCTCAAATTTTTATCTATCTTTCACTCACAACAACTCACAACCATCCCTCGTAATATAAGGCACACACTCACATCAAAATTGGAGAACATACTGTGAATGCTCTCACACTAGCTTCCCGATCTACGTCCCCGTATTTACATTAAAAACACTATTTTTTTACGTGGGCAGTATTATCCGTTAAAGAGCCGTATGTTGTTCAACGTGGGCAGTATTATCCGTTTTGTTCACAAGAAATCACTTTGTTTTGATCATCATGGCAATATAAGATGTTTAAGTAGGGGATGTTTGAACCTATATATATAAAAGACCTTTCAGGTGCCTTACATTTGAGTCATCTTGTAAGGGTAGGCCGAGTGGTAAAAGGGTGGGCTTGGTGCCTTACAAATAGTTGGTCATTTGGAGGGAAACTTTGAATATTTACAACTTGGGTATAATGCAAGATGAAAGAGGAGTTCTTGGCATTGCAAAAGTGTACATCCATGATACGTCGATCAACTAGCATTTGGAAATGTTCCTGATTTCTTGGATGAATATTTAACTATGTCGGAAAAAATTGAACATCACGTGAGAAGATACAATAATTTTGTGTTGTGTTATTAGGTTGTATGGTAATGAATATTTGAGTAGACCAACCGCAAATGACATACAAATTCTATATTCCTATCATGGAACTCGACATGTTTTTTCTAGCATGTTAGTTTGGTGTTGATTGTATGCATTAGGTTTGAAGGGATTGCCCAATGGCATAGAGGGGTCAATACATGAGAGGTGACCATCGGTACTTGACTCTCATGCTTGAAGCGGTGAAGTCACAAGATACGCAGTTTTGGCATGCATTCTTTAGTGACACCAGTTCGAATGACGACATCAATGTATTGAATCAATCTTTATTATTCAACAACGTTGTTAATGAAACTACATCGAAAATCCTATTTATAGTAAATGAAAATTGATATAAGTATGGGTGTTATCTTGTGATGGGATATACCCTAGTTGGACAACATTTGTGAAATTGATTTTTTTCCAACAAGTACCAAACAAATACAATACTAGGCTACATAAGAAGCGATGCGGAAGGATGTGGAACAAGCTTGCAGTATCCTTAAAGATCATTGGGGTATAATTTATCTATCAACACGGGCGTGACATCCAAATAAAACTAGAAAAGTCATGTATATTTGTATTATTTTTGTATGATATGATTTTAAAAGATGAAAGACTAGGGTTATGCCCCGAGCATATTGAAAATCCTTTGTTCGATGAAGACCCCGTGATGTAGTACTTTTGGAGTTGTGTTGCAGTGACACTCACGATAACCTTCAAATGGATCTAATCGAGCATATGGAGCATACACTCATTCCATCTCTGGATATTTATTTATTTGTTTATTTAATCTAATCTTGTAGTTTTGTTAATGCAGTGGTGTTTTTTATATCAATGAAATTCAAGTTTAAAATTTAATTCTTTATCTGAATTAATATCGGATTTTTTTTAATTATAAAAAAATATAAATTTAAGTAAAAGTAATTTTAGGTTATTATTAAATTAAATTAACTAATCAAATGTTTATGATTAAAAGATTTATTTTAACAGGGCTGTTTCGGAGGATTTACGTGCCATGAGTGAGTAGTAAAAATGAACTCTCAAAAAATAAACTTATATAAAGTGAAATATTAATAATAATTAGTACGACGAAATACTATGATAATAAATAGAACAAAATTCTAGTATAAAAAACAATTTACAAAATTAAAATAATCATGAGATTCTTCTTACATTCTTGAAATCAAAGTGAAAATTACTACAAAAAATAAACTTATATAAATAAAAAACATTAGCCTCAACACGCCCCTAATCAGCATCAATCTAAAAAATATCTTATAATTGCATCATAGTTAAAACCATAATATAAAATCAACCATAATAAAAAAATCAAAATCATAATTAAAGCATAAAAACTTAAATTAAACTAAAAATAAAAGCACATACATAAACTCGCACTAGCTTCTCTCTCTTATTTAACCAAAATCATAAATCACTCCATAAAAAACACCGATTTCTTGTCCTTGACTTTTTTAATGCCTTTAATTTTTCTGTCGATTATGTTAATATGAGTTTGGATTTTGATCGCATATTCATCTTTGTATATATTTAATCAGGTTTAAAATGTTATTTGGGTTAAATGGATTTTAAAATAAAGCTTATTCGATTAGAAAGATGGTGAGCGGAGAAATGGATTTTAAAACTTTGGGCCCCTCGAAAAAAAGTGCCTTTGCAGACGTACGCTCGAAACCCCTTGCTCTATGTATCATAACACTTTATGAATGGTTTAGGGATGGATGATGAATGGTTTATATGACATCTATACGAAGAAGAGGGAGTTGAAAGAATCTTTCAACTCTTTTAGAAAGACGGTGAGCGGAGAAATATGCACCCTCCAACCCTAATGTTACACGAAATCACTTAGTTCTTACTCATGTTACTGATTGTGAGCGTTATTTCATGAGAAAATGATTTGTACCATTTGTAGATAACAACAACAATCTCAATGGAGACATATGAACAAAAACACTTTAAACTTAGATGTATCCATTCAAGCTGATATTATTCCAACATCAATGATCGATAAAAGTCATCCAGTGTCATAGATGATTGGTGATTAGAATGAAAGAGTGACAAGGAGAAATAACGGATAACCAACATTTGTTTGTTCTCATGTTTTCTGTCACAGACTATTCCTAAAAACATATCTGAGACTTTTTAAAACAACAGTTAAATCGAGGCCATGCCGGAAGAACTTATTCAATTCAAAAATCAAAAAGTTTGGCAAGTAGTAGATCTTCCTGAATGGTAATATCCCATTGGCACATAATAACTGTTCAGAAACAAGACAGATGATTAGGGCATAGTGATCAAAGCACGGTTAATTGCTCTACACACAGAAAGAATGTATTGATTATGATGTTGCCTTGAAGACGTTAGACTATTTCTTGCATATTCTGCATTCACGAAGTTTACTATTTATGAATTGGATATGAAATGTGTCTTCATTTATATAAAGTTATTTAAAGACAAAGGATCTTATTATCATATTATTTATAAAAACACACACATATTATACAAAATAAAAATTTCATTTGAAGCTTATACATAAGTTTAGACAGTTAATCACACTATCTCAATGGTTAATATAGAAGCAATAACAAAATCAGAATGTCAAAAAATTAAATGAATTAAACTTGCTAATGAGGCCCAAATCACAATAATTTTCTTAAAACCATCATTTTATGAAATATATAACAATAGATTTACCCGGATAGCCGGGCTTGCAGTATTCATTAGCCATTCCAAAAATAAATGAATTACAAAAGAGAAATCTATCATCTTATCTATAATTCAAATCTATTAATTTTTAAGCACAATAACTCTATCTATATCTTATTATTCTTAATAGAATTATATCATAAACTGGATAATTTATTATCGGTAATTTAAATATTTTATTGTTATATATTTCATAAAATGATGGTTTTAAGAAAATTCTTATGCACTATGATTACGATAATGCATTTAAACTATCTATACAATGGTGCGTTAAAATATTAATACAAAAGTTAATTATAATGATGGGTTTACAAAACTAACTTATATATGCATTTAACATTACAATAGTGGTTTCAAGTTAACATCATTTTCTTCTCTCGATGAGTTTAAATAGATTTTCAAATGATTAATTGTGAAAAATCAATGCACACCCTTCCAAAAACAATCTGTATAATTAGTGTTATATAAACGTCGTATGGCCATGAGCGGATCTAGATACAAAGGTGAGGGCAACCGCCCCCTATAAATTATTTTAGTACTATACGTATATGAAAATTCTAGACATTTTTTTTTCAAATTTACAATCGTCTCAATTTTATTTCTTATAAAACTTTTTTTTTCTGGGTTTCTCACTATGTATGACCATAATTATATAAGGCAACAACTTCTTAACATTTAACATAAAATTGACATGTAATGTCACTTTTATACTTTTTACTAATGATACACACATATGTGTGTATGTGTGAGAGAGATTGTGTATATGTTGCAAGTTGCAAATGAAACCCTATGTGAAGTATAAAACATAGGTTATGAGCTGTTATTTCCAGCTGCTGCTCACATGATTCACTCTTAAAGCTATCTTTATTTCACTGTTTCACCTTCTGGTTTTTATACTCTTGTTCCTACCTCTCTAGGTTACAATCTTTAATACCCTCTAAACCCTAACACCACCCCCTTATAAATTCAAACTATTATCTAGGGTTTATCTTCACCATCAACATACCCTTAATTACTTATTTTCTTCTTCACAAACCCTAACCATATCTTAACCTTCAACCTTCTGCAGTGTGGTGCAAAAAGCTAACTCATGATGCTCATGATGATGAAGATGATGAAGATGATGATGGGATTTAAGGAACCAGTGAAGCTGCCAGCATGATCTACTTAGGTTTTGTGTTCATAAGGGTGGTTGATTTTAGAAAAAAATCATCACCCTTTTGATGATACTGAAAAACCCTAGTTAGGTCATGCGGACAGCTTCACTCGTTACTTTATCCTGAGTTTCTATAATTAAGAAAGGACAAGAAAGAAAAACATTTTGGTAATAATACTTTTGTTTTATTTGTTATATTTTTCTTGTTGTTTTATTTGTTTTGATTTTGTTTGATACACTGGAACATGATTTAAGCTTAGAATCTTGAAGAACTTTGAAACCAGGTTATCTTATCTTGGTTTTCTTTTCTTATGAATTGCACGGGTTAAAGTATTTAACTATTTATAGTATAATATACAATTGTGTGTATATATACTTTGTGTGACGATTTTAAATTTCTTGTGTATAGCATGGATATTATGTTTTTATTTTTCCTCCAGTGAACAGGTCTTTTTTCGTCATTATTATTGTAATTTCATTGCAAACTGGTTTAGTTATTAAGATTGTAAGACTACAGTATGCTTGTTTGTTTAAAAGTTTTATTTTACACTCTTATGTTTGTGTGTTTCTTTTCATTAAATGTAATAGTTCTTACTATATAGTAATTATTAAAATTCATTTATAATTGTGAAATTTGTAATCTGTAAAAACTTGATAATATAAGTTGGAATAGTTCCTATTAGTTTATTTAATATTTTTCTAAATTATTTTCTAATTTTGGTTAACTTGAAAAAGTGTAAATAAGATATTAACTTAGCTTCATATTTGCACTAGCTAATTTTCTGAATTCTAATCGATGTGTGAAAAAATATTGAAATGATCTCTAAATAGAGAATAAAAGTTCTAATACTTTATCATTGTTAAGTGAACACTTTACCTTAATTTTTTTCCAACTTTAACTATAGTTGAATGCTAACTTTGCCACATTAAGCAAAATCTCCTGGATTACCTTGTAAAAAATAAATAAAAATACTCCAAATTATAATTGTTAAAAGAGATAATTAATATATAGTAGAATAATATATATATATTTTTTCATAAAAAGGTTCTATCAACCATTCAACTCATTTCTTTACACTAAAATTTCCAAACATGAAAAACACAAAAAAAGTCTTTGAACCCAAACATGCGCTTACAAAAATATATATTCAAAATAACGAGTTGTTGCCCTTAAATCTCTCAAAGTTTTACTTCATTCTCATATATCTCTTATTCCTATAATTTGAAGAAAAATTTAAGATTTTCATCGAGACTGGATCATGTTTCCCCAACATTTGGATGCAATTTAAGAACATATTTTGCATTTCTCATGTTTTGAAACTCACTATTCATTCCACACAATAAAAGAATAAAATATATATTTAATTGAACAGAGAAAGAAATGAAAATGAGAAGTATTAGGTTTTACAACATGAATCAAAGTTAAAAACAAAAATGATTCTTGATTAAATTATAAAAGTGGGAATAGGAACCTAATGTGAAGACTATAAGATAGTATAGTTTTTTCTAAAGAAAAGTTGAATGTTATTTATTTATATTTTTGACTAATTTAAAGGTTATTAAAAAATATTCACTTGTAGAGTCTAGGGAGATTAATATACTAAAATTAGGTTGACAGATTTTTTCATTTTTTTAAATGTATTTTAAAGGCTTCAATATGCCAAAATTAGGTTGAGATACCAAAAAGTGTAACATACTTTATAATCAATTTATCTTGAAGTTCAGGATTTATAACAGTTCTGCATCATAAACATTTATTTACCAAACCTAATGTTTTCCTCATCTTGCCTAAGGTGGTTGTTCCAAACTTCTCTTGTTTGAAAAGGGTTAAAAAAGGGCTCTTATTTTATTTTTAAATGGTACAAATATAAAATATTGAAATGTTGTCTCTAAAGAAATAACAACCAAAGTCAAAACAAAATGATATCTAAAAAGGGTAAAAACATATGTAGTTTCCCCCACTTCTTGGAATGAACAAAAGGTAACCAACCGACAGCATGTTATATTTCAAAAGTGAAAACACTATAATTTTTATTTCAAAAAAAGTGAAAACATTATTTTTTTAAAAATATGAAAACAACTGCTTTAGTTTGAAACACTGTTCACTACTTCACTTGCTTGCAGTTGGGCTTTGGCCCACTTGTACTAATAGTGGGCAAAGCCATATAGAAAGCCCATAACTCTAAGAAACAAAATGGAAATTGTATGCCTATTTAAAGTTTTCTATATTAATTTAAAAATCTATACCATATAATAAATTTTTTTGATAGGACACGTGTCATTTTTATACGTTATAAACTTAATTAACTCAAAAACTACATATATATCCTCGTCACCTAATGTTCATATGTGTGTATATATATACAAATTATATAATAATTTTTGTTACTACAACTATATAACATCCATTTAAACCTTTATAAATAAGTTTTTTCATCTATTTTTTTAATCTCTTTACTTATTACATATTTGTTTCTTCAGTTACATACAGTTTAACAAAGTTAAAATAGGTTCTTAATAAAAAAAATCTTGAAAAACTTTCACCAAGCCCTTTAGTTTTCTACATAAATTATAGATCTAGTATAGATTATGGAAGTTCGGGTAACTTCTTTAGAGCATTCATAGTGTATTCCTTATCTTTATCCATATAATTACACTAAAAATTATTATTTTTTCTCTCTTATTTTCAATTAAATAATATTTTTTATACCCTTATCATTACTTTTTTCTTTATCCTACACTCACAACCACTTTTAAAAATATTAAAAAATTTATAGGGATTGAACAGTGATTTTTTAAATCTACCAATCAACAATAAAATTTTCTATTTCCTTCACTCATAACCACTCAAAACCATTCCATATAATACAGGAAACACACTTACATTTTTTAGGGATTCCACTGTGAATGCTCTTAGATTTGTTATATAAAATTTTACAATTTAATTTAAAAACATTTTGACATTTTTTTGTTTTCTCTGAAAATCACTAATAAATGGCATGAGCTTTATAAAAGAATTATTAATGGGTAATATGACACAATTTGATTCTCTTTATATATAAAAGCTCGCTTGTAAAAAGATTCTACCATTAAAACGGTCTATCATTATTTGCATTATAACCCAAAGCTCTAGGAATATTAGTAAACATGTCATAATTTCTTGAATGTCTCATGCTCAATGTAAGGTACAATTTATCTGATTTAATAAGGTTTTCTCATGAACCGAAAATAAACATTGTGTAATTAAATAATAACATCATCCGGTGATATTATTATTAGAGAAATGTTTAAATACAAAGTTTTTTAAAACTAAAAAGTATAAGAAGAATAAAGATATTTACACGTGTTATTTTGATCAAAACTAGTTTGGTGACAAAATTGGTTATGTCCCCCCCCCCTCAAAGTTTCACCTTCTTTTTTTAAACATTCATAACTTTTACATAAGACATAATTTTTTTTGAAAAAATTACATCATAAAAACGAGTATTTTTTAATCTTTAAAATGAATATAGTGTTGATATAAAAAATATTTTTTTACTCATTGTGTAATTTCATCAGGTCATTGTGTAATCTTCTGAATTGATGAAGATTACACAATTATCTGATTAGAAATACATAATGAAGTTGAAACATAAAAAGTTTACATTTCTTATTGTTATGTTATTCAAAAATCATAATTATAAAAAACACAATACATAACACAATAGTCAACATTAGACAAAATGGGTAACACAATGACTAACACTAGACTCTATGATTAGCAATCGACACAAAGAGCTGCTTGACGAGCATTACACAATGACATGATTAAGATTACATAATGAACTAAAAACATAAAAGAATTATATTTTTAGCATTGTGTTATTTGAAAATCATCATTTTAAAAAACACAATGCATAACATAATAGTCAATATTAGACACAATGGGTAACACAATGACAAACACTAAACTTGATCTGATGAGGAATACATAATGAACTTGAAACATAAAAAGTTTATTATTGTGTTATTCGAAAATTATCATTTTAAAGACACAATGCACAACCCAATGGTCAACATTAGACAAAATTGATAACACAATGACCAGCACTAGACTCGATGATTAGCAATCGACACAATGAGCTGCTTGACGAGTATTACACAATGACCTGATCGGGATTACACAGTAAATTGGAAAAAAATGTAAAAAAATATATTTTAAATAATGTTATATGAAAATCACCATTTTCAAAAACACATTGCATAACACAATAGTCAACATTAGACACAATCGGTAACACAATGACTAACACCAGACTCGATAATTAGCAATAGGCACAATAAGCTGCGTGACGAGTATTACACAATTACCTGATCAGGATTATACAATAAACTAGAACAACGTAAAAAAAACTTTCAGCATTGTTTTATTTGAAAATCACAATTTAAAAACACAATGGTTAAGATTAGACACAATGGGTAACACAATGACTAGCATTAGACTCAATGATTAGCAACTGACACAATGAGCTACTTGATGAAGATTACACAGTGACCTGCTAAGAATTACACAATGACTGAAAAACATACAAAAACTATATTTTCAACATTGTATTATTTGAAAATCATTTTAAAAAACACAATGCATAACAAAATGGTCAATATTAGACACAATGATCTGATGAATATTACTTATGATCTGATATTACATAATGAGCTGCCACAATGAGCTAAAATAACGTGAAAAAAATTCATCTTTTATATATCAAAATTATAGGCGTTTTATAGATAAAAAACACTAGTTTTTATGGTATAATTTTTTTTTAAAATAATGTTGTGTAAAGTTACGAGCGTTTTAAAAAAAATATAAAACTTGAAAATGTGGTTAATACTAAAATACCATTGCCCTATCATCTAAAGTTTCAACTAATTACCATTATGCCATCGGATTTTCTTAACCATTGAATCTAAGATCTAATGGATAATAATTATTCTCTCAATTTTTAATTTTTCTTCCCTTTTTACAATAACCTCGCCCTTATTATTATTGTTGTTATGACTATTATGATTATGATTATGATTATTATTATTATTATTATAATAATAATAATAATAATAATAATAATAATAATAATAATAATAATAATATAATAATAATAATAATAATAATAATAATAATAATAATAATAATATATTATTATTATTATTATTATTATTATTATTATTATTATTATTATTATTATTATTATTATTATTATTTTAAAGTAAGATATAATTTTCATTTAAACCCAAACACCAATAATCCTTAGCCTAAGTGGTTGAAGTGTGATGCCCCACAACTTTCTTAATATTAGAGGAGGTTTTGATTCAAGTCACACCCGTGACAAAAAAAAAGGTTTTAGGTTGGGTCAAGAGGTTTTCTCTCATATATGGTAAGTTTTTTTGAATGATGGTCTCGGGTACATACATGAGTAATAAAAATGATTGGGTGGCTAGTGACCCGTCAATGATTCAATTAACCGTTAATTTTTCTTTTAACCCAAACAATAAAGCAATTATCGACAACTAAATCTCATCATTAACATATTTAATAGTGATTAAAATGAAACCACTAAGTGGCCAAGCTTTAATAAGTGGGAATTAAGAAAAGTCACTTGAGATTCAAGATTCTTGCAAAGCCTAAACACCACTTATTAATCCTATGTAGCTCACCTAATATGCTTTTGAGATTTGCGCTTTTAATTTATGGTGGTTACCAGTGACAAAAATATAAATAATAATTTGGTATATATGTGAATGTATTTTACTTCGTAACTAAGAGAAGCTAATAAAATCGAAATCTCACCGGTCACCAATATATTATATAACTACGAAAAGTTTTGCTCTATTAGTGAGATTTTTTACTGTGTATGTTTATTTATTCAACAATGAAAGATTCGCAATGCTTTTAAAAAAGCCTTTCACCTAGATCTCTTAAATTTTCTTATAAATAATAATTGCTACATTATCGGAGAGTTTGTCATTACATACTTGCCATAAACACCATACTGTAGTGAAGAAGATAGCATAGTGTAGAGTTTCTACCCATGAAGTGTCAAGATTTTCGATTGATTGAATGCCAAATTAGTCCAAAACCAAATTGGAGTGGGAAGAAGAGAGTTTACACTTTACACCATGAATATGAGACACATTACATCTGAAAACTCACAAAAGATTAAAAGTACATGAGCGGTTGATTCTAGAATCGTTCTAAAGATCCTATACACATTTGAGTTGACATTAACCCCTACTTTTGTATTTTTGTGAAGCCTCTAGCGTCGGCAACATGTTCATTATCATGGTGAAGTTAGTTTTGATTGGCACCTATTTAGATAAGGTGCTAGGTTGGATACATGAACCGTTTAATCTGTATCAAGACTGATTGCCTTGTTTGAGAACTCAAGAAATCAATGTTAAGTCATACCCATTTGTTAATACAATTCAATCCTTTCATTTGGTTGATTACTGATACACATTGTTGTCATTCACTAGTCTTGCACTTTACAACGTTTTGTTGTTTCGGACGTGAATATATTTGGGAACAACTTGATCAATGGGCAGTGATTCACCTAGCAATCCAACCAAAACTTTATTTTATTACCATCCCTTACCACTCCTTTGACGTAATCTCGTAAGTCTATAATAAGTCAACTTTAACTTTGAGTATGTTTTTCACGTACCAAGTTTGCTTGATTTGATTGGAATTGAATACATGATCGCATGTTATGCTATCTGGCTGAAATAATCTTAGTTCACATGCTTTTCTTTTCGGTCTTATATCGACCATCATTTGGATAACAATGCAAGACTTGTTACACATAAACTTCCTATACTTACCCACAAAGTTTCTTTGGGGACATCTCTTTATCCTATGCTATCTAGCTAATTTTTAAGTTGGTTTTATTACCCCCATGAGAATTTTTTTTTCTAATTCTTTTATGAGTTCATCAAGGACGTGAATTGGGGCTTTAAAAACCGACGAATAACAGTTTGGGATGCTACCTAAAACCAATTTAAAACCGTACTTTTAAATTAAATAACTCAAGTATTAATTTCACCAATGCGTGACAAGTTCGTTCTTGCGTGATAATTATCACTTAGATGTTTATATCTTGCGTTGTAATACCCTAAAATTTAAAAAGCATAAAGTAATGATAAAGTTGGCTTAAAGATGTAAGGTGGCGCAACAAATGTAATTATCAATAAGATGTTAACACCCTTTTTCTTAAGAAAGGTGGTGCGGCCAATGTTTTAGAGAGAGAAAGCTCTCATTTCTCAAGAAAGGTAACATTTTATGCCTCGTTTATCATCAAGGAACATAGATATGCCCTCGTAATAATGTTTATGCATACTTACAATGTTAAAAATTATAGAACTAATGTATATCACCTTAAAGTTATCACATGTATTTTTAGGGTTCTCATTTATGGTATGTTATGCGTGCAAAACAAAGCTTATGTTTTATAAACCCTAAATAAGAACTTAATGGTTGAAAGTTATCAATAATTTTAATGAATAGATGTTAATGATCTCACAAGAAAAATTAAGTTCAATATTTTCCTCAATGCGTACATATCTTAGTTCATGCGCTAATATCTATGCTGCTGCTTAGATAACATAGTTCTTGCTTACCTCTAGTCCATGCATACATATTATTAATCCATACGTAGATTCCAGGATCATATATAGCCCTTTGTTCATACGTATACATCATGTATCTATGTGTAGATGTTGGTAATGTGTAGTTATTTCTTACTCACACGCATATGTTTTGACCATGTGTGTTAGTCGCCTTATCCTCATGCATAAATACCTTTGCTCTAGCAGAGTTGATAGTGTTCATGCGTAGATGATCCTTCGCCCATGCGCACCTTTGTTGATGTGCAAATACCCTAACTCATGTTTAGATACCCTTCCATGCATAGATGCCTTGTTCATATGCAGCTTCCTTTACCTAATACATAAAATACTTACTAAGTGCAGATCTTTGCTCATGCACACCTCTTCACTCATGCACAGTTCTTTATCCATGCATAGATACTTACCCATGCATAGATTTTTACTCATGCGCAAATCCTTACTCATACGTGGAAATTTTTACCCAAGCGTAGATACTACTTGTTTATGCGTAGATGTACCCACTTAGAGTAATTTCAATGTCTACTATGTTGTATCATTCAAAAGTCTAAGTATGTTAAGTTTTAATGTATATCACTTCTTTCCCATGTTCACTATGTTACATGAAGTGTATATAAAGGCTGCTTACGTGGTGTACTTGTAACTGGAGTCTTGCCATATGTAAGTATATGATGGCTTTACTATGTTCATTACATGGTCACTAGAGTCTTTCCTTGTGAAAGCATGTCATTAGAGTCTTGTTATATTCAACCATATGATTGCTTTGCTATGTGCATGATTACTAGAGTCTTGTCTTGTGTAAGCATATCACTAGAGTCTTGTTATATGCAATCATTTGATTTCTCATGGTCATTACAGTCAAGCATGTCATTGGAGTCTTGCTATATGCAAGCATTTGATTGCTCTGGTATGTGCATTGCATGGTCACTACAGGCTTGCCTTACGCAAGCATGTTACTTGAGTCTTGATATATGTAAGCTTTGGATTGCTTTGCTATATGGATTTCATGGTCACCGTAGTTTTGTCTTGTGCAAGTATGTCCTTGGAGTATTGTACTAAGCACAAGTTGGTAACCTTGATGATGATTCATCTGGTTGCTTCAAAGTATGTTGATTATATGTCATTAAATGTCACCATATAATTATTTTAATCTGTAACTGGTTTCACTGTTTAAAGATTTAACAAACCTTCAAAGTATAAAAATGTATGTTCCAAAGAAAAGTTTGACGCCCTTAGCAACACTGACTTTTTAGTGCACATGTTTACTAATTCAAAGGTTCATTAAGCCAACATTTAAGATGGCAAGGAGGATCTTACCCCGTAATAAAGACTGACATCCCTTTTAATATTATTTTTATGAAATTTTGGACAATGCATGTTTCTATGTATTTGATAATGCTGCATTTACTAAGAATGTTGAATGGCTAAATGCTTTCTCTATTGCAATGATTATGAAGTTATAAATTTAAGAATTGTGGTTATGATGTATAAATCTAAATACGAGGACTTCTGGAAATGAGGCCTTACAAGTTGGTATACGAACTTTAGTTTGAGATATTCAAACATTTCCTAATGCCTAAACTTAAACTATAAATAAAATCACTGATAATGGATGCTAATACGAGTAGCTTCATACTATTTAAGTAAAGTCAAAGCTAACTTATAATTGCTTAAATGTGCAATGTGTTTATACATGCTTTATATGTTTTATGTGCTTAATGTGTCAAAGTTAATAATCATAGAATGTAAGGTATGGGCATAATGCCACTCACAAAAGGCACGAAGAGTAAGGTAAGTAGTTAATCGTCAGTTGCAATAAAAAACTGACACTACTTATCATGATCTAAACTATTACCTTGAATGATAACGTCTTGTAGAATGATTGGTTGAAAAGGTGGCACAGGTGGTTCACATGGTGGTCGTACCAATAAGCCACCAGTTACTAGACGTAGAACTAGGGAAACTGCTCATGATATCCTTGAGGCTAACACTAAGGGGGGAAATGAAGAAGTAAGGTTGACCTTCGAATCCCCTATTCGGGAAGAGATAGATAATGAGTTCTATCTGGTCCTCTATGCTATTATACCCTTAAAGTCTACTAAACCTCTTAAAAAAGTTACCGGACCAATGGATCAAAGGATAAGTCTAATGAAGGAAGTAAAGATGACTAGGATAAAGACACTCAATCCTGGAAATCAGTGTGACGATTATGATTCTGATAACATGACCTCCAAAGGATGTACTTATCAGACTTTAAGGGATGTAATCCTCCACCATTAGATGGAAAAGAAAGAAGCAATTTCCATGTAGCAGTGGGTAAAAAGGAAGCAATCTCCATATATCAGGCTGTCAAATTCACGGCTCGCTTATTTGTGTCTGAGGCATTGCACTGGTAGACCACTATAAACAAATTAAGAAAAATGTGACAAAGTTGGTTTAGGAGATCTAAAGAAGGTAGTTGTGAAAGAAATTATGCCCGTGGAATGAGATTGATAGGATGGAGTTTGAATGAAATGGCTAGAATTGTACCATATCTGGTGTTATCGAATAAAGAAGAATTATAGACGTTATGTACAGGGATTTCCACCTAAGGTCCGTACCCATGTGAAGTATCACTAACCTACCATATTTGTATATATATGGTAGAATTAGCTAAGTTTGTGTATGATGGTGTGGCTGAAGAGGAGATTTTGGTGAGTGAACCAAAGCGAAAAGGCCTAGAGCACCAAAGAAGTTTGGAAAGTCAAAGGCTAGTTCTCAGGAAAAACGAATCAAGGTTGAGGAAGCTAAAGTGTGTCGAACACGTAATATGCAACATTTAGGGGAATACAAGATGGGAACTATTTTATGCTTCAATTATGGATAGTCTGGGCAATACTAACGAGACTGCCTAAAAAGACCAAAATGTTACAACTATGGAGAAATGGGTTACCTGGGTGATGACTGTCAACGATGAGAAATGTAGGACAAAGCATTCAAGAGTAATGTGAAGAAAGGGAATGGGAATCCTAATACCACGTCAGGAGAGGAGGTATAGGTTGATCTAGATGTTGTTTTAGGTACATTCCCGATAAACAATGTTCTCGCTTTTATGTTATTTGATTTTGGTGCTAGTAAATTTTTTTAGTGTTAGAATAATATTATTACACGTATACAACAATATAATCTTTTATATATGTGTGTAACATGTATTAAAAAACTAATACATGCACAATTATTAACTACACATACACATATATATGTTGTGTAGTTTATATGATACATGTGTTGGGTTTTTAACACAAGCGAATTTACACATACAAATAAAAGATCAAAATGTTGTGTATGGGTAATAATAATATTCTAGCAATAGAGATGATGATTTTGATTGATCTTAACTGTTTTTGGTAAATTTATTCCCTAAGAAGTGGATTTCACATAACATGCATCATACATTATATATCCCATCAAGGGCATGATCTGCACCTTAATTTTATAATTTTATTATAAATATTTGATTTGTTAAGTGTTAACATTGGTGAATTGTTTTATCCAAATTGGCCAACAATGGTTTAGAATAAGCATACGAGTGTTTTGTTAAATTTATTAGCCAAATACTAATTTTGTGAATTATGATTTTAACTCCAAACTTACTGTCACACCCCGACCGACGGCGGAATCATCGGGGCGGACGAATGGGAGACGATTGCTCATAGTACATGGAACTAATTAAGTTAAAATAATATTAAATGTCATTATTCATTAAACATTACAAGACAAATATGTAATTACAAATCAATCAAGATACAACCAATAACACAAGTCTTTCAGTTAATCTAAGTCCAAGTCCTATATGAGCACAAGAAGATCTTCAAGTAGTAAACCTGAAACATGTTAAAATAAAAGGTCAACTTTGAAAGTTGGTGAGATTTCCATAGTTTGCGATACATAAGTATATAAAAGATGGCAATTCATGTTATAAGTTAGAGAGCAAAGTAACTAGGGATGTAAGACAGAATGCACAATCAAACCTTGACAAACTTTTACAAGTCTCAAACGTTTACAAGCATATACGATTAGCTAAGTGTACTTGGATCAACCAAGCAGGCTTGTCAGACCCATAGATCTATGACGTCGCCAGGCTAGCAATAGTTAATGATTGTATATATTCGACATTACATGGTAGCTACAAAGATCAACTAACCATAACATACAAGTGAATTGCCATAAGTTTACAAGCATCAAACGTGTTTACAAGTGCAATATTTATAAGGTAACATGTTTCACCCCAAAGTGTAAAAATATGAAAAATGGGTATAGAAATACTCATATGGAAAACTCACGTGCTATAAGTTGCACTAAAGATAACAATAATAAGGTAAGATGGTTCTAACGTTTTCTTCACGATTCAACCTAAGATTTGGTGTCTTAGGGTTAGAATAAATATTAAGTTTTAACTTGGAAAATCAGCGGATGTTACAGTTACTCTAATGAAAATAAATAATCAATTGATTTGGTGAGGTGTGATTCGAATCTATTCGTTACTGAAAGATCTCTACTTTGTAGTGACCCTGTGCAGAACTTATATACAAATGTGATAAAAGAAGGAGACGAAGGATGATAGCCAATGGCGATGATGACGGTGATAGCGACGATGGTGGTGATATCAACAATGGCACTGATGACGATAGTGGTGGTGGAGGGACTGTGGAGGTTGTTTTGCTTGTAATCAGTGGTGACGGTGTTTATGTTGGTCATGACTGATAAGAGGTGTCAACAACCATTGGTGGTGAGCTCAAAATTTTGAATCAACATATTTAGCTTATAAAAGTTATCACTAACAAAATTTATTTAAAAAAAGGGTCAAGAAAATGTTTCATGAATGTATGGTCGAGATCAAATGAGTGACTTGGTATTTTACTTGTTATCTAATGGTTTCAAATCTATAAGGAGATATTTTGATGGTTAGGTGCCTTCTATCGATCCTTGAGGTGGAGGGTTAAAATCTTACAAATTACAATATTGATATTTATAAGAGTAGTTTAAGATAAACTAATTGTCTTTTAAAAAAATATAATAAATCTAATAATTCAAGATAAGAAGAAAAATGACTCGGTATATAAAAAATTATGACTGCTACAATGTTACTATCTTAAAATAACAACAAAGTTAAATTAATATTAAAATAAAAACTCAATGAAATTAAATACTATTTTCTCATCTTAAATTGAGATAATATTTTAGTTTTAGTATAAAAATAATACTTCCCTTCTAGAACATGATCGAGACACTTACACGTAACCAGTAAGAAACGTGCAATACAAAGATTCTCATTTGATTAGAAGTTAAATTGATCTTACTTTTCATATGTCATCTCTTCATAAATAGTTACTTAATATGCAATAATTATTTAAGATTAATAAGGTGTTTGTTGGAATAGTTTAAGAGTTATTTTAATTTTTATCTTATGAAATTGAATTAAAATGTACCTTCAATGAAATACCTAAACTAACCTTCAACTATGCATGAGCTTTTGTTTTTAACATAAAAGCTGTTTGATAGCATCTTAATCAGCCCCTTAATGATTCAGATGTCTAAATTGTTCAGCATTTAATGGTACAGACTTTTTGTTTCACGAGCAAATGTTTGAATAGTTTAGACATTTGCCTCTGAATGGTTAAACATTATACAAATCTGAATGATTAAGAGGTCTAATGTTGAATGATTAAGAGGTCTAATGCTGAATGACTAAAATCTCTTATCTGAATTGGTCATACATTTGCTTTTAAATAGTTAAGCAATATATTAGCTTTTAATGGTTCAGACATCTTAATGGTTCAGACATTTTATTGGTTTAACACTTAATTATTCAAAAATAGCCAAACATCACTATAGAGTAGTTAGGATTCGAAAAGCCTATCGGAATACAAAACAGGTTTGAAAACATATTCAAATTCAAAAATCGAAATTCAAGACACAAGGTTGATGGATTAAAATACATTAAAATCTAAGAAAAATAAATAAAAAGTATATGCAATTATTATCTATAATATTAGAATCTTTCTACTCTAATAAAAGGGTAAATGAGATGTCACGTGTCAGCATCACAATAATCCTCACCAAAATTTTCCTGCCTCTCTCTCCTATTAAATAATTACCTTAATTACTAATAATATTATTTTAATACTTTTTAATATTTAATAAATTAAGAAAAAAATCTATTTATTAAGGTTATTTCTAAATAAATTGATATTTTTAAAAAGTCAATTTAAAAAAATAATAATAATCAAAACTGGGAGTTGTAATAAGAAAGTTTTTAAAAATGATATTTTTATACGGTTTTTTAAACAAAATGTTTATTTAAAAATTTAAAAACATAATTTTAAAAAGTTGATATCACTGTTTTATTATTTCAGTCATTTCATATCTTAAAATAACATTGTATAATTAATAAATTTATTATATTAATATTTTGTTTGTTCAACCCGTGTAATACACGAGTTTACTAAAGCTAGTATAGATAATATACGAATACGGGAACTCGGGTCGTTCGCAAATTATAAATTAGAATTTGATTCAAAATTATATTCAAAGTTTAATTTGAATTTTAACCAGATTAATAATTAAATGCCAAATTTATATTCATAATCGGAATTTGATTCAGTTTAAGTTCTTAATGTTCAAATACGTTTCAGATAATGAACACTCCTATTAAGATATTGTCGCTCTCTAAGTAGTTACTTGTCAATTTTCTTTTATACCCATATATATTAATAGTTAATTATAGGCTTAAAATACTCTCTTTTGTATGTGCTCGAAACTTATATGATTAGCAAATAATATTAACTATTCCACGTGTTTATAGCCATTTGAAGCTCTCTCAAAACCAATAAAAACAACAAACAAAACTTTAACTTAAAGAATACATTTAATATTGATGTCACTTTCATTTATTTCTTTATTTAGTTTGCTTCTTGTTTCTCCATAGAAGTGTGGCACGCATAATGCTTAAGATTATGCAATAATGAGAATTAAAAGGCTTAATCAAAAGGCAGAAAAGATCGTATCAAATCACCCTCAAATAGTAGCTACTTTTAATATATACAATATTTTTGTTCCTCCAATGAAATTATGTGTGGGAAACTTATTATTGATATCAAAGTATACTACATGTTTCATCTTTTATGTATATACTAGGTTAGTTCCCGTGTAATACACTGATTGAATAATATAAAATATTAAATAATTATTAAAAAAAATTTATGCATTATAAAATCATGCTCGAAGAAAAAATATGATTATAATTACGTATAAATAGTTATTTTAAGTAAATAAACAATAATGTAGTTTTCTTAAACTTTTGTTTTATAAAAAAATTGTTATATTTTTATATCTTGTTTTAGGAAAAAAATTTTAAATTCGTTGTATTCTATATTTTATAAAAATTTTGTTTTTAAAAAGTGTGTTTTTAATAAAAAATAGGTTTTTAATTTATTAAATTATATATTTTTTAAATTGAAAATGATATGAGTAATATTATTAGTATTCAATATATTATTAATAATATAGAGAAATGAGATAGTAAGTGTAATGAGGTTTACAATTGTTTCATGCTTATTTTAGTTTTTTTATAGATAGATAGATAGGCTAAAAACTCCTAAAAACTCATTAAATAAACAGATTAAATTTTAATATAAAATATATATGTAAAATAAATGTAAATAATTACAGTATAATATTTTAATATAAAATATAATTAAAACTATATGTACGTAATAGTTCAAGAATTAAAACAACTATACCATTTTTTAACTCTCTTATCTAAATATTTTATTTTTAAACATTCGTTTTAAGATTTTTTATAAAAAAATTATTTTTTTTATAAAAATCTTGTTTTTATAAAAAACTGGTTTGTAGTTATTCTAAGTTGTTTTAATAAGACTATTTTAAAATATTTCACCTCTTTATAATTTTTTTAAAAAACAAAACGATTTAAAATATTTTGTTTAAAATATGTTTAGTGTTTTAGAAAATTTAATATTATATAAAACTTTAGTTTTTATTTAGATTTTAATTAAAAGATGTGATTTTTAATTTTCTTCACAAAATCTATTTAAAAAAAAGATAGTTTGTTTTTAAAAAAGAATTAGATAAGAAAGAGAAACATAGCAATTAATAAAATTTATTTTTAATAAGAGAGAAAATTTTGTATGAAGATTTAAATTACTATAATACCCTTTTGGAGGGAAATTAATGTGAGGATGTCTAGAAAAGGGACAAGTGGCAAAAAAATGGGTTAAGAGAAGGATAAGTGGCAAAATAAATCTTGTTTTATTAGAGGTTATAGATTTATTTACGGTCTTCGTCCTTAATTTTCATTCACTATATTATTTGTATTTAAAGTAAGTGATTTGTCATACTTTACATTCTTTAATGTCACAAAATGATTTCTTCAACTCTTGTGTGACACTTAAGTGTGTTCTAAGCCAACCCTTAGATCTTGGTTGAATGGCTATATCAACGGAAGATTAATAAATGAAACTTTAGATTGTAGGATTGCAAATATGAATGTTTGTAATAGTTAATACAGGTAAAGAGTTCTTTGTATTGCTAGAACAAAGTGTATAAGATATTTGTTTTACAGGAAACTTGGGTGGTTGTCAATGAACCACCGCCTCCATGTTATCTAGAGAATTTCAGCAAGATGATAAAGATATTTCTAAGAAAATTTAATGGTTATTATGACCCTTCTAATAATGTTTTCTTGGAACCAAATGTTGTAGGATGTTCAGGAGACTTTTAGGCAGTCGTAGATGCTTCTGAAATTAGGGTGTTGCGACATGATATTAGGTGGTTTGTGACATTATCCCCTACCAAGACTAATAACCCTCCCCCCCAAACAAAAACATCCTTTCCCAATTCTTGAAATGTTAATGGTTTTACAACAAATTTAATTTTTGTCTTAAATTAGGGTTTTTATCTGTAATCAAATTCAAGAATAATCAGATCATTAAAAAGATCAGGTTTATAGTTAGGATTGGTTGAATATAATGATGTGGTGTTGATAACTATATTCTCACCATCCTTATTCTTGAATCATTGCTCACATTGTTTGAAGGAAAGATCACCATAATAAAGATGTTAACCCCATTTTAAGCTAAAATGATGTTGAATTTTAGCCTTTAAATCCATTACTAGTCAATCATATTAGAACAAATACCTCAATTTGATTAAGAGGGGTATCCTAAAGCTCGTAACAAATAACATGTAAGGTTTATAAAAACATTCAATCAAATCAATACATGTGTAAAACATCGGCTAAATTTTAGCTGACGGCTAAAATAACCGGCTAAATTTAAGTCAATAGCTAAAAGTGGGGGTAAAGTCTTAACCGACGGATAAAGTTTTGTCAGCTTTTACACATGTATTCTTTTAATTGGTTTTTTCTTGTAGGCTGGTAATACTTTTTATCATTTTTTGCTCTAACTTTAAAATTCATCATTTCTTAAGTTAGTATTTAGTTTGGCAAAAACATAAGGTCAACATGTTTATTGTGGTGATATTCCTCTTGTATAAGTACTCTATGTGTAATGCGTCATTATTGAATAGTTGAAGATGATGGGTTGTTGTTTGGATTTCGTATACAGTACAAATTTAGTATAAGAGGGTTTTGTGGGTTTCAAAAACATTCGGACCATGACAGATGCCAAGTGGAGGGTGATGGTAACTCCTAAGAAAAAATCGGTAAGGTTGAGGTAACTTGAGGCTGGACTAGTTTATAGGTGTGACAAGAGTCAACAAGGATGGTGACTGGTTCATTGTGGATGAAGCTAGTGAAATACAAAGTGGTAGTAAGAGTCATCCTAGAAGGGGAAAGTGTAAGGAAGTTTGAAATTAGGGTTAGAGACTTAGAAATGTCAATGAGGGGTGAAAGAGGATGGGTTTGAAACTCATTGGAATTGTACATGATAAGTGAAAACTAGGGTGGGTCATATTTATGATGGAATTCATATTCTGCTAGGAAATGAAAATAAAGGTACGTAACACATAGTTGTTGGAGTTGTTCGGAAGACAAATGGACCGATGGTTAAGTAGTGGTTAGGGTTATCAGAGCAGGTAGCAAAGGAGGAGATGATGAAGGGGCTAACAATGATGTAGCTGATGGTAGGGATGAAGCAGAATATGGGGAAATAGAAGAGATGACTGTGGAGCTTGAGCATTTATCTTCAACGAGCTTGTGGAAATGTAGAGGTTTTAAGAACAACTTCTTGTTGGATTTCTTTATGTAGCCCGGATTGAAAGTAATTAAGCATGAAATTGCTAATATGTTTAAACTCAAACACTTAATTGCTAAGGTGTTCAAACTGTATGATATAGGATATTACAATGGTGATTTTGTAGAGTTTAAATAAAGTGGCTTGATGGTTATTGGAGGAAGATGGTCCAAAACAAGATGTGAGAGCTTTAGTAAAATTGTCTCATGATGCGAGTAAGCAGTTGTATGGAGGTATTTGTACCAACTGAGGGAAATCTAAAAGAAACCATAATGAGGAGTCTGGGGGGTTTCGATGATGTAAAACTTATAGTATTGATCGGCTTGAAATAACCAATCTAAGGGGTTAGTATCATCAAAATATGAGAGGGTGAGTTTAGAGGATCATGAGGTTAGGTAGGGGTCAACATGGGGTTTTATTGACTGCGATCATGCTATCGAAAGAGGAAGTTATGCTTGATTTGATGAGATGGTAATGAAGGATTAGTATTAAAGAGATATTCTTGATTTTGGTCACATATGGAGGCAACATTTGTAGTGAAGGTGTTAGCCGAGAGGCAGTCAAAAGAATTGGGATCATGATGAGGGGCCATTGATGAGGTGTTGAAGCTAATGCATCAATTGTTAAGAACCCTTTTTGACTTGGGATCATGATGAGGGGTCATTGATGAGGTGTGAAAGCTAATGCATCAATTGTTAAGAACCCTTTAGGTAGTCAAGCTCTAAGAGAATTAGATGAAGGAAACCTATAACTTAAGATAATATTATTTGGTTCTTTTAGAATAAAAGATTAATGTTTAGTAATAGCAAACCTAATTTACATGCATATTATTAGAAGAAACAATGGTTGTGGAACACATCATACAATGCAACATGAAATGAAATGTGGGGTAATGATACTCCCACTAAATCTAACTTCAAGTAGTTCCTTTGACTGGTCAGCAACTAGCTAGCTACCAACGGATCATTTAACTGGACATCTATCGATGGGTTATTCTACTAGGTTGGCGGGTCTGGGTTGGCTCGTTGGTTCCAGATCGTATCAACTTTCATTTAAAAAACATTATATGTACATATATGAATGTTAAGAGTTTAAAGATGGTTTTAATACACAATTTTAAGATCCTGATACTACCATTGAAATAAAAGGCTTCTCAAGACGCGTTTAAAGTTAGCTTTCTAGTCATCATTTGCTTATCTTTTAGGAGTGTCTTAATCATCAAGGAAATATATCTCAAAGTGTATACACTTCTTGACGCCCCACTAGTTTAGAGTTGGAGCTACTATCCTAATGCGTCTAAGAGACGACGAAACTAGTGAACCTCGATCATAAACAGGATGGGTTAGCTTATCCTTACTGATTCAAGGAACCATACCCCGCTTGTAAGATGAGTATGAGACAAGTGGTATTAGAGTAGGTTCAAATCTTTAGTTGTTTGATATGGTAAAGTTACATTCCTATGTTCTTAATGGTGGTTATAACTATGTTGAGATCATGGTTGTGGGTCAAACTGATAGGTGAGATCTTTGTCTTTAGATTATTACTTAGGGTTATATGATGTCGTGGAGAGTCACATGCTCCTATGGGGACTGCCATAAAGGCAGAACCAGGTAGAACCAGATCGCTAAAAAAATAGACCAACCCAAGAGAGTCGTGCTCAGATTAGCAAACAAATGGATTTTTGACGTGACCAATCAAGGAAAATCGATTGCTTCAAACTAGGATAGAATGTATGTCGAGCATCCCTTTTGCCAAGTATCCAAACTAAAGTCCAGTCTAGAAAGTTTCGTCCAGGGAATTGTTGTGTGCATGATTTGGTGATGGGAAAATTTTCTACTTAAGATTCGATTAAATTGTTGATACAGTTCCTAACCCATTGGTCAAGAGTTGGAGCCATTCCCTTGATGAGTCTAAAGCAAACGAACTAGTAGACCTTGATCAAACACAAGATAAAATAGATGATCCTTATCACACGACGCTCATAAGACACTGTTGTTGGCAAAACAAGTTTTATCGTGTTTAATAGGTTAGAGATGACGTGCATAACTCATGTATCAGACATGCAAAAGACTTGTTTAACTACCTATATATTATGCTTATAATTTTTTATTTGTTTTATTAACCAAGAATATGAAATAATAGAGTCTAGCCTTTTAATTTTAATTATTTTAAAAATGTAAAAAAATATTTTTATTAAACAGATTTAATCGTGTTAAAAACAGATAAAAAATTACCAGCCCTGCATTAAACTCTTTATGTTGATGGAAAGAGTTTCTTTGAAGAGTTACTTTTTTAGTCTTAGTCTTTTGAAAGGAAAAAGAATATAAACTTTAAAGCAACAAGTTACTTGATGTATCTATAAAGAAACATTAAACTTTTAATCAACAAAATTATTGAATGTCTTTTAAAGAATCGAGTTTCTAATTAATATCATATGTTTGCCTCACTTGACATCATTGGGATATATAGGGGGAGGAAACGACAACGACTAAACACGAGAAGAAGAAGAGAGAAGAAGAAGAAGAAGAAGAAGAAGAAGAAGAAGAAGAAGAAGAAGAAGAAGAAGAAGAAGAAGAAGAAGAAGAAGAAGAAGAAGAAGAAGAAGAAGAAGAAGAAGAAGAAGAAGAAGAAGAAGAAGAAGAAGAAGAAGAAGAAGAAGAAGAAGAAGAAGAAGAAGAAGAAGAAGAAGAAGAAGAAGAAGAAGAAGAAGAAGAAGAAGAAGAAGAAGAAGAAGAAGAAGAAGAAGAAGAAGAAGAAGAAGAAGAAGAAGAAGAAGAAGAAGAAGAAGAAGAAGAAGAAGAAGAAGAAGAAGAAGAAGAAGAAGAAGAAGAAGAAGAAGAAGAAGAAGAAGGAAGAAGAAGAAGAAGAAGAAAGAAGAAGAAGAAGAAGAAGAAGAAGAAGAAGAAGAAGAAGAAGAAGAAGAAGAAGAAGAAGAAGAAGAAGAAGAAGAAGAAGAAGAAGAAGAAGAAGAAGAAGAAGAAGAAGAAGAAGAAGAAGAAGAAGAAGAAGAGAAGAAGAAGAAGAAGAAGAAGAAGAAGAGAAGAAGAAGAAGAAGAAGAAGAAGAAGAAGAAGAAGAAGAAGAAGAAGAAGAAGAAGAAGAAGAAGAAGAAGAAGAAGAAGAAGAAGAAGAAGAAGAAGAAGAAGAAGAAGAAGAAGAAGAAGAAGAAGAAGAAGAAGAAGAGAAGAAGAAGAAGAAGAAGAAGAAGAAGAAGAAGAAGAAGAAGAAGAAGAAGAAGAAGAAGAAGAAGAAGAAGAAGAAGAAGAAGAAGAAGAAGAAGAAGAAGAAGAAGAAGAAGAAGAAGAAGAAGAAGAAGAAGAAAGAAGAAGAAGAAGAAGAAGAAGAAGAAGAAGAAGAAGAAGAAGAAGAAGAAGAAGAAGAAGAAGAAGAAGAAGAAGAAGAAGAAGAAGAAGAAGAAGAAGAAGAAGAAGAAGAAGAAGAAGAAGAAGAAGAAGAAGAAGAAGAAGAAGAAGAAGAAGAAGAAGAAGAAGAATAAGAAGAAGAAGAAGAAGAAGAAGAAGAAGAAGAAGAAGAAGAAGAAGAAGAAGAAGAAGAAGAAAAGAAGAAGAAGAATAAGAAGAAATAATAATAATAAGAAGAAGAAGAAGAAGAAGAATATAAGAAGAAGAAGAAGAAGAAGAAGAATAAGAAGAAGAATAATAATAATAATAATAATAATAAGAATAATAATAAGAATAAGAAAATAAGAAGAATAATAATAAGAATAATAATAATAATAATAATAATAATAATAATAATAATAATAATAATAATATAATAATAATAATAATAATAATAATAATAATAATAATAATAATAATAATAATAATAATAACCTACAACTTTTAACAAATAAATTATCTGAATGTATTTAATAAGACTGGATTTTCTATTTAGCATTATATGTTTGCGTCATTTTATTTTTTTATGTTAGACTACAACCACTTTTCAAACACGTGGTACATTAATAAAAACTTCAACTTGCACTTCCATCTTTTAGTTCATGTAGTTTTGTCAAATATACCTTTATGCGTTTAGTTCAATTCTTGTTATTGTATGCAAGTGCATGAATAAGAATGTTTGGCATTGATTTAAGCTTATTAATTTTTTTATTTTATTTTTTCAATTATAGTGTTCATATCTTAAAAGTAGGATGGAACATATCTCCCTAGGATATAATCTATTAGGCATACAGAAGTTATTTTTAAATGAATATAGAAATGTCCAAATAAGCTCCCTTAATACCAACAAAACCCCATAATTGAAGACAATAGTACAATTATCCCAACTAACATGGAAGCCTTTCATTGGGTAGATCATGTTCTCTTTTCTTTACTTAATTTAATATATTGTACTTTCACTTCATTTTATCTCTATATATACTCACTCTCTCCCCATTCCATGATCCACATCCTCTCTTTGTTTCCATAGGTGGTTTGGTAGCTTAACCAACTACGCGCGTGAAGTAATAACAGATGAAGCTGCCAGCATGATCTAATTTTTTTCTTTAAAGTTGATGATAAGAAAAGATTAGATCATCTGGCACCTTCATCCGTCGATGCCTCTCACGAAATCTCTAAACCCACCATTTGCTTGGTTTCCCTCTCATTGTAATTCACTAAATTTTTAGTCTTAACTCAGAAGATAATTTTTGTTGGTTTAATCCTTGAAATTTTATTCTTCAAAACATTTCTAATCCTTGAAATTTTATTCTTCAAAACATTTCTTCACGTGTTTTTTCCTTAATATAAACTTATTATACCACTTAATTATCTTATAGTCATTCTAAAAAAAACTTAATGATCTTAACAGTTTAGCTGATATCGTTAGGCCAAAAGATTCTTGATGTTTGGTTTTTATGGATAATCTTATTCTCTAACCCTTATGTATTTACTTATTATTACTACTATTAATGTTAGACAGTTAGATTTTAATAAACAAATTATTACATATTAAACGATAATAATCCATACTATTAACTTAACCAGTGATACTCTCAACTTTCACTTCTATTACCAATGATAATTTAATCACAAATTATCATAAATGTACACTCGATTTGCATTTATCACTCAATTTTGCTTGTATGCCTTTTTCATTTCGTTCATAATCATTATTGTGACAATCAAAGACAAATCAATGATAAATACATGCTAATTATGTTATTGAGATCTTCTATAATAAAAAATAAAAGTTGAAAGTACCACCGACCACATTAATAGTATGATTTATCATCAGGCAAAACATAATATTTTAAATTATTAAAATCTTATGTCTTGTTACTATTATTATTATTATTACTACTACTACTATTTTTTTTGAACGGCTAACGAATACTTTACGCTCGGTCACCCGGGTAAACACATTGGGGGAAGACCAGCCACACCCGTAAACACAGATAGCACTGGTGACCCGACTCGGATATGAGACGCTTACTCTCAAACCAATTGATTTAGAGCTCATTGACACTAATAGTACTATTCATATTATTATTCAAGAGAGAATTATCTAAAAACGAATATGTAAATCAAGCCCCGGATTTTATGACACAAAAAAGAGGAAAAATTACAAAAGACTTTTCTCAGCAAATATAACACCACTAGTCTATCAGACGTCAAGTCTGTGAAACAAAATGTCAACGTTTCATCTTCTATCATAATTCATAAATCAACGAGAGATGGTTTTACATTGGCCTGTGTCTGGCTGCCTGTTTTGGCTCGAAACCTGCATTCAAGAAACAATTCTATAGCCTAATGAAACAATCAAATAAAAGCCCATGACGAATCAAACATACAAACTGCTGAAGATACGTTTTGTCCGGAAATAAAATCTTGTTCTCGTTAACGGGAAGCGTCTATGAATAGTGAAATAAAGAAACGACATCTACGAGTCCTGCAAAGACGAGTAATATTGTTTGAACCTTATGAATATTTATATATCATGTTATTTCAAAAAGTGGTGTTTAGAATTTGAAGTACTGGAAATTTTAAAGACAACAAGGCAGAATTAGACTGGTTATGTATCTAGATTGATTATCATGGTCTGAAAGGTATTTATGTGTAATATTAAATTTTATTATACTCAAAATCAAATACAATCTGCTTCGTTCCCATCCTTAGCTTGAGCGGATGTATTAGATTAGTTATGTATTTAGCGGTAACTATCATAGTCTAAGAAAGTATTTGTGTAATATCAAAATCGAGCCCATACGTGACCCTATTATGTACAATATGGATGTTAAATAGTATTTATGATTCATCTAGTGGTAGGGTTGGAAACTGGTCAAGATAGATTGAAGAATAGAAACGGGTTGGGTTGGCTAACAAACCTGTTCTTCTACATACGGCTAATGTGTTGAATACTATTGCTGTAAGTAAGCTATTACAACGATCATCTAATTTTTCAAACAAAATGATTTAGGAGGCTATAAGCATTATAATTCACTTTGAGTGGCCTAAAAGTGGATAACTAATGGCAGTGGCAGAGCTTGAACACTTCCATAGGAGGCGAACTCGTTATATGTAAAAAAAAATTTACACCACCAGGCCAAAAATTTACACTAACGGACCAAAAATTAACACCACTGACGAAAAAAAGAGGAGGGCACCCCCTCCTCCCCGGCCCCTATGATGCTTCGCCCTTGACTAATGGCAACCATCAACGTAATCACCAAATTTTTAATCTTTTAAAACAAAACAATAGAAAGTAAACTTGGTAGGAAATTTACCTTATTTGGTCTGCATTATTGTTGTACTTGTCGATGTATCTGAAGCATCCAATCAGCATAACTGCTCATACCACCAACCTGATCCTCAACTAAATTTAAGAGTAGAAAGAAACCTTCCCGAGGTTGTTCGCCTTGTCTCACAAGATGACATAATTGATAATATGAATTATCAGCCTCTCTAAGTTTCTTCAGTATCCCCATCAGCTTTCTTGACATTTCATTGTTACGCTCGGTCAAAGAAACCTGATTCTTTAGAAATATAATCAATAGTTATAAGTTCAAAGCAATTGCAAAATTCTGTAGGTTAGGGGAGAGAAAATAATATACTATGAGACATGAAGTAACAAGTCAAAACGCATTTGGGTTGAAATGGGTCACTTTTCTACCAAGGCAAAACGTTCTAGGTTGGGAGACTAGCAGACCCTTCCGTCTTCTACATGTTTCGAACATATTTATAGACTTCTAAAAAAAGTCTAAATTATTGAATTAAAAAAATCATGAGGTTGCATGCAGTAAAGTAGACTTTGGGAGGTTTTAACCAATTTGACATGTTCAGCTTTTAGCTAAACTTTTATTTGACCCGTTTGACATAAACACAACCTAGCTGGATTCTTTCATAAGTAAATGGGTCGTATGTGTTACCTCTTGATAATTTCGTATATATATAGTAGCAGATGTATCAACAACAACATGATAGTTAAATGTACATCGAAGATGTGAAATAAAAGAGAGTCAAAGATAAACAAGTCAAATGGTTTAGAACTCACCCAAAGTAAAAAGTGTTTACACCCTCTTAAAATGTTTATTCAAAATGATTGGATCATTATTTTAGTAATATTTTTATAAACATAATTACTCTAATAATTTAATTATAAATAGAAGAAAAGATGGACAAAAAATGTTGGGTCGTTGACACAACTCATACCCAAACCCATTTTTGACCTGCCCAAAAATTTACATGTTTCAACCGCCTCCCAACCCACCCATGTTGACACCAATTGGTTAGACGCCTCAAATTAGCAATGGTTAAATCTACAAAGATACAACTTCTAAGATAATCGGTTTCCGCAAGTTGAACCTCTGATTACCCTCATATGCAATGTGGGAATCTAATTTGTCACATATAAACACCGATCTAAACTTTAATAAAAGTTTTAATTTTATATTGAGCTAGAAGAGATGATAGCAGGCTAACAAGAGGTTCAAGTCTTTAGGTCCTTATTCACAGATAGAGAAGGTAAAATACACAGAAATATAGATCAATGAGATTCCTCAAAAGAAAACTGTTTCGTTTAAAGGAGCATACCCTTGAAAAATCTTTAGCCGAATCTTCCTCAACTAGATTTCTGGCTAAATCTGGTGAAACCACGCGGCCAAACCACACAACAAAACGAAAACCATCATCTAAAATATAAATTCCTCTAGCATCTAAGCTCTCTGCAACAAGTGGCAGCCTTTTACAGACTCTGTCGAAATCATCATCCACAGTAGGTGCCTACAAATAAACAAATCGTCCAATATGAGACTCAGGAGTCGGAACATTGACATCAGTAGAGGTGGCAAAATGGTCGATTCGGGTGGGTAGGTAATGGGTTAAAAGAGGTAAGTTAGTAAATAGTGTGTCATGTATGATAACAAAAGCATAAATTTAGGCCCTTTCACCCATTCTTTCTGGCTAAACAATTTTGCCTGTATAACCCGTCACGGAAAAAACATAACCCAGATTGACCAATTCATAACTAAATGGGCCAAAATTGCCACTTCTACACAGTAGGAACAAGAAAGTTATAATGTGAGAATATAACTTACCTTGACAAGATACTCATCTACTCTTAACAAGCTAGGATATAGAAGCTTTAACATTTTTTTAACAGGTAAAGCCATCATGGTGAAGCCTGCTGCACATCGTTCATCAAGCTGTGCATCAGCGTAACCACCACGAAGTGCTGTTGATTTACATAGTGATAATCCATATAAGGGCAAATATTTGAGTGATTCTGGGTAGATCATCCTGCTTCCTACACGATGTTGCACTGAATAGAGTTTTCGATATTCTTTGAGGGCTTTCACGATTTTTAGTTGAACCGCATTCCGGGCCTCTTCCAATTTGTATGATAAAGATTTCTCGATTGCTGCAGACAGTCAGGTTCATATTACAGTAAAGGAAAAGTTAGGAGCAAGCATCAAGTGAAGTTGATCATTAAACAGTAGAGCTGGAAGAATGTGTGGGTTGGGTAACAGACTAAAATAAGTCACCTTTAATGGCAGTTCAAGTTGGTTAGGGTTGAATGGGGTCAACCCACAACACTTTTTTTAATTAATTTTAGTGTGTTATATATGGTTGAAAAAACTAATATTTAGGATAATGTACTCTTTTTTGATATATCAATTTCAGGTGTTGTATGTACGTGAATAGTTGAATACACTTTAGAAGACTTTCTACCCATTCAATTCATATGACACATAACCATTTTAGTTCAATTTATTAGCGTAACCTGTTTGAACCATTAAAAGATAAATTACAATCAGAATCAAACGTTCATAGGTAAGTGAGTCAAAATCTTCACATCTACCAAATAGTAACCATATTTTTTTTTTCAAAAACTCTTTTCCTTTAATATTGATTTATTGAGTTGCTGAGTGGGAGAGAGAGATTCAGAGAGAGAGAGAGGCTTGTCTTACCTAATCTACCAAGCAAAGAAACAATAGCACCAGTATCTGCCTGGCGGTACATCTCTCCTAAATCTGCAACCACTGATGCTGCAGCAGTGTGTACCCTAATACGCCTTTCACCGCAAGAAGCAGTGTATCTTTTGATGGTTAAGTATTCGTAAATGTGAAACAATTGTCCAAAGTAGCTTTTAGCAACATTTCTTTATTTTACCTAACCCGTTACCAATTAAATATAACCCAGATTTGACCCATTTTCACATCAGTTAAATTTCCCCCTCTAATATAAAATGTTCAATTCAAAACAGAATATACATAAATCATCAAGCAAACCTTATAAACACAAAGAACGACATGATATCAAGAAGACAAGAACCTAGGACTGGAGGATACAGTAACGCCACTTGGAAATACACAATCTGAGTTGTAAGCAATGTCTCTTCAAGAGCAAACTGCATAGCATAAGCTTTATCACAATCAACGGCTGGAAGTGCTAACAAATCTGTGGATCTTAGCATAAAATTCCCATGATACGAGGTGAAACGCACTCCTAGATAAAGAAATTTAATAAAAAATGTGTTCAGTAATACTTCACATAAAATTAATCTAGCTAGAAGAAAAAATTTGCAACGTAGCATATAGTCTTAAAATTAGCCCAACCTTTCCCACATCTGATGCGCATTACAGCTTCCCAAGCTGTTTCTCTAGTGAGATCTCTAGCCAACTCATGTCTTAACTTGTCCTTGTGAATGGCAGAATGAAAGCTTGGATAATAATATACCTGGCCACCAGTGTATTTTGCTAAAGTACCTGCATGTACATAATAAAATATTGTTGATCTTTTAAAAACATAAAACTGGTGTAACAGAAAGCTTATGAGAAAGAAGGTGGCCTAACCGTGCAAAATAAGATCCTGTAAAATATATAGACACAAACTGGTCAAAATGGATAATTTTTTAGTCTTGCCCAAGTTGCTTCAACCCACAAACATTTCTTATTCATTTTTTAGGTTTTTATGATAAGTAATGTGCTAAATATTACAAACCTATATTGTAGTAATAAAAATCTTATATTTATTTCATAAAATGAAATAGGTAGTTTTATGTATATGAATACACTATGAAACAACACCCAACCCCTTCAATGCATATGACCTTTTTCCTTTTTAGTTATTTTAAAAAAAATTACCCATTGGATCAGTTAGAAATAATAGTTTTGACCCGTTTATAGGTATATAGGTCAAAACTGCTGCATCTAGGATTCCAGGGGGTGTAGAATGAAGTTATCCATTGGTACATACCTAATGAGGCTATATCAGTATACTTGTCACTAAATGCATATATATTCACTGCAACTTGGAATTTGGTGAATTCAGCAGCCATCTGCTTATAAAATGGGTCTTCTGGTATTCTTAAAGTATGCTCTTTGTCTGTTCCATAAACACGAAGATCATCTCCACGCAACTTTAAACGACCAACACCAAGTGAGGGAAGAGTGCTCTGGAAAATTAACAATTTCCCTCCAAGTTGGCTCTGCATGGAGCAAATTAACTTCTTTAGTCTGTACATATAGCTGACATGATATAAGCGAGATTATAAATTGTTAAACATTATTTAATGCATATTACATAGAGGTTGGGAAATTGGCAGGTTGGGTGTGTAGAGGAAAATAGACCATGCCCAAAAATTATTGATAATATAATGAATTCATATCATCCGCTCTAAAATAAAAAAAATAGAATAATTTTCAAACCTATTGCATAAGCAGACGATAGTTTTCAAGTGATCATACCCATTCCTGTTACACCATATTGTCAAACCTATAACCATAGTGATTCATGACCACAAACCAAACACCATCTTACGTTGTGTTCCAAGTTTAATAAATGAAAGAAAAAGGAAATGGAATTAAGAAGAGAAAAGAAAGGGATAGGAAAGGAAAGATATAAGTTAATTTCATGTTCCAAAGTTCAAAGGGAAGGAAAAGAAATTAAACATGTTATGTGTTCATTTTGGGAGGAAAGTTACTTTCTCTCCGAATACAACCATTTTGGGAGGAAAGTTAGGAAGGATGATAATTACAGATCTTTTTTTCTCTTCCTTCCACTTCCTTCTATTAAAAAAACTCAGGAACACAAATCTTTTCCGGATTATTTCTACTTCCATTCACTTCTCTCTTTAAAAAGGACCCGGAACACAGTGTAAATGTCAAATGATTACAAAATCATATTACTTCAATTATAATTCAAGTGTATTAATAAATAGGATAATAGGCCTTATGCACTAACAAAGAACATTTTGGGCAATTTTCACCAATTTGGGCCATTTACTCTTTAGATGTAGTTTTTTCTTTTATATTGACAAGTGAGTTAAATATAACCCAAATCAACCCATGGATAAGTAAATTTGTAAAAATTGCCACCACTACATAAAACTATAAGTTAGTCCAGGTAGCTCAGTAGCTGAAATATTATAAGGAAGGCTCGCAATCTTCAAAAAACTATTTAAAAAATATAAAGCATATTACACCATGAAGTAAGTTTGGGGTGGTGGATATTAAATTATTCATGAAGGTTCTGAATAACATAGGGTCCAGAAACTTACCATAACCATAAAAGCTGCTTTGAGGGCGGGCCCAAAAGCAGATTCCACATTAACGTTGTCCTGAAACATAGAAGGCAAGCTATCCAGGAATGCCTCCACCACAACTCTAGATTCTGACAGGTTGACAAGGAGATCATCTGGCAATGGAACAAAGATATCATCCAAATCTGATACGACCATCATTTGAGGTTGTGTCAAAGATGACTGTAAAAAGTAAAACAAAAAGGGTGGGTCAACATTATAATAAGAAATCATTGTATGTCTAGCAAAACTCTAAACCACTTGCCTTCATATTGTAGAAGTGAATTGTGCTGTCAAACGTTATGAACCCAATTTGTGTTCTGGGGCTGCCCGGCAATGTATCCAAACAAGATTTAATAGTTTGTGCCATCACCTAATAAATTGTAAGCAAAGAGGAATAATAACTCAAATGTACTCTAGTATGCAATTAATACTGATCAAGTGGGAAACCAAGTTCATTACGGGAAAATACAAGAGTTATAACAATATGATACAAGTGAACAATTAAATCACAAGGTATGAGTTAAGCTTACCTCAAGCATTCCACTTTTAACTGCAGATATTGATACATCAATCATAAAAAAGTACAATGGCGGCATTGGAGGCCGAACCATGTATTCAGCCGGAGCAACAAATTCCACAGAACCCTTTGTAAGCTCGGGGTGTTGATCAAGATCAACCCTTTTTCCAGTGGCGTCCAAATGAGCAAAATAATCATTTTGCACTGTATATTATAGATAGAAATGACTTAGAATAAGAGTTCCATATACAACAAAGAATAATCAATGATATTCTTTATTTCTTTAAACTGGTAACGAAGCAACATCAAAGCATGATTTGGCACATTATCAAGGTCATGTTTGTTTATAGACCATGGATATGTATATTAAATATGTATACAACATCAGTGTGCTAGACAGCAAATAGCTGGTGATGAAATGGAATCCCCAAACTACAGAAATGGTCTTAGAACTCGAATTCTCGAAATATATATTTGTACAATGTTGTCAAATCACTGTTTAACCAACACTGAAATAGGTTAAGGTTTTCGTACAAGGAATTCAAAGTATTACCATCATTAAGTAAAGCACATATATTGCACCTCCACTTTCTACCACCATCTGTAAAAGTCACATATGGATTCACATACGTACGGCATCTTCTACAACGAACAATACCCATTGTGGCAAAATTAACTATTGGTACTTCCTCCTGAACAATAAACAGTACGTGACCATGAGTAAAAAAACTATTTGTCAAATAGCACATGAAACATCTATTAGTTGCTCTTTTATAAATGAATCCTCACCCCCTCAGGAGCTTCTGCCAGAGGACAAACAACTGCTCCAAGAGGCAGCTGCCACCTGGAAACCAAAGACTGTGAATTTGGTATAGCACTAGTTGTAAGTCTTAAATATCTAGAATCACAATTCATGGGATACATCCCAGCAAAAGAACTTGGTTCCACATCACCATCCAGTGGTCTTGGCAATGCTTTAGGATCAAGCCCCCCATCAAAAGATCCAGGAGTAGGTCCTAGAGAAAGTGAGCTGAAATCTTCTGCCAAACCTGACATAACTCCTGTCGGCGGTGCTGAGCCACCTACATACATTCCTGATGATGGTGCAACTGGTGGAATTTGTCCATAACCACTTTGATGAGAAGAAAAGGGGGCAGGTATGGTGGGCTGAGGTGGGACATAACCTCCTTGCTGATAAACTGGTGGTGGTGGCGGCGGTGGACTTGCTGGGCTACTTTGTATGCCTGGATAGCCAGGGTAAGACGGTCTGGTTGAGGATGGTGGTGGTTGGATGTTTGGCCCAGAAGCAGAATACGGTGAATCTACAAAAGACCTTGGAGGATTATTACTAGAAGAAACACTGTATAGGCCTTGAGGTGGAGATCCCATTGGTAGAGGTTGAACATGGCCGGGAGGAGGCGGTCTCATTGCTGGAGGCAATATGGGCTGGCCCACATTGGGAGTTTGTGACAGGGGTGGTTGAGATGTTGAAGAAAACTGCGGAGCTGGTAAACGCTGGTGAGGTCCTGTAGTCGGTGGCCCATATGAAGGAGTGGGTCTACCTGGTTGCATGGGTCTAAAACCAGGAGTCGGAGATCCAGCCGTGGGCCCAGGAGCGGAAAATGGAGATGTATTTGGCATAGCAGGAACTGATGTCGGCCTGAAAGCAGAGGGCTGTGATCCAACAATAGGATGAGATGAAGAAATGGGCATGTTGGTTTGAGGAGCTGCAAAAGGAGTAGAGGCAGGCCCTTGATGATTATTTGCACGATTAGGATTTTCGGTCCCCATTGCTTAAATATATATCCTGCACCACTTTATTCCTATGCTTCCACAAATAATCTGCAAGAACATGCAATTACAAGCATGTCATTTTTTAATGAAGCCCAGAATCAAAATATAGATGATCTTGTTAAAGAAGGATGAGATAAAATAGTGTAAATATGTAACACAAAGCATAGGTAAAATGTATCTGGGATAGATAGTAACCAAACTTACAGTTCTGTGCAAGTAGAAAACTAAAAATCTCTTTATGCAGCTTATTGATTATAAAATATATATTGTTAAGGGCTGGAATAACCGAGCAGCTAGCCAAGCTTAGGCATAAGAAGTTCAAGCATATAGGCCATGAAGCTAAAAGAACATGCATTCATCCATTTCTATAATAATTTGCAATTTATTAAAATTTATAATCCATGGTACTTGTTCAGGAATTCAAATATAAGAAGTGAGCATATAGAAGACATTATCAAGTTAAAACAAACGCATGTAGGGTAATTCCTTGGCCGCTAATATTCAAAATGTACCTCCTAGCAACGAAGGGAGTGATTCATTATCCAAATAGAAAACATATTCCCAAAAACAAAAACACCCAAAATCATGCATCCCACAAGTAGCAAGAGATGGTCATCATTTACTTTGCGAATTTGGACAACTAACTAACATACTTTAAGGGAATTAGCTTTCTATCCATTGCAATCCTAATAATGTGGCAAACTTTCCTAAAGATGAACTGTAAGCAATGAAACATCACTACATCAGAACTGCTCAACTTATCATGACCTAAACCTATGAGTGAAAAATACAAGCCCTCAATACACCTATCTAAACCAAACACCATCCCTCTTACACAACAGTAGCAAGTCTCGCTTCCTAGATTAACATCCACGACACTTACGAAACAATTAAACAGCTTAACTCCTGAACCAATTACATTCCAACTACTACTAGCACGCACTAACACACACCAACCGATGAAATCAAATTACGACGAGATTAGAACTCAATCGCCACATAACTAAACCTGATCTCCAACAACAAGACTGAATTCGTAAACAATAAGGCAATTGACGCTAGTTCGGCAACGGAAATCGTATCAATCGAATAGCAAAGGCGAAATTGATCATGCTTAGGTAATGTCGTCAAGGTTTATGTGAAGGATTACCTGATCTGAGAAGATCTAACAGAAGGTTGACCGGAGTTGTACCGAGGCGGTGACCGGTGATCGGAGATCGGCGATCGGTGACGGAGATGTGCGGTTCCAGAAACGATGAATTCCAGCTAAATCTCTATAGACCAGAATATTAATAAGTGAGGAAGTGAGAAACCTACAAACGGAGAATAGTAGTTTTATACTTTTATTAAGTTTATGTTTTGGCCTTTTCGGTAATTTATTAGTTTTAAGTTTATTTTCCTTCGACGTTTTTTTACTAACTCGGATTTAATTTCGTTAGTTTTTTTATAAAATGTGATCAAATTTGAACTTATTTAGGTTTCATTGTCGCCTAGTCTCCATCAGGTCTATTTTCCGGTGTCTAGCCCCATCATCACCTGAAATCCGTCTCCAACGGGTCAAGTGGTTCAGGAGGTGAAGATTGACGGGTTTCATGGTGCATAAGTTTTAGATTGACAAACGTGATGGTAGATTTCAACTTTTTGATTATTGTTTTAGCCACATAAGCAATTCATGTCATCAAAAATCGTTGGAGGAAAATAGTCTTAAATTAGGAGTGTCTATAAATATTTTTTGAGTTGAGATTAATCCAATAACCTTTTTATATGTTAAATGAAAGTTGAGATTATTATAATCTAATAACCCTTTTATATATTAAATAAATTTATAAAAAGTGAAGGTGTGGGGTATTTTAAGTAGAGCTGAAAAATGTGTTGTGTTGTGTTTGTGTTGTGTTGTGTTGTGTTGTGTTGTGTTGTGTTGTGTTGTGTTGTGTTGTGTTAAAAAGGTCGTGTGCAACCTGAAGTGTTTAACACAAATATTGAATTAGGCAAAACAAGTTTAATAAAATGTGTCAATTTCTTAAAGGCTAACAAGACGCTTATAATAAGTGGGTTATGACATGTTTTGTTTAACAAAGCACAATTGAGCATAAGCAGCTTGACGAACGAATGAGATGGCATCTTTGAGATGATTATTGACATGACTCGTGAAACATGTTGGTCGAAACAAATTTCGGGACATAGGTTATTTCAGGTATATGCTTCAGGGGAGACTCATCCGGTTCGGGTCTCTTCTCTTGGTGATGCGAATATTTTTTATCTTTACAATCATAGAAAACACATTAAAGGGTCCAGGTGCTTGAAGCCCCATATACACTCTCACACTAAAGTCATGTAAAACCATAATGAGAGACAACAACTATATAATATGTACATTATAATATAGTAATCTGATAGTAGTATAATACATCTATTTTTACCTCTTGAGCCTCGTATATATATACATATATATGGTGTTGTTTGTTTTTCTAAAAAGGCCTGCGAAGGCTCTTCTGTCTGTGCCGTGTAGACCACGCACAAATATTACCATCTGCAGATTGTTTGTTTTTTCGAATACGTTTCATTAAAAAATGTTTGCGCGAGCGCTTCTTGGTGCAGATCTGGCACAACTACTTCTAAAGTCTTCTAAAGTCTGCAGAGGATTAAACACCATCACCCACAACCATCCATGTCCACCACCACCGTCCTCCACAACCACCGTCTGCCACCACCACAGTCCGCCACCACCACCGTTCGCCTCCACCACCACCACCACCCCCACCACCACCACCCACCCTCTACCATCACCACCACCATCCAGCACGCCATATACCACCACCAGTTTATTTAACAATCTGCAGACATTAAAGAATAGACTATTTTATTGTTACAGACTGCAAAGGTTTGATCCACATCTACTTTTACAGATGTCTGCAGATGTGGTCCGCAGACTGCAAACATATTACTTCTGAAAAAACAAACTACACAAGTCTTTATGGATGTTAGAAATGAGTGGTGGGAGTGTGAGTGAATCTCCTACCAAGGTAAGTTATATCCTCATTATGGAGAGGAAAAGTAAGGTAATGGGTTCATCAACCCTTAATAAGCTTGATTTGTGTGGTTTTGACTCGTAGGTCCAGATATAAAAGTATAGTAAACTCTACAAATCCCCATCCTAGTATGATGTGATGCTAGCCATATTATGCTAGACTTGTATCGATTGTCACACACAATTCGTTTATTACGAGAAGATTTGCCAAATACAATGCATAAAGTGTGTTTTCTTTACACATCGGGACGTTTGATGGCGTCTTTGGAAACATTAGATGTGAGGTATATGTCTCAAGATTGTTCATTGTGTCCAACAATCATTTGTTCAAGCCTACGTATGTGGCAATATTTTTCGTTGGTTGTAGGCTTCATGGTCGTTAGTCAAATGAAGACAATAGGTAGTTATTACTATGTGGGTATGGTGTCGTGATTAGAACGTCTCCGAAACATTTATCGTTATAAACATAATGTTTGGCATAATGATAATGTTTAAGGGTCTGTTTGGTATGAGGTAATGGAATAGACGAAGGAATGTAATGCATGAGAGAATGGAATGGATGAGAGAATGAAATGAATCATTCCATTCTATTGTCCTGTTTGGTTACACTTTAAGAATAAATGAATCACTACTATAAAAAATGAAGCATTGAAATGTAAAAGTAGTTATGCTGGTGATGGCGGGTGGTGGTGGTGGCGGGTGGTGGTTTCCGGCGGTGATAGTGGCCGGTGGCGGTGGTGGCTGGCGGTGGGGTGCGGCGGTGGGTGCCGGCGGCGGTGGAGGCCTGCGGTGGGTTTAGAAAACACTATCTCTTTTTACTTAGCTTTATCATGTCCAAACAACCTTTAATCGTTAACCTTAACCAAAATTTCAACTTATCTACGGCTTTTAAATTTCTCATACATAAGCACTCATACATGTTGGCTACATAAAATATAATATTGTTAATCAATTCCCGGTACATTGGTATACAAAGTATCGTATTGATGATATGTTTCGTCAAAATTTCAGGTTAATATCTTAAAATGTATAATTAAGAAATCTTAGAAACAATGTATACTAAGATTTAGTTAGTCATAAACTAGGTCAATTAAAGTTTTACCCTAAAACTCAGTAAGTCTTCATATTTGCACTATATCTTGACTAACATTAGTGACGTACAATGCACTATTTTCAAATACTAGGTCTTGTATTATCTAAATTTTCATAAAATTTATAAAAATTATAAATAAAATTGCATTATTTCATGAACATATGTGACATAGAGATGTGTAGTTTTATTTTAATTTACATTTTATTCTACGTATATTACTATTCATATACATTAATGTTATTATTTCATGTCAAAACTGATGTCCATACATGCATCAACAAACAAAAACCCATAACTTTTTATCTAATACACACATAAAATCATAAAAGAATATAAAATTTTTAAAAACCCTAAACTTAGTTTTTAATTTATACTCTACCACAACGTGAGTTACTATTCACACCAACACTAAGGGGCTGTTTGTTTTCGGCTGACCCGGCTGACTCGGTCAGCGGGTCAGCCCGTTTGATACGCAAGTTGTATGGGCTGACCGGGTCATCCCATCTGACCCAAACCTAAAAAAATTCACTGCTGACCCACCCTCATCTCCCAAACACAAACCCACCCCCATTTTCTCAGCACCCCATCTAGCTCCTCCCTGCGCTCCGACTGCACCCGATCGAGCTCCTCCCTGAGCCCCGACTACGACCGAGAGACTTCCCTCCCTGCGTGACCGAGACACCCTGGAGCTCCGAACCTGCGCGATCGGATTTCTTCCATTTCGTTCAGGTTTCTAAGGGCGGTTGCCGCCTCCTGCCGCCATGATTTTCGATTCACCCCCAAAAACAACAGCCCTTACATCTGTGTGTATGGAGGATGAAGATGCCTGCCACGTGTCAAACACTGGAATACCAGCGTGTCTTCGTTCTTCACCACCAGCATTAGCAACAACTGCTAATCACTGCTGATGCTGCTGCTTGTTCTGTATCTGTTATCATAATAACATCCATTCCAAACACAACCATAATTCTTTCAGTTGATATGAGGTGGTGTTAATTATTCTGTTGATGTTGTTGTCTGGGTAAATCGAGCATTAGTTGAGATTCACCGTATCTTGGGTGTAAATTATTGGTGAATTGATCGGATTGCTTGATTGTTTGTTTTGGTTGATCTGAATGACATGATTTGGGATTGTATGTTGTTGATTTGGGATCTTTGTTTAGATGAGTTGTTTTGTTTTGAGTGAGTCATATACTAAATCAAACAGACAAGTTTCAATCAGATGCAGACTCAGTCAGAACTTCTTACTGGGTTAGCTTCTGACTCAGTCAGATCTTACTCAGTCAGTTTTATCAAACAGCCCCTAAGGTATGCCTATACTATACATCAAGTGACATTCAAAATTGTTACACACCCATATATTATATAAAAGAAAACCATGTTACATACATGTAAAATTTCTAAAACACTAAATAAAACTAAATTCCATTAACCGTTACACACCCATAATTGAGTTATGTGATTTCGTTTAGGACCATTTGCTTCCGAAGTTGATCTAGATTTTCTTAAGTCTAAAGTTGCTCTCACTTTATGCAAACTAGAAAAGATATTTCCTCCATCATTCTCTACTGTAATGGTACACTTGGTGATCCATTTAACTAGAGAGGTTAAGTTTGGAGGTCCTGTAGCGTTTCGATAGATGTACCCTGTTGAAAGGTAAATAACATTTATGTTAATTATATCCATTAATTGCTACATTTTTAGTTTCTATATGATTAGTGACTTGTAACTATGACAAGAACAAGGATCTTTTAAAACTTAATCATACGTTAATATTAGAGCTCATCTTGAAGGATCAATTGTTGAATGTTGTTTAGCTGAAGAAAGTATAACATTTTACTCTAGGTATCTATCGAAAGTAGAAACCGTCTTCACTAGAGCAGTTAGGAACGATGAATGAGACATTGAAGAATCCAACAATCTTTGCCCCGGTCGTGCCATAGGTCGTAAATTGCATTCGGAAGTACCTATTCACAAAAGATTAAAGATGCAAGGTGCTCAATCAAGTGAGATGCAAGGTGGTCAATCAAGTGAAATGCAAGGTGGTCAATCAAGTTCTCAAGAATGTCCGTCAGGTGATGAACAAGGTATTGATGCATGTTCTTTAGTGTTACTTATCTGTTATTGTTGCTTTGTGAGTTTCTGATGTTCTATGACTGTTATATATGATCAAAATAAACTCACCTACTCTATGCTAGTTTCCGGCCTATGATTTGGATTATTTCATAAGTTGAATGTGTCTTCAATAATGCTACTAACTTTCTTCTTATTGTTTATGTACAACATAGGTTTCAGTTAGGTATATCAAAAATATTAATGTTAAATCACATAATTTACCATGACAATGTTAGGTGGTTTGAGAATTTGAATGTGATCTTCACGCAATGTCAAGTCCTTCAAAGCATGGTGCCCTCGTAATGTTCTTAACCTAGATACTAGGTTTTTTTATTAATCTGATCCTTTAGGCCCCGTTTGGTTCACATAATTCTCAGGAATTGGAATTAGAATTGGAAAATTTTCCATCCAAAATCATGTTTGGTTGGTCAACCGATGGAATTGGAAATTTTTCCCTCATTCATTGGAATTCACATTCCTTTCACTTAGCCATGAAATGTTTAACAATCCAATGGAATGTTCAAAATTAAAATTTCAATTTCACTCAAAATTGACCAACCAAACACGTTATTATTTTTAATAAGATTCCAATTCCAATTCCATTTCCAATTCCAATTCATTTGTAAAACATTCTGCGACCAAACGGCCCCTTAGTTTCTAGATCTTAATATAATTAACCCTACATATACATGCAACCAAAATGTATTAAGAGAAGATATCAATTTAAAAAGATGACCATACAAACTAATTAATTTTTGTTTAGCTTAAACAATTCAAGGGAATCACCTGAAGTATACTCGTAGATACCGATCTTTAGTGTAAGTCATAAGCATTGTCATGGTAAGAGTCTTTTGGTATTAAAAACGTAATGTTATTCTTATTTGGTGCATTTCATACAGACGTCAAATCTTGTGGCAAAATAAAATTACTTGCTATCATAAACTTTAATTTTGAACACTTAATTATTAGTCTTTCTATTCTTGGTTTTTAATCATCCTTGATTTTATCATGACTGTTGTTTTTATTATAGTGCTTTTTTTATTTGCTTTTTTATTTTTATGGAAACATGTTTAGGTTCTTCCAAAAAGGTCCGAGGTTGAACCCAAAAAGCCGAAACTTGGAAACTGAATAGTACCCAAAGAATAGTTGTCATGTTTAACAAGCATGGAAAGCCGGTGGGGGATGAAGGTAATTAATGAACTTGTTCAGTTTCTTGGGACACTTGTGAGGATGGATGATTATATATCAATAGAATATTCTGACCGAATAAAAGTTCCCGAGCAAAAAAAGAGGATATGTATTCACTCGTTAAGGTACATATCTTTTATTAAGCTTGATGTTTCCACCCATTGAGGTAAAAGGCATAGGCTAATCTATATAATTTTTATATATATGCAGTACAAATTTATTATTCATCCAAATGAAACAAGTGGCGTAAAAAAGTGGATCTTCTATAGCCCGGGGGTGGGGGGCGCATGGAGAGCGTTGAAAGGTTCATTAAAAGAATGTTAATACGATCCAACTCTTAGTATTGATGAAATTGTAGCACAACAAACTAACAATGACAATAATTGCTCTTATGGTTCTTTAGGATTACTCATGCTTAAAGCATGCCACAAATTTTAAGTTACATATATTTTGCATTACTTATGCTTGATTATGTGGTTGATAATAGCATAGTTGCCACCAAAGTCTTTTTTTTATATTGTGGCATGTACAAAAGTGCCACTAAAAGCCTAAAAGCATACAGCGGCAGATCAACAAAGTCCCACTAAAAGCTTTAGTGGCAGCGTTTCTAGGGGCACTTTTTTGGTGTGCCGTCCAATTTCACAGGGGTCATTAGTGGCATTTTTTTAGGATTTTTGTGACACTTATTGTATGCCATTAAATGACATATTTTTTTTATAGTGAGTGTTTATGTACAAGACATGTTTTTAAGTCACAATGGTTTGGTGAAGTGACTCATGCATGTATTCAAGAATAGGGTGTTAAATAATAGTCAAACTTATGGGCTGTTTGATTGCGCTGACTGAGTAAGATCTGACTGAGTAAGAAGCTGACCCAGTAAGAGGTTCTGACTGAGTCTGCGTCTGACTGAAACTTGGCTGTTTGATTTAGTATCTGACTGACTCTGCTGAATGATATATACACATATACATACCCATCTACATACACATCTACATACCCATATACATACACATCTACATAAAGGAATGATGATTACCGTCGCTCAGCCCCTTTTTCTGGCGTTCAGCCCCTTTTTCCGGCGTGGGAGAGTGGCCTGAATGATATATACACATATACATACCCATCGCCGACCACCGTACACGGCTGAGATCCACCACCACCGACGCCGGAAAAACGACTCTCAACATCAGAAAACGAAGGCGTTGGCGGTGGTGGTACTATTTGCAGCCATTGATGTGATCGGAGGTATGAATCTCCGGCGGCCGATGAGACGCCGTGAGAAGGCGGCTGGGGGAAGGCGGTCGAAGGGGGGGTGGCAGGGAAGGCGGCAGGGGGTCGCGAAGGCGGCAGGGGGCGAAGGCGGGTGGGTGAAGGCGGTCGACGGTAAAGCAGGGGCTGCGGGCGAGCGGGGGGGGGGGGGGTAGGATGGAGGCGGTCGACGGCGGGGGTGGCAGCGGAAGCCCGATCGGAGGCGGAGGGCGGCGGCGGCCGGGGGGGGGGGGGAGGAAGGAGGAGGTCGAACAAGGAGGAGAAAGGGGAGGACCGGGTCAGACAAAAACAAAACAAGGACTCGGTCAGCCCTTCCTACCGGGTCAGGCCAGTCAGACGCATCAAACACACTGACTGGCTGACCGGGTCAGCCAGTCAGTGATCAGAACTTGGGTCAGACCAATCAAACACCCCCTTACAAGTATTACATAAACTTATTTTATATAGTTATTTATGCATACATATGACCAATATGACCCTAAAATGCATAAATCTTTGAAATGGACATTTCATGATTTGGTAAAGTATATTACATAAGACTAACACTATTTTATGATACAAATCCCATACTCATCTTATTGTGAACATCTGGTCTTATACCAAGGAAATGGACAAAGTTTATACAACATTTGTAAGTCGTCATGCTGTCCAACCACGCATATGCTAAGACTAGCATTCATCACCATATATAAAACTAAGTCAGTGACATACATGACATTATTAGGGTTTGGTCCTTAGACTAAAATGGTTCTACTTGTATTGTGGTACACGAGTAAGACCTTTCCCGTCATCATTTCAAGAGTTTACTATTTATACCAGACAATTCTACAAGCGAGTTTCATGGCTCCTTTCTGTTCTTCATTAAATTGTTTTAAGGGGAAAAACATACTTGCCTTTATGCCACGTTGTGATTGCTTTGATTTGTATCAATGTTATCACACTTTTTAGTCCCCTCACAAACGACCAATTAACGATAAGATGCGAGTTGTGTGAATAGTCCTATTGGGTTGATGCCCCTATTCGTCAAGTTGGTTACGCCAACTGACTCGCTTTTATGAATGCATATTATCCTTTATACACTAGTGTCAATGATAAGGCATCAGACACGGGTAAATACCAACAACCAAGTTTTAATGGTGGGCTCACATTACTATATACATCTAACGTGTGCATGTCTTTATTACCGTTTACTTGTGTTATTAAACATGAAATCACTAACTTTTTAATTGACATCTTTAAGCATGTTTTTCAGAAAACGAAATTAAGTAATTAGGAAATAAAATAAGTCATCAGGTCCGGTCATACTTTTGAGCTCTCATGAATAGAAGTACAAGTTAGAGATTCTCTTAGACTATACTCTATGAATCTTTGTAATTCAAACTTGTATACATTTTGTTATGTACTTTAGACAACAATGAATACGAATGCAATATGAGTATTCTTTTGAATCAATGTTGTCTTGATATTTAATTTTGTTACACTTCCGTGTTTCTTCTTTAGGGAGGGTGTGGCGGGCTAATAGTCTATATGCTAATTTTCTTTGAGCTTTCAACCCATTAACTGATATCACCTATTTTCATTAAAATCAATTACATCAAGTTTTTAACCCATTGACTGGTATTATCTATTTTCATCAAAATCCATTAAGTTCTTTTAAACGTCAAAAGTCAAAACTCACAATGTGTATAATATCACTTGGGGCAAGAGAATTTTCATCAAAAACATACAAATAATGTTAAATGAAGAAAACATATTTATGCTAAAAGATTTTAGTTGGTATCATGACCTGTAATTTATCTGGGTGTGGTGGTATTAGTTATTTTCTAGACTAACCCTCCCTCAGTCATTAAGTTTGCTTAGCTTTAGTCTAAGAGATTCACATACGCCTTTATGTTCTTTCATCTTTTCATATTAATATATATTTTTATGATACTTGTTGTTTCCATAACTTTTTACGTATTTTCTTTAAAAAAGAAAAAGAGATTTTACTAAGTCGGGGTCTCTTGAGGAGTGACCAATTTACCCTTTCGGGTTTTTGTCATATTCTCACTCGCTAAGTATGTTTGTTTGTTTTGGTTGCTATCCATGTATTTAGTTAGAGGAAGCTTATAAGTTTCAAAAATGGGTAGAAACTGAAAAAGGGTTAGACTATACACCCTTCTTTATTATTTGTCATAGTACTCCCCCCCCTCAACGAATCTAATTTAACCGATTAAACCGTTTTAAAAAAATTATTTATTCGGTTATTCGATTAAACATGTTAAACCGTTTATTATTTGGTTTATACGAACAACCTAACCGAATAAGCAAGATTTTATGTAATTGTTAGCCGAAGTGAAACTCAAATTTACGATTTGATTCGATTTTTACGGTTACGGATACGATTTGGTTTTCGGTTATTTTATGTTTTTTTTTTACTTTTTTTGAACACTCATTACCACTACAAATAAAAATAATAAAACAGAGGTATAAGAGCATTCACAACCCGTTTCCCATTTTTATTCGAGTGGATAACCTATATTATAGAGGATGGTTGTGAATGGGCGTGAGTGAAAGAATTTTTTTTTGAGAATTGTCTCGTTTTTTTTATATTTAAAGAAACACGATACAATCCTAATTATTTTAATATTACGGATATCGGTTGACAGTAGTTGTGAGTAAGGCTGCAAATGAATCGAACGAACACGAACAATGCCTTGTTTGTGTTCGTTCGTTAAGAAATAAACTTGTTTATGAACTGTTCAAGAACACTTACCGAACGAGATTTCTTGTTCGTGTTCGTTCATTAAGAAAATGAACATGTTCATGAACTGTTCACGAACACTTACCGAACGCAAATGAACACAAACGAACACAAACAACTGTTCATGAACATGACGAACACAAAAAAATTCATAAACACAAACGAATACAAAATTATTATAGATTTATTTTAAAATAAAATTTACATTTTTTATTACAAAGATTACACAAATTAATCAAAAATAAATAAGTAGTTAACATAAATATCAAAAAATACTTGATATAATAATCATAAAAATAACTGACACAATAATTAAGAATATAAACGAACACCTTAATGAACATAAACGAACACTTTATCGAACGTTCACAAACAAACACTAACGAACATAAACAAACACATTATCAAACGTTAACGAACATAAATGAACGAACGTGGCTTGGTTCATGTTCGTTTGTTTAACTAAACGAACAAAATTTTCTTGTTCGTGTTCGTTCATTTACTAAACAAAACGAACATAAGTTCACGAACTGTTCAGTCTACAGGAGTGTAATAACTTTGTCGGTTGTTAGAAGTAAGCTATCATCTTGAAGAATGAAGATCAATCGAATGAAATGGAGGAAACATATCACCGATCAATCGATCACCATAATCGCTTTTGGTTGTAGCAACAAAGGGAAATGATGTCAAACACGAGTCGAAGGCTCATACGCACTCGATCCCAAATCGGTTCATCATTTTCGTTCATCTGGATTCACCGATCAAGGTATATCAGTCATTGTTCCTCTTCAATACTTGCACACTGTAGATCACAAGTACAACAACACCTATTTACGTTCTATTTCATTGTGAATAACCCTAATTTCTTGAAATTGCACCTTAATTTAAGTACTTAGAATATGATCATCATTCATCAATTTCGTAAGTGTTTCTATGTAAAGGTGGAATCATACCTCTGCAGACACACATAGCTAAACACTGCTTGATTATTTTGCCAAATGTCACAAATTTTCTCAACAAAACATCAACAACTCTTTTTAATTATTAGGTTATGGTGACTTCAAAACATTCATGAAATAAAATGTTATGCAATTTTCATGAGATAATGGAAGTATGTCAAACCTAAGAAAAGTGCAAAATTCAAATTTGTTACCTGAAGAATATAAATGGTTTACTATTTTTTGCAGTGCAGTAAACAAATTATGTATTTACAGCAACAAATTCGTGCATGCTCGCGACTTGTGGACGCGAATGCATGATCGGAATCCTTGGGCTTGTGCAAGCTGATTTTTGCTTCCACTTACAATAGTTTTCTGCTGCATTTCAAGTTTTCTCTGTTTGTAATAATGCAAAACCTTTAAACACGATTAGTTATGCTTGAATACACTAAACCGTTTTAAATTAATAATCTTTTTCAGCTTTTTTTAGACCCTATCAAATTAGTTAGTTGTTATTTAAGTTGTTTGATAATCAAACATTTTCTTGTGGACTATATAAACCACATGCTTGTCATCTTGGGTTGGTAGCCTAGTGGTAAGATTCAAAAGACTCTTTAGAGACCACCCAGGTTCAAACCTGAGTAGTTTAGAGGGCTCTAAAATGGGGTATTGCTGTTCAAAAGGAATAAATATAACCCACATGTTTGGTTATTTTCTAAGAACAGAGAAACATATGATCAGGAAGAGAGACTGTTTTTTATCGTTCCATACACTTGGCTGAAAAAGAGTTGATCCGGTTCCATTGTAAGAAACCTAATGATAACATGAGAAACATCTTAGTAAATCTTAAAATTATAATAAATGGTTAATATATCAATCCCAAAAACACCATTTTACTTGCAAACTAATATTGGCATTGGGCTTCCCGGTCTTCTGCTAATCACCCATGTCAAGTGAAAACTTTTCTTGCAGTGACGGTGAATGATACATTTGCATAGACACAATTTTGCTTCCCTTTCAACTTTCAACCGTCAAGATGGATTGGGTATACAGGTTAGCCCTGATGATCATGTGAGTGAATCTTTGCTTCTAGATATCAACAGTTGCCTGCAAACGTTTATATCTTTTTTTCCTATATAATGTTGCTAACTGCATAGATCAAACCATTACTTCTGTAATAAGAGTCAAATAATCAATTAACAGACCACAATAACTAGGAAAAAGAACTTTATACCTTAGGATATGGTGATCTTATATTCTATTCTGGGAGTTGATTTGTATATCCCACTGATTGATTTCACACATACCATAATAAAAAAAAGTGTGTTTTGTTATCTGAAGTCAAACTGCTAGGAAAAAAGTATCTGTGGTGTACAAATCAGTACCACTTATATTTCCATTAAAAATTTCTATCCAAGTGGGATTTATATTGTTTATGTCTTAATTATGTAAAACATTTGTCTATATTACAACCTTAACTATGAAAAATAATGACAATAACATAACAACAATCCCCCCCCCCTCTCCCAAAAAATAATATAATATAAAATAAAGTAAAAACACACAGACACACACAACTAAATCCATCCTCTAATGAAGCTTAGAAATGGTCTATCTGGTACTGGTATCAACTTCACAAACCAACCAATGGGCCATGATATGGCTGCAACTGCTATGCAAATTCCCCATTGTTCCCAATTCAATTTCTCTGTATCTGCAAAATCTTTTAGGAACTCCACCATCACAATCTGCAGAACAATTGTCACCGCGATAATCCCGATAAACAATCGGTTCTTGTGAAGACCTTGAAACACATTTCTCTTCTCCAGCTTCCTTGAGTTGAATTCATTGAACACTTGGCAGAAAACAAATGTATTGAAGATAATAGTGTTCTTCACTCTCTCATCTACGTTGAATAGCGATTTACCTCTGAACTGGAAAGTCAACAGAATGGTTATCTGGTATAAAGATTGTGCCAATAGGTTCCTCCACATAACATTTGTTATAAGGGGTGCAACCCGACCCACTGGCGGCTGATCCATCAGTTCTTTAGTGGGTCGTTCAGTAGCAAGTGCTAGAGCACCTAAAGTGTCCATAATCAGGTTGACCCATAATAGTTGAACTGCGGTTAAGGGAACATCACCAGCAGAAACAGCTGCAATGAAGTTGATCACAAGAGCTGCTACATTTACCGTAAGCTGAAACTGAATGAACTTTTGGATGTTGTTATACACACACCGACCCCACCTTAAAACAGTGGCAACAGAAGCGAAGTCGTCATCTAAAATGACGATATCTGAGCTCTCTTTAGCCACCTCGGTCCCTTGAATCCCCATTGAAAGCCCAATATCGGCTTCTTTTAGAGCTGGTGCATCGTTTGTACCATCACCTGTGACTGCAACCACATGACCTTTCTTTTTTAAGCACTGAACCATTAAGAGCTTGTCAAATGGAGACGATCTCGCCATAACTTTGATGCTATCTACTTTATCCATTCTTTCATCTTCGGTGAAATTACGAAATTGTTCGCCTTCTACTACTTCTTCTTTGCTGACTTGTTGACCGGGTTTAAGTATCCCACATTCTGTGGCTATGGCTTTTGCTGTGAAAACATTGTCTCCAGTTATCATCTTAATCTCTACCCCTGCAGACCTGCATGCGTCAATCGACTCTTTTGCCCCGGGTCTACACGGGTCCTTGATCCCGATTATCCCGAGCAAAGTCAACCCTTCTTCGGTTAGTGTATCAGCTTCCTTATGTGCAAAAGCAATGCACCTGAGGCTACTTGCAGCCATTCCTTGAATTATCTTCTCAAATTGCATCTTCTCTTCATAATTTATCGGCTTTTTGATCGCGTCTTTCTGATAATAACTTGAACACATCTTTAGTACCATCTCAGCTGCACCTTTCCAGTGGACATGTATGGTGTTATCTTCCTTGTTCATAACAGTAACCCCGCTTCGTTTCTTCTCGGAATTGAAGGTTTCCACATGAACAATGGTAGAATCTTGTTTCAGTTTCTCCATATCCATACCTAAATATGTTACAGCCCATGAAAGTATTGCTTTTTCTGTAGGACTTCCTGAATATTCCACTGTTTTTTCGGTTCCTGAAACAGAACTGTAAACGCTACCGGTTGTGTTTAACCCGACTCCTTGATGATAAAGTTCAAGGACTTTCGGGTTAATCACACCGGAAGAACGAGAATCGCCTTCAAGGAGATCAAAACCAAGCCAAAATTTTGTAACTTTCATTTGGTTCATGGTTAAAGTCCCAGTTTTATCAGTGCATATAACAGTGGCAGAGCCCATAGTTTCACAGGCGGACAACTTCCTAACCATGGCTTGATCAGCCATCATTCTCTTCATAGAATAAGCAAGCGTGAGTGTGACCGCTAGCGGTAAACCTTCCGGTATCGCCACCACGACAATGGTTACCGCGGCTGCGAATATACGTGTCACCGAGTTAAGTATCTCGTTTGTATCAGTGTGTTTCCCGTTGTACTCACGTCTCCCGTCTTCATCCTCCGTGTTTCCAGTAAAGTAACGTATTAACATAACTACAAGAACAAGAAAAGCAACTGCAAGACCGACTTTCCCGATCGATGATGTTAGTTTATTGAGACGAGATTGTAGTGGTGTTTGTTCGTCGGTATCACTCGTTATCGAGCTCATCATCTTCCCCCACGCCGTGTTCATCCCGACTGATATCACGAGCATTCGACCATGCCCATCAGCCACTTTCGAACCCGAGAATAAAAACGGATGCCTGATGGCATCCACATCTATATGATCACTCTCACCCGTCATACTCGATTCATCAACTAGCAAAGAATGCCCATCTACGAACAACCCGTCTGCAGGCACTTGATCTCCTATGTTAAGAACTACAACGTCGCCAACCACGACGTCGAAAATGGAAATCTTTTGCCTCCTTCCTTGTCGTATAACGTCTACTTTTATATCGTTACTTATTTTCGACAAACGATCAAACTGTTTTTCTTGTCTGAAGTTACTAACCGCAGACACGACAATAACTAAAATAACCGCCACGAAGATACTACCGCCTTCGTACCACCCTTCTTTAGCTCCCTCTTCCTTAATACCGAAGCCTAAAGAAAGGGCGGCACACGCGAGTAGTATCACAATGGTGGTGTCCTTAAACGCCTCCATCACAAAGTAAACCAACCCTTTCATGGGCGGTTTCTTGTACGTGTTAGGACCAAACATGTTCTTCCTTTCCTCGATGTCGCGGGCGACAATGCCACTTTCGAGAGTGGTATTTAGCGTTTTAGCTAAGCCCGCGACACCATTAAACTTATGAAGGACTTCAATGTCTTTGCTTTGGACCAGACTGGCGAGGCCAGCCTGGTCAACTCCCGAAAACCGATGACTATGGTCATCGGGTTCGGGAGGTTGTTTGGTGATTTTGAGTGCGGTGTAGGACGGTGACGCGACTATCTCGGAAACCGCGAACCGGGCTGGTTTGTTGGAGACTTTTGCAAAGGATAACATAGTGTTTGAGAAGTAGATAGAGAAGTAAGCTAGACGCCATCTTTTTTGAGCTTTGGTGAGTGTTAATGTGCTTATGTTATATACCAATGCACTAATTTCACTAACCATTTTGGCAATATTTTCAATGGCAGATGGATCGGAAAGATTGTCATTCTGGATGCTTGCAGATGACATCTTCTTATACTTGAAGCCATGTTGAGCTTTACGAAATTGCCAGGAAGATGCATGCCTCTCAGGTCTAGTTATTTAAAGGAAGAATATATGTTTATATACTTTGTTATTTAACTTGAAATTGGTATATAATTATTATTTTAAAATTGACAAGTGTTATGCTAATCCTAATTTCCATGAAAAGGCCAGGTTTTGGTATATTAAAAGATCCTCAACTTGTTAAAAAAAATACAAGAAGTCCCTAAACCGATTTTTATATATTTAATTGATTTTGAATTTAGTAATGACTTGTTAACTCTTCAACCGATCAATATAGGATCGGTGTCATTCTGTTTTGCAAAATGTTAGAGTTTTATTTTAAGGGCTGTTAATGAAGCAACTGGTAATGTTGGTGATTTGTGATCTTGAGGTCATGAGTTCTAGCCGTAGGAAACAACCTTTTATATAAAAATGCATTTTAGACAAGAGTAAGGACTTTAGTATGCAATATTAGCCGGTGAGTTTTACATGTATGTTTTATAAGTTGGAAGACTTTAATATATAAGAACTAACTTTAGTAAAACCATGTATTACACGGGTTGAATAAAAAATATATTAAATAGGATGAAAATTTATTAATTATAAGATAATATTCGAATATAAGTATAATTGAAATCTTCTTTATTATAAATAATTTGAAAATTTTGTTTCAAAACGAACATTTAAAAAAATATTATTTTTAAAAACTTTTTTTATTATAACTCTCAATTTTAATTATTTTTTGTTTATAAAAATGTAATTCTTTTTAAAAATATCAACCTTAAAATATTCTGTTTTTTTAAAAAAAATTGATGTTTTAAATTTTTTTCTTATTTTATAAAGTTCTATTTCTGTAGAAATAATATTAATAAAAAGATTTTTTATCAATTTATAAAAAAATATTTTTTATCTAAGAAAGAATAAAAGAACACTATTTGTAATTAATTTGATCATTTAATAGGATAGAAAAACGAGAAAAAATTGATTAGGAGGAATGTGGTGGCATCACGTATTTCTCCGAATTATCTTTTTAATAGAGTAGTAAGATTGGTTTAAGAGACTTTTTTGTGAAAAGTAATAAAGTATAGTAGTTTGTGATTTTTTTATTAATCTAAAATAGACAAGTATCACATAAACATTACTCTAGTATAAAACTCGAACCATCAACCAGAGAAAAACGTTTTTCTGCACACCTTCATACCGATTAGTTTTGTGGTTTTTAAATTTTCTGCGTTTGGTTACAATGAGGTAAAATTAAAACAAAGTGTGTGTAAAGTGATGTACTTAAGACATATAAATATAAAGAAGTATCGGGTTCAAGTCTCACTTTAAGTAAAAATGTTTAGGGTTGAGTCATGAGGATTTTCTAAGGTTGGGTGTGGTCCGGGTTGAAAAATTAATAGTTTAATCCGATTAAAATAATACATATCATTCAAAGCATGGTCGTAAATTTACTGTTAAAGTTATACAGAGTAGCTTGAGTGTGAAGTAATCTATCCGAAGAACATTGACTTTTAAGGGAATTTCCCAATATTTGGGAATTAATACGGCGGCGCCTACTTTCACACTACCCTTTGAATGGGTATTTTAAGTTTTAGCGACAAACACGCCATTGATGACGTGGTTTACTTTAGAAAAAAGAAAACTAATTGCAAAAAAGTAACAAGTTGTGTTTGTTTTTTTTTCTGTTTTTCATACAAGGTTGATGCAAAATTGATAAAGTGTACCCCAATCAAACTCAAATTCTTATGCCTTTATATTTTTAGAAGTGTAATATGTTAATTACGTATGGTTAATGACGTTAGGTTTGTTAGTACGGCAGCCGTTGGGGTAGGTGCACAAATGGGATAGATGTTTTGGATGGGTGTGGTAACATAAGAAAAGTTTATATAAAAGAAGAATCAATGAATATAGACATAAAAAATAACTTATTTCTTTCTCTTTTTATAAAAATTAAATAATTTTGTTAACTTTTTGTTTTACTTTTGTTTACTTTTTAGCTTTAGTTTGATTTTCTTAATCTCTATTTTGAATTTTTTAAAACTTTTTTTATATTTTCTTAACTTTTTTGTTTATTATTGTTTTAAACTTTAGTCATTATTTTGGATATTTTATTTAATTTGGCAAACTTTAATTTGTTTTTTATATTTATATTTATATTTTTTTAACATTAGAAAAAAATACAAAAATAGTCCATGTGATTGACCATATTACAAATTTACTTCCTTTAAAAAACATTGATCATTAACGCTGGGAACTAAATTTGCAATTATCTCACAAATGTTTGAACCAAATTAGCAAATTTTAAAATTTGAAGACCAAAGTCTTAATATGGTTAAACCACTAAGACTGTTTGTGTAATTTTCTTTAAATTGGAGTTAAACTTGTTTCTTTTTATTGAACATAAGTATTGAATGAAAATAAAAGATATTATTAAAGGTGAATTGCAAACTTGAGGGTGTGTTGGGTGTGCGATCACACCACTATCGGTCGCCCACGCCGCGGTTCCCCATCAATTTACGGCATGTCCACGCCGTTTGTCTCGCCCCAACTTCCAAAAATGTGACCGTTGCTACGGTAAGAAATAGAGCCGTTGGCTCCCCCCCAAACCCCAAACGGCTATATCAACCGTTTAAAAAAATTTACTTACACTATAAACACTAAGTAATACCTCAAAATTTTTACATAGTTCTCAAACGCTGCTCATTTACTCTTTCAAAAACATACAATATGCATTCCAACAAAAAAGAATCCGCAACATCTCGAGTCCAAACCACCAAAAAACATAGACTGAATGTGCGTTCGGTTCCAAGTGAACCAGCACCTTCTACCCACCAGTTTAACCCACCACCACCACCACATACAACGAATTTGTTTCAAAAACCCTTACGAATCCCCCAACCATTGGTTTACCGCCCAACTATGCCCAAATATTAACCATCACAAATTTCTTATTACTATAACATCCCAAATTTTTTTCAAAACCTACCTCAACATGTACAAGAAGAAGAACATAGCGAATCCTTTGATGATCTTCAAGTTTACGAACATGAAGATGGAGAGATTCGTGTGAAAGGAACACCCCCACAAAGTCTAAGTCGAAAGGTAAATCGACAACCCGGGTTACTAGCAAGCCTTGAGATGAAATGATAAGGTATTGGCAAAGGGTTGGATATATGTATCCAAAGACCCTAGAGTTGGAGATCACCAGAAAAGCGATTCGTTTTGGAAGAAAGTGTTTCAACACTTTAGCGCCACTATTCGTGGCACGTGATCTGGTTATCGAGACTCGAACAGAAACAAGTTTATATATCGGTATTAGCTACCTTTAATGCGTAAAGGTAAGTAAGGTCGTCTCCATAGGGAATATGTGGAAAATGTTTAACAATATGACTCGATTACTTAAAGACACAGACTTTATAATTAAAAATTGAAACTTTGCATGAAATTAAGAACACAATTCCAAAAAGCAAAAAACTTTGAAACAAATTTACTTAAATAATGAAAAATAGTCACTTTCGGGTTCCCAGTTCCGCAAGATCAACAATCGATATGTTTAACCTAGGGTTTGTAAGAACGTAACTTCAAGATTTTAACTTTTGATTAAAGTGATAACCAAACAACAATCTCTTAAGACTCGTTCGTTTATAAGATTACCAATTTACTCATATCAAGTTGTTTACCTTTCTTAATGATCTCACGATGCAAGCAAACCAAAAACTGATAATCAAGCACACAACTTTATTTAAAAATAAACCTTTAAAATTAATCAAAACATAAAACTTCATTCAATCTCTCAATGTTCATTACAAGAAACCTAATCAAAACATACCAAATTTTCACTTGACAAGAATCGTATTCCCAGAAGTAATCACGAAAGGCCTAGCCACTAATCATCTTCATTAAATCTTCAATCTTGATTTGAACGATGATCAACAATGATGTGGAAGATGTTAGGAAGCTTGAAAGCACCCAAAATCTCCTTGAATATGTAAGATTTTGTGTAGGGAAAGTTGTAGATCGAATTGGGATTGGTTTGGTTTAAATAAACTTGTAAATCCCAAAAATCCAGAGTTTGTTCAGCTACCGCCGTATCATACTTCGCCCCCACCGTATCATACTCCGCCCCCACCGTATCATACTCCGCCCTCAGCATTCATACACCAAACTTTCTGGAATTTTGATCAAATACGCCCACAAATACGCCGCCCGGTGTATGATACGCCCATACCCGGCGTATCATACGCCAGCTACCTTCAAAAGTGCATTTTTTGTAACTTTTGATATTTACATCTTCAGTCCCTTTAGTTTCGTATTTTGCTTTGTTTGCCTCAAATTATGCCCTTTTAAGCTCCAAACACCTATGATACAACACATAAACAAAGTCAACTTGTTCCATAATAAACACAATATAAAATCAACCATTTAAATTAATTAAACACTAAAATATTGACTCGTGATCAGCACGAACCGAACCATTGATCAACTTAACTCAAGTTGGGGGGGGGGGGGAATGAATCAAACAATTAGTCGTTTTGATGGGATATATATCTAAGCAGTAAATTTATTACTTTTAGTTTTATGTATTTACATTTAATTTTTATATTATAATTTGTGTAATAGAATTTTTTTGTTAAACATCGTTGGATGAGTGGAAGCAACGACGATGATATTATTCTAAAAGCCTTAACCGAATACAAAAGGTTTACAAGAAAAAAAGGCTTTACAATCATCAACGCATGTAGGTGGTAAGAAACCATGCCAAATGGGAGTCAGTGGAGGTTTTGGCTGTGGAGTCTGGTACTCAAACAACAGAGAGGACAAAAACTTTGGAATCGAGCCTACACGTCAGCTCAAATGAGCCTGTTACAAGCCCCCTCCTCGACCTCAACAAGAATGCCAAATCGACCGCTAAAGACGCAAAGGCAAAACAGCGGGGGAGTCTTCTGCGAGCAAAACAACGTTGAATGAGGTCATTAGCGACAAGAAAACGATGCGTGAGAAAGAAATAGAGCTAAAAAGAAACGAGAAGTGCTTCGTATGAAACTAACTGAATCAAAATTGGCCTTACTCGACTTACAACGAGAGACGTTGTTTCGCGAAATGTGAGGCCGGTACATGGAGATTTTTCTTGAACTGCATGACGATGTTCCCGAGCCGATTTTGAAAAACGTCCTTGAACGCAGACGTGAAATTATACAGATACGTGGTTCGGAGTTTGACTTGTAGATTTTTAGTTTTAATTTTTTAATTATTTTTTTAATATTTTAATTTTATGTATTTTTTAATGTATATTTTTATTTTTAATTCTAATTTATTTATTTTTATGAAGTCATTTAAAAAATAAAATTTGTGGCATGGAGTGGCATGAGTGCCCTCTCCTCCCTCCAAAAAAATGATGTAGTGTGACACAACATCACATAGTTTCTAATATAAAATGTCAATTTTTACTTGACGCATAAGCACCGAAAATCTATGCATCTGCATCGGAAGCCATCCATCATGGTCCACACCTCCTCACGCCCCGTGGATGGGGGGCGGTATTCCTAGCATCGAAAATACTTACATTACCAAATTTACAAAACAATAATTAAATAAATAAATAATAAAACATATTTTGATGCAAAAAATCTTAGCCAGTTATTTAACATCAAACTTTTACCACGTCTAATTATTTATAAACCTAAGGGTCTGTTTGGTATGGGGTAATAGAATGAACGAATGAATGAAATGAATGAGGGAATGCAATGGACGAGAAAATGAAATAAATCATTACATTCTATTGTCCTGTTTGGTTACCCTTTAGGAATAAATTAATCATTACTTTGTGTTGTTTATTAGGTATGAAAAAACGAATCAATAAAATGTAAAAGTGGTTATGATGGTGATGGCGAGTGGTGGTGGTGGCCGGTGGTGGTTTCCAACGCCGGTGGTAGCCCGAGGGTGGTTTCCGGCGGCGGCGGTGGCCAGTAGTGGTTTCCAGAGGCGGCGGTGGCCAGCGTTGGTTTCCGAGGCGGAGGTGGCCGGCGGTGGTTTCCGGCGGTGGCGGTGGTCGGCGGTGGTTTCAGGAGGTAGCGGTGGCCGACAGTGGACGACGGTGGTTACCAGAGACGGCAGCGGGGGAGGTTTTTGGTGGCGGCGGTTTCCGGAGGTGGCGGTAGTGGACGACGGTGGTTTCCGGAGGCGGCGGCGGTTTCTAGAGGCAGCAGTGGTAGAGGCAATGACCCGAGGGTGGTTCCGGCGGTGGCGGTGGTTCCCGGTGGCGGCGGTGGCCTTCGGTGGTTTTCGGCGGCTGCGGGCTCCAGCGGTGGTGACCGGCGGCTGTGGTGGTTGTGGTGGGTGGGTGAGTGAGTGGTGTGGTGACTAATGAATGAAAGAAGTGATTGAATGAAAAGAAAAAAAAAGGGGGGGGAGGGTGGATGGAATGAATTTGAGATATGGAATCAACTATGTAATATTTTATTTCATTACCTTCACCAACAAAACATGTCTTTGTTCATTCATCCTTAATGGTTTATTCAATTTCACCCCTCATTCATGTATACCAAACACTACCTAATAGACCGTAAAGGTTTAAAATTTGATCTATCAATATGTAAATTAACATAAGATTATCGATAAGAAAATTTGTTAGAGGATTTTGAAATTTCAGAATTTCATTGGTTGTTTGCTCAACAGAAATGAATTATTATTATTTCAGTGGTATCAGTCATAACTATATTACTTACACAATTTAAAAAAAATGACCAAGACGTACTAATCACTTATTTTAATTGCCCCAATTGGAAAAGACACTGGCATTTTAACGTTTTTCCAAAGAGAACGCATGCACCGAACTTTATTTTGTCCCTAACTTTTTTAATTTTTAAGTTCTTGTTGGTATGTTGTTTCACAACCCCGCCCACCCCCTTAAGAATAAATAAATAAATAATGTCGTCTTTAGAGCTCGTTTGAAAGCAGTGGCGAAGTTTGAACATTCTTGTAAGGGGGTGAAATTAAATTTTTTAGGGGGAACTCAATATTTATATAAAAATTTACATTACCGAGCAAAAAAGTTACACTATTGGACTAAAATTTAACACTACTAGCAAAAAAAGGGGGGGGGGGGGACCCACCATCCTCCGCCAGTGTTTGGGAGTCAAAATGATATTTGTTTGCGTTTGTGGGTGTTAGGAGGCTACATCCATGTTGAAGGATGAGTTTCGTGTGGTAGAGGGTTTGTTTATGTGTGGCTAGTGCGATGTGCATATCATTAGTTTACTAGTAAAAAGTTTTAACGATTAAAGAAACATGTTTTTAATTTGTAAAATTGTAATATGAGCTCTTGTTTTTTCTTTATTTTCTATTTGTATTGAGCATAGATATGAGAGCTAACATTATGTATTTGAGTAACATGTATATATGTCCCAATCTATAATATTAAATAGAGTTGATTACAGGACATTGCTCCCAATCTATAACACAAAATTCTAGTATTGAAATTAGGGTTAGTGAATTAGGAAATGTGACAGATCACGCTGGTGTTTTTGCTTGTATCCCAAATCTTCTAACCGAAAATTAGCTAAATCTTTGTCTTTTTGCCATTGAATGGGGATAACATTTTGTGAACCCGTCATTACAAAGCATCGTTTGTGGAGATTGCACAAGATTTGCAGAAATGTTTCAGATTAGGAGTAATAAAAATTTGATCTTGATTCTTCTTAGTTGGATTTTAACGACGGAAAGCTAGATTTTTTTCTTAATAGTGGCGTGGCTGAATATAGTGAACACTTAGGGAAGATGAGGGCGTGGTCATTTTATATATTAGTTACTAGGTTAGAGTCAATGTATTACATATGCGGAATAAATAAAACATATCAAAATCATTAGTTTTGTGAATATTTTATTTTCAAGATGTTATTATTCATTGATGAAATAAAAATATAATGAATATTGAAAAGTTATAACACATAATGAATTAGAAATTATTACACTATATTTAATATGTATTAATAAATTATTAAAATAACTACATTTATATTTTAGATGTTTAAAAGTTTAGTTTACTTATTTACAATAATTATCATTTAATATGAAAGAGACAAGAAATACAAATATAGATATACTAGGTTAGAGCCCATGTATTACATGGATGGAATAAATAAAATATATTAAAATCATTAGTTTTATGAATATTTTATTTTCAAGATGTTATTATCTATTGGTGAAATAAAAATTATAATGATTCTTTAAAAGTTATAACACATAATGAATTACAAATTATTACTCTATATTTAATATGTATTAATAAATTATTAAAATAACTACATTTATATGTTTGATGTTTAATAGTTTAGTTTACTTATTTATGATAATTATCATTTAATATGAGAGAGACAAGAAACATAAATGTATATATATTTGTTTTAAGATATTTTAGTTAAAAATAAAAGTCAAATTAATTGTTTTTATAATTTTCGTATTTATTATGAGAGAGATGCGGGAAAATAAATTTTTTGATATGCTAAAATGATGACATGTGTCATTTGATATGCTAGAATGATGACACGTGTCTTTAGAAAACCTTCGTTTATTATATGTTATAGATATTTGTTTTAACATATTTTAGTTAAAAAGAAAAGTCAAATTAATTATTTTTATAATTTTCGTATTTATTATGAGAGAGATGCAAGAAAATGATTTTTTTGATATGCTAGAATTATGACACGTGTCATTTGATATGTTAAAATGATAACACGTATCTTAAGAAAACATTCTATTATTATAGTTTATAGATTACTATTGTTATTAAATATTTATATATTATCAAAAGTAATTATTTATTTATTTTTTTCAATATAAAGGTATTTTGGTTAGTTCACCCCACTTAATGAAAAAATAATGTTGATCCACACAAAGATAACCCATGTTGATGTTTATTGGACTTAAAACTATATATGTAATTTACCAAAAGTTGGAACTAACTTTATAATATGAGATTATTCTAGGACCACTTAAGTAACTAAATCTATATATACATATATATATATATATATATATATATATATGTATGTATATGTATATATATATATATATGTATATGTATATATATATATGTATATATATATGTGTGTGTGTATTAGAACAAAAACATTGTATATGTTATTTACACATGTGAAAATAAAGTTCTTAAAAAACAAGTTTTTTATTATTTTTATAATTTTTTATTAGTTCGTATAATTTTACACACATACGCACGCACACACGCACGTACGCAGTGTGCTATATTGATATGTACATTAAAATAACATGTTGTGTGCTATATTGAAATGTGTTAGAATTTTATTTTGTGTTAAAACAATCTGTTTTGTGCTAAAATCCAACATATTTTTATGTTGTGACTAATAATCCAACACATCGAGTTTAATTAGAAAAATACAAAAATCCAGCATATTGTTTAATACATCATATAAGATGAAGAATAAAAAATTCAGCATATTATTGTGCTGTAGAATCCAACATATTGATTTAGATTTAGATTCAGGGACGAACTAAATGTGATCAACAGAATGGCATTCGAATATCACCAATCATCGTTGTCGTCCACCGTTGTTTAGCAAAGCAACCACCGAGTGCTTCTATTCACCACCATATCACCATTCATTATCTTCAATTACCACTATTGTTGACTATCATATCATTGTTTTAGAACACTACCGATTGACACCTAACGCTCAAGATTATCATCTCTGATCACCGATTGGTTGTTGCTTGTTATAATGGAGTTTAAGATGATTAGAGATCTCTAGACTTTGGTTGTGTTTTGAGATTAGCTGTTGATATGGCTTATGGGTGACAAGATTATGTAAAAGAGATGTGATGTATTTTTATAAGGAAAAGGAGAACTGAATCAAATGGTAGGAGACAAAATTATCCTTTAACCTTATTTTCTAATGTTGACACACGCGCACGTGCGCACACGCATATTTTTTCTTTTTTTTGAATGACACAACACACAAGCTCAACTTTACTTTCAAAATAATCACACCTTGCATTTTATAAAATTTGAACCCATAATATTTAACTGGTTATCAACTTTACCTCCAGAATGTATATTTAAGGACATTTCTTTCTTACTTAATAGGGCTTTGTCATGATCTTAATTATTACACGAATCATCATTCATGCCTAGCAAGAATTATATTCTTTTCACCAACTAATGTTAGAATTTCTATTAAATTTATGTTTAAGGACTAAACCTTTTTACTTTTAAATTAAAAATATTTAAAAACAAAAGAATATACGAGACTGATGATAAAAAAACCCAACCCACCCCCTCCTGATAACCCTCACCCGGCCCCTTGCATGAATGATGAAACCCTTCGTCGCCCGTCCTCCACTCAAAATTGTTCCACCTTCGACTTTACCAAAATGTTTTTTTTTGTTAAAATCATCCCAACTTCGACTCTACCAAACTAGTAACTCAAGAAATGATCAATCCCAACAAAAAAACTCGAACAAAATTTACAAAATTGAGAATGGATATAAAAGAACTTAAAAATCAATTAAAAAAACTCGGCACTAAAATTAATATAAAAGTCAAATAGCAATTTTGATCTTAAAAAATCAATAATTAAAGATTTAGAAGTTATACAAGATCCTCACGGACCTCACCTTCCGATCTTAGTAAAACGTATTCTCCGAGCAATACTTCTTTTGACAAAATTATTATATTGTATTTATTTAGTCTCGTATGTTATAAAAAGTTATTTTGTATAAATGTCAACTAATTTGGCATTGACTTAGCATTCGGTATCCTTAAATAAAAGTTTTTGCAACTTAGATTATAAATACATAGAAATATTTATTTAATACACATAAAATATTATACCAAAAAATAGATACAACTTCATAAAATATGTATGCCATGTGATATGGATGGGATTAAATAAAATTTTTTTGGTGACAAGTGTTTGATAGTGATCTCGACTTTTGATAATATAAATTAATAGTTAAGATGAGATAGTGATAATTTCATAACAATTTAGAATTAGAATTAGTTATATGAGAAGGGCATAACGTGAGTAACCATTATTATTATTTTTTATTTAATTTTATCGTTTTCAAATAGAATATATTTTAGAGTTAATTAAACACATCTCTCATCTCTGTGGTTGGTCAAAATTTTTAAATTTTAGCGTTTTAAAAATTACTTATCTATATAATAGATGAAAGGTAGCTACATTGTAGTTTAATGAATTTTTAGTTTGACCACAAAACTTTATACTTACCCACCCCTCCTTCAAAACCTCCTTATACACAAGCAACTCTTTCATATTATATTGTTATATGTTTTGGTGATTGAAATGATTAACTTTAAAAAATTTTAGTGCTCCCATATATTTTTTTTATAATTAGTCTTAGATATATTTTGTGCTATTCTTATAATTATTAAAATATTATATTTTTATCTAAATTTCAAATTTCTCATTGTAGAGTGTTTCTTGTTATTCATATTTTGACAAGTTTTTTAAATACTTTCGAATAAAATGTTACAAATGCTTATTTCTATCTGAAAAGTTTAGTATACAATGTGATGTTTTCGTAGACGTATACAAAGTGGATGTAGAATTATCACGGAAGAATAATTTACACTTGCGTGGTAATTATTACGCAAGAGCGATGGAATCAGTGATGGAATTATCACGCAATAAGGATAATAATCACGCAAAAATGATAATAATCACGTAAAAATGATAAAAATCACGCAAGAACTTCATACATTTCACAAAAAAAAAACACTTTGTATAGTAATATTCATCTATTTTTATCTATGATTTGATATAAATTTTATTAAGCTCGAACAAGTCAAATACAATATATTTTTTATTTTTTCTATTCACGCTTCCATTTAAATATTGTTAAAAATCAATTTGTTCTTGGCGCATAGCGCTGGTGAAACCCACTAGTTTAGTAAATATCAGAAATGGCTCTAAACCTCCCAAAAAGTATTGTCAAACCACCATTTAGATAGAAACTAAAGAACTGGGTATGAGTTGAGATAAATAAATAATATAAAACATCGATAATTTATTTGTTACAAAAATGAAATTTAAACTAAACATCTCATTTTTGATGATTAGGTCAATGGGTTCAAGCCTTGTTTATGATAAGTTACTATAAAATAATTATAGTGTAGATTAGATAGGATAAGATAAATATTGTAACGTTTAGCAGTTAAAAAGATAACAAATTAATAATAAACATTCCAATCCATCGTGAGGCCATGAGTTTTGTCTACAATTCTTCACATTTTAGGTGTTTTACGTGAAAATATACATCAAACACACATTAACAAACCTAACATTAGAGAATCAAAGTTATAAACATACTCAAAATGTTTGAAAACCACATTAAAATTTTACTTTATAGGACGATAGCCCTACACTCAATCAATATAAGGGGCGTTTGGTTCGTAGAATTTGTTAGAATTAGAATTCGAATTGAAATTGTAATTTGAATTGGAATTCAAAGGAATTATATTTGGAATTCAATATTTTTTAAAGGATTTGGAATTTAAAGGAATTGGAATCTATAAATGGAATTTAAATTCCAAATGCATTTCAAGTGACAAAACACTTATAAAAGAATTGGAATTTATCACCCGTTACAAACCACCACCACATCAATAACCACCGATCATCACCGCTACATATCACCGACCGCCGCCATCGTCACCGCCGACAATCGACCGCAACCACCAACCGCGCTCGTTATATACAAAGCAAACAGAAAGGTTAGAGGACCCAAGCATTTTTAAAAAGTTAATAGTTTAAATTGAATAATTTATATTAAAGGGTTATTTTATTGTATTTTAATAATCTTAAGTTTCATTTATTGTTCTGGATTAATCCCAACTCAATAAATATTTACAGATACTCCAACTTTAAGTTTATTTTCATCCAACAATTTCTTACTAACTGAGAGTTAACCCCGTTAGTTTTTTTATAACGTAGACTGTTTATGTAGCCAAAACACTAAATAGAATGTTGAAATCTATCATCAGGTCTGTCAATTTGAAACTTCGCACCCAAAAACCTATCAATCTCCCCCTCCTGATTTGAACCACCAAACTCGTTAGAGGTAGATTTCAAGTGATGATGGAGTCTAGACAATGAAAAACTGACCTAATTGAGACTAGACGGTGCTAGAGTTGAAAAATGACTGAAAATTGGTCTCATTTAATCAAAAAAACTAACGATGGTTAACTCTCAGTTAGTAAGGGGTCATTTGGGGAAAATAAGTTCAAAATTAAAAGTGACTATACATATTTCCCGAGTTTGGATTAATCTCGACCAATAAATAAAAGTTAGGATTATTAAAATCCAATAACCCTATATTAAAATACCTATAATTCCCGATCATATTACATCAAGCTATTAAACACTACAATCCCCTTTAGATATAATGATAAAGTCATTTTATTATTTAAAGTGTGTATCTTGAAATCAGGGTTTAAGTACAGTCTAAAACATGCTGGTATAATGTAGTTTAAATTATTTCTAGCATACAGTTGTGACAAGTATCAAAATAAGTATTTATTAACAACTTTTATTTCTCACTCATAATTTTATTGAATAAAAATGTTCAAACTTTAAATATTGTTATTTACAAAGGTATAGTTGGAAAAAAGGTTTTGAAAAAATCAAAACTTGTTTGTTTGGTTTTACAATTATATAACTTCGAATTAAATAAACTTCCATTAATAATGTTTTGTCAAGTTACATCAAAATAGAAGGTAGACGGGCAACAAGCTGCGCCGCCACCCCTTTCTGAATAGCAAATCCTAACCTTCCAAAAACAAATCCTTGCCTCCCCGGGGTTGAGCAATAGTTGTCTATGACCCGTTGGACCCTGGTCAAAAAGTTGATAGCTTCTGGCGCTAGGGAGCCAAATGTATCAAAGGCAAAGGGAACAAAAGCGTGCTGGTTCTCTGCGCAAGCTTTAGCATGTTTATCCACTTTCTTTGATTCTGCCTTTCTTGCCGCTTGACCAGCTACAAAACCGTTTTCCCGTAAACCAACCAAAGGGGAAACCCCTGTGAGGTCCACACAAGCATGTTTGCCCCCAGCCCAGCCAAAGACGAGCAGATCCGCTGGTCGCAAAGTAGACCTCCCCTCCATAGGGTCCGTGAGGAAATTCACAGGGGCTTCTTTCTTAGCAGAAATCCCATCTCTTCTTAGGATGTCCCCCAAAACATCTCGTACCCAGTCATGCCGATATTTGAACCCAGGTAGCTCTTTACAGTGAAGGGCGTGCTCCCCATATTTATCGATACAAGCTTTACGACATATCGGACATGTTTCATCTTCCGGGTACATAGGGATCATCAACCGGTATTTGAGAATTGCTCTATATTCTACTGGAGACATGCACTGTCCCAACCCTTCAATCGGGATAACGGTCAAAAAGTCCTGAGCATGGGGGCCCTTTAGGCACTCAAACACCGCCTTTTGGCGGGATGATAAAGAAAAAACTTCTCCCAGGCTTTGAGCGATTTTGCTAAACAGAGCATTCGCCAAAGTTGTTTGTGGCTTCGAGGGGGCGGTGTCCTTATTAGAGAAACCGCCAATATCCAAGTCTGGGAGAAGGACATATAAGCATTCAAGCGCCTGCTGATAGTCCGGGTCAAGCCCGAAGACCCCACTGTTTCGAAGGATATGATCTTGTAGTTCCTAAGACTGAGCTCTAGAGGCCACAAAAGCATAAGCCCCAACATCTCGAGCTGAAAGGAGTCCCAAACCACCGAGACGCATTGGCAAAGATGCCAAACGCCATTGGAGATCACCAAAAAAAGGGCCACCACCCACGACAATGTCTTCTATAGCCTCCATGAGGCCATCATCGAACCGAGATACCGCATCCTCCATCAAATGGGGTTGACAAGTGCGCAACCCAAAAAGTAACTTAGCAACTCCCATGCACGACCTTAGCAAAAGTAGTTCACATTGGGGATTCCTAAGGCAGGGCAAGAGTTTCATGAGGTCAACCGCTCCCGAGGCCCGCCGCCCAACCAACTCCTCAATAAAGCTAGGATCACGGCTAACAGCTCCACCAAGGAGCTTAACCCCCCTCTCTGGTCTACCAATCCCTCTCGGGAAAAGTCCGTCCTGAACTTTACGCCCATCGCATGTCGGCCAAAAAACCTCTGTTTTCTTAATGTTGAGATAAAGCCCCAGAGATGGCCCTTCCACTTTGATGATGTCTAAGGCCTTAGCAACCTCAGACGCGTTGCCGATAATCGTTCCATCATCCAAATACCAAGCATGAAACAAAAGGTTACAACGGTCCTGGACCCGAAGAATAAGGGGGTGTAAGGCAAGGGCAAAGAGAAGGGGCCCTAAGGGATCTCCTTGTTGTACTCCGGTAGTAACCCCAATACAATCATTACCAACATACAACTTAGCAGGCTGAGCATAAAGAAATTGGACCCACCGATAAAATATGAAAATGCAGTATGGATTTACAATTTTAAATATATAAATAAAAAAAATATAAAAGCTAAGGTAATAAAAGAACCAATAAATGAGTTTTTGAACGTAAAAAAAAGTTTAAATCTAGTCTCTTATCATTTCACTAGCAACAAGTGGTTCAACTAGAATAAATTTAAAGAGACATAACCAGACCAGCTAGACATTTAGTTTTCAATCCAAGTGGTCCTACCAGTTAGTCTGGTCTAGTAAATATAGGTTATTAGCAAATATCTTTGATAATCAAACTTAAAATACGTTTACAATTAGGACATTCGAACTTGATAGATGTTAATTGTTGAATTTAACACATATAGACACTTCAACGGACATAGAAATGATATATTTGAGGAAATAGAAAATTTTAGATTGTATATACCTTTCAAAACTTGTTATATTTTACCCCGAAAAAATCTTTAGTTAAAAAAAAAGTTTTTTTTTCTCCTAAAGACAGGTTCAAAAATAGTTTTTATAAAATGACATAAAAATGTATTTAATTTTTTGTATTAAAATATTGATGTAAGACGTCTATGAAATTAAAAAAATTACTTAAAAAACTTTAAACGTCTAAAATAATTTAAAGAGTTTTTCTTTTTAAAATAAGTTTTTAAAAAATTCCTTCTCATACCCTTTGTTAAAAATTATTTACCCTGAAAAAATCTTTAGTTTTAAAAGGAGTTTTTTCTCCTTCTAAAGTTGGGTTTAAAAATACATTTTGTAAAACGATATAAAAATGTTTTTAAAAAGTTCTATTACAATGTTGATGTAATACGTCTTTGAAATTTAAAAAAATTTACTTAAAAATTTAAAACGTCTTTTGCAAAATAATTTAAAAAGTTTTAATTTTTTAAAATAAGATATTTTTTTAAATAAATACACTATCTCTAAAACTTTGAAATAATTTATATTTAAATAAATATGTTGAAGTAAATTAAAAAATAACACTTTCATTAAATATTTCAGATCTAAATATGACTTAAGCTCTATGTGAATCAATCATGAGCACCACACAAGCGGCTTGACTATTTTACACTTTATAACCACATATAATATTTTATTAGTACAAATAAAAATGATAAAATACAAAATAAATATTAAATAGACAAAATAATGAATAAAAATAAAATTTTTTAGCTTAACATGTTAGGAGGTTAATATACTATATAAATTTATTTTAACTATTTTAAAAAGTTAAGAAGAAGAATACAACAAATAAAAATAGTTTGAAAATGTCTATATAACATCACCAGATAAAAATTATATTGTGGTAATATAATATCACCAGATACATTTTATGTGACACCCGGCATTTTCCGGTCACTTTTGATCAACAAAAGCATGGTTTTTCGATCATACATTCATACATTTAATGTTATTTACTTAAATGCGTCATTTAGTGCACAAACATTCACGAACCTTTCACGTAACGGTAATTCAAAGAATTGCTGAATCGTACGCGCGTCTGTCCCCGAACGTTGGTGATTTGTAAAAATATTTTTCAAACAATCATAATTGGTGTGAAATTATGTGTTATATGATTATGTGATTAATTATGTAGTTTTGTTGTGAATATTGAGAATTTTCTGACATTTACGCGTTTTCGTGCATTTTCGGCTTTTAACACCTAATTATTATAAAAATTCCTTTGAACTAGAAAAATAAATATAATTTCATGTTATTAGTGTTTGTTTAATGTTATGTGAGCATTTGGTAGTTTCGGTGTAGAAAAAGTTCAATCGTGTAGCTTTAAAACGATTTTTATAAAAGACGGGGGCCTTTCTTGTAAAAAAAAAGTATAAAACCCAACCCCCCAACCCTAATCACAATATGGCCGTCCACTTCCCCTTCTCCATCAGTTTTTTTCATAACAAATTACCCACACACATAAATCACACATTCTTTGATCTTGTTCTTGCATATGGATGGTGATTTTCATCGTTTCTTGCATCAAACGCGTAGTAGGGATCATCATCTAAGCATTTCAAGTAAGTTTTTATGTTTGATTTCATGTTCTTTGATCTTCATGATGAACATGAACCCTAGATTATCGAAACAAGTCAAAACTCAAAATTGATTGAAATTGATGATTGATTATGTGTTAGTATTCGATATAATGATGTTTTTACGGATTGGTTTTGTGAAATTGTGTTGTTTTGATCGAAACCCGAGACTTACTTATAATGGAAACTTTAATTTGAGGCTTTTGTCAAAATTGTATGATTTTGATGAAATTGGATTGAATTTATGGTTCTATGATGTTAGTTGATGCTAATGGATGAAAAGTCATCTTTTGAACTTTTGACTTTGGCTTGGTTTTCGGGTACTCTCCAATAATGGAAACTTTTTGGCTACTTTGGTTTATAGATGATAACTTATGCATGTTTTATAGTTGTGATGTTTGTTATATAATGTTTAGAACATAAGATTGAATTGGGAATAATCGAATTGTGAAAAAACGCTTTGTATGAACATGCTTGCTATTTATGGAAACTTTTGTGACTTGATGTGATGAATGATGAATATGATATGTGTAGAATATGTTATGGTGATGTGACTTATGTTGGAATGATCATAGGAGCATGTTAGGCGACTTTGGATGAAATTTGTGAAACTTGTGTTCTTACGTTTTAATTTAGGAAAGTTTGGGCATAATGAAGTTTCTAGGTTATGTTAGTTTGTGGATGATTGTTGGATGTGTTACATGTATAATTGAGATGGTTGTTGTTGTATGATTCATAATCTTTAAACGGATTGCACATGTGTAACGATGTCATACTTTCCAAAAATAGATTTACTACATGAAACTTTATGTGAATCATTATTTGAGCATGACTAAACATGTTTTTACTTATTTGAGTCACCAACGGATCGTTGGGTCAGTCCGGTCAACTTTGGTCAACAAAAATCAACTTTGGTCAAAAGTCAACTTGGTTAAACATGTCAAACATTTCTCGAACACGCTAACAATTACGTTGTTTGGATACAATGGGGTTCATCTTGACCATTATATACACATACTCATGGACCTACATTTGTTAGGTAACAATTAACATTTGGCTTTTACACTTCATGTTTTTGCTACGCATCTAAGGTGAGTCTTCACGGCCCCACTTTTACTTACTTTCCTTTTTGGGGAGAAGCATGCAAACTATTTCTATTTATTTGGTTTTAGTATTATTGGTATATCGTCTGTTACTGTAGTGCAAACATTATCACGCAAGTCCTTACACACTCGAACCGTTAATAATGGGTTAGCGAGGTAATTTTGAGTAGTACTACTGGGTTTGACAAACCCCACCCGTGTTAGTCGCGCTAACTCGACTGGAGGTCGAACAGGTGTTTAATTGACCTAAACATTTGCCATTGTTCTGTGATAAGACATGGCGGAAGGCAAAACAACTCACAAACAGTCAGCTTCTGTTCGAAACGCTAAGTAACTCGATATATAGGCTAGCTACCTACGGTATTCCTTTGTTTGCTTTTACCAAACTAACACTCAAACATATTTACCTATTTAAACCTGTGAACTCACCAACCTTGTGTTGACACACTTTAGCATATTTTCTCAGGTTGCAGGCACGCTTAAGGCTAGGGTTGCATATCTGAGGCTCATGCATCATCTTTATCATTTGAATGCAAGTTCATTTACATTTACTACTTTTCCATTGGACGTTTTGTTTTGCACATTCATTACTTATGGTTTTTCAAACGTTTACGCTTCCGCAATGATTACATTTTATAACTGTGTTTTACTCTGATTTAAGGTCAAACGCTTATTTTAAAATACATATAGTGTTGTTTGATATGACTGTGTCTGAGATCCTGGTTTGTCACGTGCCTCGCGGTAGAACCCCGCCGGTGGATTTTAAGGGTGTGACATTTTAGGAGGACAAGATAGTAATTTTACTCAAATTGTAAGACAACTAATACAATATTTTAAGCATATTGTACAAGTGTCCTATGTAATAGTTTCATTTTTAACCTTATTAAATAAACTCTTTTAATTAATGCACTATTTAATACACATTATTTAATTATATGATATTATTAAATTCAATACATTAAATATTATATTGTTTGTAATACTTGAAAATGACATTTAAATTTATTGAATACTATTTAAATAACTAAGTATACAACTAATACTTATAATAACTAATAGTTATATTTTCTAGATGTATTTTGGGTAATCGATAACTTTAGTATTATTACTAAATTTTAGTAAATGACAAATTATTTAATATGTCTAAATAATATAATAACAAAAAAAATAATAATATTAACAATTATGATTATTTATATTAAAAGGGTAACAATAACAACAACAACAACATTGAGTTAAAATTTAATATTGTGTTTTTGTCATGTTATTGTATATGTAACAATCTAATAATAACATATCATTAATCACAATACAATGTTCTACATTTTATCATAGTTTTTATTCAAATACTTTTAACGTATTTGTTTTATTTGATATTCACGACTTATTAAATATCATATGTTCAGTAAAAGTATCATGACGATATAATAACGAATCACTAAAGTATGTGTAGATATACATAAGCATCCGAACGCTTATATCATTGAAATCACTAAAATAATGATAATCTCAAAAAACTATCAGTACGACGTTTACATATACATTTAAAATTAAACCGCGACGAATCGCGAGTGTCCATTATATAACTATATAAAGCAAAACCTTAGGATACAAATGTAATTTTATAAAAAAAATTACGGCACCTAATACAACTTTTTAAGCATTAGGTACAAGTGTTCAATGCAATCATTCTTATTTTACCCCTTATTAATAAACTTCTTGTAATTAATACATTATTTAATATTGTAAGATTATTTAATTCACTACATTAAATATTATATAATATTTAATAGTTTAAATTAACATATAAATTTATAAATAAATATTACCTTATTTGAATACTTAACTAAATACTTTTATAATAATAATAATAGTAATAATAATAATAATAAAATTTATAAATAAGTATTATTTTATTTGAATACTTAACTATATAATTACTAAATACTTTTATAATAATAATGATAATAATAATCTATATCTATATCTTTTATTATTTATTACTTTTTATTAAACATCTCTGTTGGATCTAGAAAGGCTGGTGCAACCAAAACCAAATCACTTAGACTATTTTGGTGCAACTAATAAAGGACTTTCGAAGTTAAGTGTGGAACTTCCGAAGGAAAAGGAGTTCTTCCGAAGACAAAGTGTAAGATCAACTTCCGAAGGAAAACTCAAACTTCCGAAGACAAAGTATTCACTTCCGAAGATCAAGACTTAGAGTGAAAGATCAGAAGTCAAATTCCAAAGTATGAAAGAAGTCCTCAAGCCTCGGAAGTATAGAAGCCTCTTCCGAAGTATAAGTGGCTTTGGAAGAACTTGTTCTCCCGAAGCCAACTTACCTTCAGAAGACACTACTATTATCCAGTGGACATAAGTATGGTCTCTCTGACACTCCGCTGCAGGCCTCTGAGATACTGCATGGCGTTTTCTCAAAAGCCATGTAGTTGACCATACTTTATTCCACTGTTTACCTTTATCAGTTAGTACAGTTGCCAACTTTAGTTGGTGACAAAAGGTAAGTCATGGACATGTCATGACTACCATATCTTAGATAATACTTTATCTAAGATACCTTAACTTTAGCATTGTAGTATATGCTTTAGTCTTAGGTTTTCAGCTGGTATCAAAGTATATCCGGCTGTAGGATCTAGTATATATAGTTTCTCAATGTAACTCTTGTTTCATGCTTGTAAGAGTCTTGTAATACTTTGAGTTGAGAAGTAATATATACAAATGCCTTGAAAATTATTCCCTTGTGTTCTTTGCTACTTATTATATTATTATCAACTCTTAGAAGAGATTCTACTTCATCTGATCTGAATGTAGTATAAGTGAGTTTGAGAGAAATCCAAGTGTTAAGTGACAAAACCCGATCCTGCAATTGGTATCAGAGCTTTTTAGGCTCTTGATTGTGAGATCTTACCATCCTAATCAACCTGTTTTCACTCCTCCTTACACCACACTCAAAATGGCCCTCAACAAGTCTGAAGTAGAGATGGGGATGATGACTAAAGCACCTATCATCACCCCTAAAAACTTCAAGTCATGGAGTAGATGCATGGAAGGCTTCATCAGGTATCAAGACCGCAAGATGTGGCAATCTATTGTCAATGGCCCGTATAAGCCAAAGGTGGCAGGTGGAAACGGTGCCATGATAGAGAAAACCGTTGAAGAGTACTCTAATGAGGAACGAAAGAAGCTGGACATTGACAACAATGCTATGACTATTCTCATGACTGCAATTCCAACCTCCTTCACAGTGGGGTTTGAGCATTGCAAGTCAGCTAAAGAACTGTTTGATGCACTTGCTCACATGTACTGCAGCTCCAATGACTCCAAGAAGGACTCACTGAAGCAGCAGTTCGAGAACTTCACCTACATTGCTGGAGAGACCCTCAGCCAACAATACTTCAAGTACATGGACCTCATTTCTTCCCTTCAGTCTGTGGGAATTTCCCTTGAACTTAGAGACCTCACAAGAAAGTTCATGAGTGCACTCCCCAATGAGTGGACGTTCTACTGTGTCTCTATCAAGAGAACAGAAAATTTGAACACCCTCACCATGACCAAACTCTATGGCATCCTTGATGGATACCGTTTGGAAATGGAGAACAAGAGAGGCCATCAGACAAGCAGACCCTTGAGTCTTCCTGCTAGCAACGCTTTAATGATTGTTGAAGGCTCAGGACCCTCCAAACCTCAACAGTACCTGACTTACACCCAACAGCCATCCTGTTCTTCTGGGCCATACATCACATTTCCTGAGACTCCAAGGTCTCAACAAGCTCAGCAAAGTTCCTTTCAGGACAACTGTGCTTTTGTCTCAGGAAGTGGGCACTCTAGTGACTATCAATATTGCTTTGATGATCTAGAGTGCTTTAGCCCAGATGACGTGGAATATGTGGACATAGTCCAACAAATGGCTCTCTTAACCTACAGAGCAAAGAAGTTCTTCAAGAGAACTAGAAGGCAATTTCCCCAGAACCCAATCAACAGCAAATTTGGGTTTGACAAAACCAAGGCCAAATGTTACAACTGTAACCAACTTGGTCATTTTGCAAGGGAATGCAAGGCTCCCAAGTCTAATCCGGGAACCCCACATGCCTCCACACATCCCTCTACACCAAAGCCCACTGGAAAGTCAACAGAGACAAATGCAATAGCTCAAGAAGTTGACTGGAGCTTCATGGTACAGGATGTGACTCCTGCTCAAGCACTCATGGCCGGAACATATGACAATAAGGTATATGAACATCTCTGTACTCCTTCCTGTATTGCTAAGGTTAAATTGTATCAGGACTACAATATGGAGATTAAATCCGATATTGAGTCTTTAAATGTTTTAAAATCTAATTTTAAAAGGGCTGAATTTGACTATCAAAGATAAATTAAGGAGTTGGAGAAAACTGTGTCCTTATTAAAACATGAACACACAAACTATAAGACTCAAATAAAGGATTTAATATCCAAATTGTCTGAGGCTCAAGCCCAGCTTGTCACAGCTGAGGCTCAAGCCAGAAAGTATGCTATTTCTGAGCAAAACTTCCAAGCCATTCTTGCATCATCCTCTCACTCAAAACTTTGTTACCAAAACAAAGGTGGGTTGGGAACCAATGAAACTGCTCCACCACACTCTTATGAGTCTATACGACAACCAAGGTGTGGTACCGAGGAGCAAGAGGTTCCATCTGCTGACCCACCTTCTCATGAGTCAAAGAGTGATGCAATCATGGAGACCATCACAGGGAAGAACCAGGTAATTTTACCCACTCCTACCAGTGATGATCAACCCCTGACCACCAAAGCCAGAAGAAGCAGAGCTAAGGCAGCCAAAAAAACTGTCAAGAAAGTGGCTGAGTCTAAGCTGAAGATAGACCCAAAGCAAAAGGGTGTATTCATCTCAGCTGGATTCCAGGTGGTAGGAAATTCTGATTCAGGAAAGGAGTATAGTACCATCACTCCTGTCCTACCAAAGGATCAGAAGTTAAAGGGAAAGGTTGCTGATGAAGAGAAAAAGAACAAGAAACAGTAATCCTCAAATTCCCAAAAGATTAACATTGCATGCATAATGTGTGGTCTGCAAAACCACATGGCCAAAGATTGTTACTACAATCCTGCTAGCACACATTATGCAAATAATGTTAAAAAGGAAGGAGTCAGGGAAGGTTTCTCATTTGGACCATATCAAATGGTTCAAGTGATGAAAAAGAGAAAGCTTGTTTTTGAAGCAAGGTTGCTTTCGGAAGAAAGTCCTTCTTCCGAAGGGAAAATGGCTTCGGAAGCTAAAGCTGTCAAGACTCAAAAGAATAAAAGAGTCCCCTTGAAACCATCCCAGAAGAAGACTACTTCGGAAGAAAAGGTGGTGAAGGCTTCTTCCGAAAAGAAAGAAGCTTCGGAAGAATGCCATGCTGCAAAAGCTTCAACAAGCTCATCCTCCATGATCAACCAAGGGATGGAATGGAAGATCAAGGAAGATGATGCAGCCCAAACCTCTTCTTCAAAGACATCCATTAAACCCCCATGCATAAATTTTGGTTCAATTATGTCACTATCATTGGAAGAACCCAAGACCAATAAGGCTTGGGTTTCCAATCAAAACTAATCATCTCATCTTATGTGCAGGGACATCCATATGACAAGAATAACAATGTTTGGATTATGGATAGTGGATGCTCCAGGCACATGACAGGGAATAGATCTCTCCTTTAACAATTTCAACATTATGATGGAGGTCCTGTCCAGTTTGGAGGTGAGGCCGGAGGATATATTTCTGGCAGAGGAAGTATATCCAATGGAAAATTAAAAGTTGACAAAGTTCACTTTGTCAAACAGCTTGAACACAACCTGTTAAGTGTTTCTCAGTTCTGTGATCAAAAGCATCAAATGCTTTTCACAGAACATGAGTGCATTATCCTCAAACCTGGGATGACAATTCCTCAGGAATTGGTGCTTCTTAGATCTCCCAGGAAAGGGGATATGTACAAGCTGGATATGAACAATGCTTCCCCAATGGGTGAAGTATCATGCTTTCTTTCCAAAGATGACGGTGATAAGTCAACACTATGGCATAAACGAATGTGTTATGTAAATTTTAAAACAATGAATACATTGGCTAAAAATAACTTGGTACATGGTTTGCCTAAAAAGTAATTTTTCAGCAAAGATAACTGTGTTGCATGCCTGAAAGGGAAGCAACTCAGGACATCTCATAAATCCAAAGCTGTTAACTCCATCACCACTCCATTACACTTATTGCACATGGATCTATTTGGTCCCACAAGTATAATTAGCATTGGAAGAAAATCATATTGCCTTGTGATTGTTGATGATTTTACTAGATTTACATGGGTATTCTTTTTAAGAACCAAAGATGAAACTGCTGAAACTTTAAAATCTTTTATTCTTAAAATAAAAAATCAAATTGATCACAAGGTTAAAATAATTAGAAGTGATCAAGGGACTGAGTTTAAGAACCACGTTCTTGACTCACACTGTAACTCAAAAGGGATTGCCAGACAATATAGTGCTCCTAGAACTCCTCAACAAAATGGTGTTGCTGAGAGGAGGAACATGACACTTATTGAGGCTGCTCAGACCATGTTAGCTGATTCAAAGCTGCCTCTAACATTCTGGGCAGAAGCAGTCAGCACTGCATGCTATGTGCAGAACAGGGTTCTTATAGTTAAGCCACATGGAAAAACCCCTTATGAGCTATGGAACAAGAGACCACCGTTCAATGGCTTTCTTAGGTCCTTTGGCAGCAGGTGTACCTTACTTTACACAAAAGACAATTTGGAAAAATTTGTTGAAAAGTCGGATGATGTTATCTTTGTTGGATATTCCTCTAACTCTAAAGCTTATAGAGTTTATAACATTAAAAATCAACAATTTGAGGAATATTTCAACATTGTAGTTAATGAGCACACTCCTTGTGTTAGGGGGAATGGTCCTGATCATATCTTTGATTTAGAATTATTTCCAAACTATTGTAAACCATCTTGTGAGAATGTTTCAGCTGTAACAGGTGCTCAAAGTGATTCTGATGATGACCAACTGTTTGAGCTACCCAAACCTATTCCAAGTTCTCCAAGAGCTGTAACAAATCAAGCTCCCACTATTGGCAGATCTGACAGTATGACTATCTCAAGGGATAGTGGAGCTTCAACCAACGGCTCACCTGTTGACCCTCAAACTTCATCAGGTGACACTGCACAACACCAAGCTGATGGAAGCAACAATTTCAAGGAACAGGCAACTGTTAATGCTGCTTCACAGCAAATAAATGATGATGATGTTTCTTATTTATTCAATCAGTCCTCATTGAATGAGTTTGAAACAGCAGCTGGACCAAGTGTTCAAGCTCCTAAGCAAAATATGTCCAATTTGGATTTATCTTTGCAACTGGAGGTAATTCCTAGACTTAGGATTCATAACACTCATCCAGCTGAGAACATCATAGGGGAAGTCTCTGAAGGCGTGAGAACAAGAGGACAAACTCATAATGGGAATGTCTGTTTGTACTCATGCTTTTTATCCCAAATGGAACCCGAGAAGGTGGAAGATGCCTTGAAAGATAGTAGCTGGGTTGAATCAATGCAAGAGGAGATGCTTCAATTCAAAATACAAAAGGTTTGGAACCTATGTCCGCTACCATCTGGTCAAGTACCTATAGGCACTAAATGGGTTTTCAGAAACAAGAGAGATGATATAGGATTGATCATCAAGAACAAAGCAAGACTGGTGGTTCAAGGATACACTCAAGAGAAAGGAATCGATTACACTGATGTCTTTGCACCTGTTGCAAGACTTGAGGCAGTTAGGATCTTCCTTGCTTATGTTACATCCAAGAATTTCACTGTCTACCAGCTTGATGTCAAGTGTGCCTTTCTATATGGGGATATAGATAGGGAAGTCTATGTATGCCAACCTCCAGGATTTGAAGACCCACAGCATCCCAACTATGTGTGCAAATTGGATAAAGCTCTATATGGGCTGCACCAAGCACCTAGGTTGTGGTATGAGACATTGTCTCAGTTTCTCCTGAAGAATGGTTACACTAGAGGTACCATTGATAAGACTCTATTCATAAGGAAGTCTGGGAAAGACATCTTGCTTGTTCAAGTCTAGTTTGATGATATCATATTTGGTTCCTCAAATGACCAAATGTGTAAAGACTTTGAGAGCATCATGAAGAAGAAGTTTGAGATGAGTTCCATGGGAAAATGGACTTTTTCCTTGGAATTCAGGTGAAGCAAATAAAGGAAGGGTTTTTCATCAATCAATCTAAGTATGTCAATGACATCTTAGAAAGATTTGACATGAAAGATTGTAAGGCAGCCAAAACACCTATACCCAGAAACCATAATCTCTGCCTTGACTCTGAGGGGGAGGATACTAATCAACATCAGTATAGAGCAATTATTGGTTCTTTGATGTATCTCACAGCAAGTAGACCTGATATCATGTTTGCAACTTGTATTTGTGCAAGATATCAGGCTGCTCCAAAGGTGTCTCACCTAGTTGCTGCCAAGAGAATCCTCAGATATCTCAAAGGAGCACCTAAATTAGGTCTCTGGTATCCAAGGAATAGTGATTTCAATCTCTATGGTTACTCTGACAGTGACTATGGTGGCTGCAATATTAACAAGAAATCAACATCAGGTGGATGTCAATTTCTTGGTGGAAGGATCATCTCATGGCAATGCAAGAAGCAATCCTGTGTCTCTACATCAACTGCTGAAGCTGAATACATTGCTGCTGCTAGTTGCTGTGCTCAGCTGTTGTGGATTCAGAACCAGATGATAGACTACAAATTCAACTTCATGAGCACTCCTATCCACATTGACAACAACAGTGCTATCTTCATTACTGAAAATCCAGTGAAGCATTCCAAGACAAAGCACATTGATATCAGGTACCATTTCATTAGAGATATCCATGAGAAAAATCGAATCAAGCTAATCAAAGTTGACTCAAATGAACAATATGTTGACTTGTTTACCAAAACCTTTGATGAACAAAGATTCAAATATCTCATTACAGCTATTGGGATGATAAACCTTGATTAGTCTATCTCATTTGAAAACCTTTTAATGTGTAAAGTCTTGTGTCAAAACAATCTAAGCCCTGTTACAAAAAGTTCTTCTCTGAAATTTTCACTAAGTATAAATTCTTCTGAAGATGAATTAACCCTCGGAAGATATTTTACATATCTTCCGAAGCAAATTCCTCCCAGGATAATTTTCTTCTCAGAAGAGTGTTTAGTCTCGGAAGAAGCGATTGATTTCATATCTGATCTACTTCCGAAGCTTATAACATTCTCCATTCGGAAAGCAACATTTACTCTCGGAAGTAAGAACTTTACCTTCGGAAGTAAATCTGCCTTCGGAAGAACATTACCTTCGGAAATGCTTTATACTCGGAAGAAAGACTTTACTGTGTAACGGAAATCTTTTGGGCCCCACTCTGTAAAAAGTAAAGATTTTGCTAATGATGTCGGATTATTTAAATGGACTAAACCTTACTGCCCCTGTCACATCCTCCACTGAAACATCCATCATCTTATCCAAACCCCTTAAACCGCCATTTCACTTATTTAAATAACCCCGACTAATCTCTTTCATCTTTTTACCAAATTTACTGCCCTAAAAGCTTCCTTCATCCCCAATTCACCTAATTCCGAACTATCTTCCTGCAACTTTCTCAAATGGCACTTAACCCTCAGCACAACCAAGTCGCACTCCGTGATTCTTCAAGGGATGCCGACTTCTCAGATATCATCTCCTTTCTTACCCAATCATCTTATTACACTGCTATGACTGTTAACCCCACAGTTTACTCAAATCACATGGCTGAATTTTGGGCTAATGGTCAGATTGAAACCCTAAATGGGGTTCGGGTAATAATATCGAGCATCTGTGGCCAAGAGTTGGTCATTTCTGAACAACTCATCAGGGAGCATCTCGAGCTTCATGATGATGGCGCTCCTACAGAGTTCCCCAAGACAGATTTGGACAACACCTATATTCAAATGGGATATGCTGGAGATGTAAGCAGGTCAATTGTCTACAAGTTTAACTTCTTTTACAACTGGAAGTTCATGCTTCATGTTGTTCTCCATTGCTTGTCCAACAAATCTGGGGGATGGGATCAAATCCCATATGAACTAGGGTGCATAGTTCATGGATTACTGAGAAGCCTTCGCTTTAACTACTCAAGGTTTGTGTTGACCAATCTTATAGGGAATCTCCAGCGGGACACATTCTTCATGTATCCCAGGTTCCTTTAGCACATAATCAACTGTGAGCTGGACCAGAGTCAGCTTGTCTACGCAGCTGCTCTGACTGCTCCTCAAATGAGGCCGACCATCTTCAAGACTTTGAAGAGAGTGTCCACCAATTTCACCGGAAGATATACTGCACTTCTTCCAGGTATGACTGAGCCAATGGCTCTTGGTGACATCCCTGTTAACCCCACAGGTGATGAACCCACACCAGCAACTACCCTCACACTGCCAAATCTACCTTCTCACCCCATCAGTATTACATATCAAAGACGCCCCAAACGAACCCTTGTTCAATCTTCTCTGATTGAACAAGCTCCTCCTGTTCAATCTAAAAAGACTTGAGTGGAACAATGGGCTCCCACTCAGTTTGAGGTCCAACCATCCTTCATAATTAACCTCAATATGGGTATTGAGTCTCCTTAGTCTCAAACCCATGAGCCCGAAACCCAAGCTGAAAACCCTCAGGGAGAGTCTTTATACTCCCTGAGCAGCCAAAAAGGGACAGCCCGACCATAGGCTCAATGCCTTTAGACATTGATCAAAGTCCCGGGTCATTAGGCTTAACCTCTATATCCTTTACTGACCTACTAATAGGAACTGATGAAGAGATTATGTCTCTTCAGGGCAATGAAGTTGATCCACCACACCCTCTCAAGGATCAACAGAGCCCAGAGAGATCTTTTATCTCTAGCCCCCATCAGGAAGCCTTTACTGAGGTGAGTCCCATTGATATGGAGGGGACTCATGTAGATTCAGCTGCCACTACTAAAGGAGCCTCAATGGACTTTCAGGACAGTGGTAACATTACTGAGACTGAATCTACGACAACCATGCCCTTTGATGACTCTGAAAGAGACATCATTGAGCAAGGGAAACCAGGGCGCTAAGAAACCACATCTGGTGGTGAGGATGAACATACTAGGTATGTTATCTCATCTCCCCATGATTCTTCAAAAGAATATGAGGGAAGACTACAACTCACCATTAAAGACCTACTTTCTAAAGTCTCAAACCTTGAATCCAAGGTTAGGACTTTAGAGGATAGGTCTGCCACTCAGCAACTTGAGATTGAAAATCTCAAGGCCAAACTAACTGAGAAACAAATTGAGGGGTCTGTTAGGCATGTACCAATTCAGGTTTTATTGACCTCTTCCTCCAGCTCATCAAGCTCTCAAGATGATGCTACCAAAAAGGGAGAGAGTGTTCAGGGACAAAGCCAAAGACAAGAGGAACCACAGAGTCAAGCTCTCACTTCCTTAAGTTCAAGATACCCTATGCAACAAGCTTTAGTTTTTCCTGAGCCCCCTCCAGTTGTAATTCAAGTGGATCAAAGGATGCTCCAAGATCTCAACAGGTTCTTCAACAAGTTACTGTTGGAATCTCTCACAAGACTGCATTTCGAACTCACCAGGGCCATTACGAGTTAATAGTTATGCCCTTTGGTTTAACTAATGCTCCAGCCTCATTTCAGGCTTTCATGCATGAATGAGCATTGAACATCCAAGTCCTGACTTGTCTGTGATTTACTTCGGAGCTCAAGAGCTTCAGAGTGTAATGCACCTTCTACCACTATTGAGGAAGTTGGTCAACCTAAGGTCCAAGTGGAACCTGAGATTAATTTCGAAGGGAAAACAAGGACTGATGGCCCAGCAACTGAGACAGTTGGGACAGATAGTGCATTCTCACAGACTTCTGAAGCACAAGTCAAAGCCTCAGAAGAACAACTTCAATCTTCTGAAGCTGAGATTGCAGCTGCGGAAGGACTATTCTCTTTATCCGATGATCTAATAGTCACAAATGCAATCCTAGAACTTGCATCTGAGGTTAATAGGGAGGATTTTCTCACCCAACCCCTAGCTCAAACATCAGCATTAACTCCAGCTCCCATTTCCACCACTCAACCTGAACCTTCCATCCAAGAACCTCCAAAGTCTAGCACTTCCGAAGACATCAAAGGAAAGAGGAAGATGACTGAGGAAGAGCTTTAGGAGGAAGAAAGGTTAGAAAAGCTCAAAAGAAAAGGTAGACTTCTAACTGGAAAATTGCTAGCTGCCAGTAGCAACGCAGCTGCAGCCAACCAAGAGGCTGTCAACAATAAAAGAAGGGTGGAAATCATTGATAGACTTGTCAATCCAGGAGCTGTGAATGAAGATGTACTCCTGCTACCACTAGAGGAGTTAGTTAAGTTGGAAAAGGCAACTTTGCTACAAAAACAGCAAAAAGAAGAAGCATCAAGGTTGGCGTTAGTGGAAGAAAGGGAGAGGAAAGAAAGAGAAGTTGATCAGCAGCTTAGGAGAACCTCCAGGGGTTTCTCTCTAGAAGAACTATCTCCACACAACAATGATACGATCTTATGGCTCTTCAACAAAGAGCAATAAAGAGCAAGATCAAATGGAGAAGGAGAGAAAGAGAGCTGCCAAGAAGAAGCTGATGTTGAAGAGGAAGAAGGAAGAGGAAGTAGGACTAGCTGCTGCCAAGAAGATAAGTGAAAAGGCCTGGATGAAAGACTATCTCCGGGCTCATGGCTTCTCTGGCAGGCAGGTGGGTCCTATGTCTGAGAAGACCCTCCAGCGACATGTCAGTGACATAAAGGCTGATATTCGCTCAGGAAAGAGGAAGGAGATGTATAGAAGGGGATAGGGGATGATCTTCAAACCAACTACTCAACCACAACCTCAAACCCAACCACTACCTGAACCAATTCCTTTTCCATTCTCCATCAAAACCGAACCAACCACTAAACCTTACACCCCTAAACCTACACCATCATCCTTACCATCCTCCTCACCTCAACCACCTAAACTACCCATCATCCAACCCAAAACACTAGCCAGAACCCAAACACCACAATCTACCCAACAGCCTCCCAAACCATCCCCTCAGCCTTCTAAACATCTCTCCTTAGAGGAGTTCAAGGCAATCAAGACAAAGCTCATCAACTGCACAACCCTGAGCGACATCTCCTGTGAGGAGGATTCTGTCAAACTGACTTATGTTGATGGATCCTCATGTTTCCTCACTAGAGATCAATTTCTTGATCTGCCCAGAGGAACATTGGACCATGCTGCAAATCTCCTTGGCTCAATTCAGATACTTTGAATGAGGAAGAAAAGAAGCTAAAGAGAAGGCTGGTGACTCTGCTGGATACCAAGAAAGGTGACAAGGTACCAAGTCAACCCTTTGTGCCTAGGAAGAAGATCATCCAGTGGAGGTTCAAAGACTCTTCTCACAACTTTGTTGTTGAGAGAGAGAGTGGATAGCTAAACAAACTAAATGCTACATCTCTACTACACTTAAGCAGATTTGATATTGTTGAGTTAGCAGAGAAGCCACTCTCCAACCCCTCCAACTCTGAGGTAGCTACTCACATTAGAAATCCCCTAGGCAGTCTTCATCTGGCCGAGCTGACTGCTAGGACCAGGATTGAAGAAGAGTTGAAACTGAGAGAGGAGGAGAAAAGGAAGGGATCAATAACCAAAGGCAAAGCCTTTCTACTAATGGTTGAGGGTCCTGAACTTGAATCCATAGTTAGATGGGAGTATGACTATAACTCCCGTCAACTAACTCTTCTCAAGGGGGCACAACAAAGGGTACATGTCATTCAGAGTGATAGACTGGATCTCCTATCCACTAATGACTTGTACAAACTTCTCAGCACCACTTCGGGGAAGAACAAGGACACAAACAAATATATTCTGTCCCTGGTGTTGAAGGTTTTAAGAAGCAGAGACAAGTGAGGTTTTGGTAGCATCAGCCTAGGGAGAGTTTGTTGGATCTAGAAAGGCTAGTGCAACCAAAACCAAATCACTTAGACTATTTTGCTGCAACTAATAAAGGACTTTCGAAGTTAAGTGTGGAACTTCCGAAGGAAAAAGAGTTCTTCCGAAGAAAAAGTGTAAGATCAACTTCCGAAGGAAAAAATCAAACTTCCAAAGACAAAGTATTCACTTCCGAAGATCAAGACTTAGAGTGAAAGATCAGAAGTCAACTTCCGAAGTATGAAAGAAGTCCTCAAGCCTCGGAAGTATAGAACCTCTTCCAAAGTATAAGTGGCTTTGGAAGAACTTGTTCTTCCAAAGCCAACTTACCTTCGGAAGACACTACTATTATCCAGTGGACATAAGTATGGTCTCTCTGACACTCCGTTGCAGGCCTCTGAGATACTACATGACGTTTTCTCAAAAGCCATGTAGTTGACCATACTTTATTCCACTGTTTACCTTTATCAATTAGTACATTTGCCAACTTTAGTTGGTGACAAAAGGTAAGTCATGGACATGTCATGACTGCCATATCTTAGATAATACTTTATCTAAGATACCTTAACTTTAGCATTGTAGTATATGCTTTAGTCTTAGGTTTCCAGCTGGTATCAAAGTATATCCAGCTGTAGGATCTAGTATATATAGTTTCTCATTGTAACTCTTGTTTCATGCTTGTAAGAGTCTTGTAATACTTTGAGTTGAGAAGTAATATATACAAGTGCCTTGAAAATTATTCTCTTGTGTTCTTTGCTACTTATTATATTATTATCAACTCTTAGAAGAGATTCTACTTCATCTGATCTGAGTGTAGTATAAGTGAGTTTGAGAGAAATCCAAGTGTTAAGTGACAAAACCCGATCCTGCAATCTCTTTAAGATATGATTATAATTTTGCAATAACTTTAAGATAACATAAAAAGGATTGCAAGCTTTAATCTTTAATATTATAAGAAATCTTCCTATTATATATATATATATATATATATATATATATATATATATATATATATATATATATATATATATATAATATCTAATATCATAACAAATCATTTCATTGTCGAATCAAAGCAATTCAACCTATGCTATGTCGTGTCACACCCCAACCTTGACGGCGGAAACGTCGAGGAGTGAGAGTTAAGATCGTTCATAGCCACATAACGCTATTAATAAACCAAATATAATTTAAACATATGTTTCAATTGTCACATTACAATCATAAGTTTCAAAGAAAATAAAAGCAAAACATAGAATGTAACAATTCATTCTATTTTATTTATTGATCTAGGTCCATTCCTAGATTTGCAAGCTTCAATGTGTAGATAATCAAACTTGGGCATTTCCTGAAACATGTTAAAAATAAAAGGTCAACAATAATGTTGGTGAGCATTCCATAGTTTTTAATACATAAGTATATAAAAGATGGCAATTCAAGTCATAAGTTAGTGAATATAGTGATTAGGGATGCTATGAACAATGCAACAATCAAACCTTGACAATGTTTTACAAGTCTCAAACGTTAAAAGTATATACGATCAGCTAAGTGTACTTGGATCAACCAAGCAGGCTTGTCTTACCCATAGATCTATGACTTCGCTGGGCTAGCAATAGTTAATGATTGTACATATAACGCCATAACATGGTAACCACATAAGTTCAACTAACCACAACTTAACATGATGAATTGCCATAAAGTTTACAAGTCTCAAATAAGTTTACAAGTGCAAAGTATAAGTTAACATGCTTCACCCCAAAGTGTGAAATTAAACAAAAAGGGGGTATGGAATACTCACTTGATCAATAAGTATAAATTGGATGATTAATAAGAAATAATAACAAGCGTCGATTCAACGTAGCCCTTCACGATGTACCTATAATATATATATTTATAAGATTTTTAAGTTTAATTATATTAAGGTTAACAAGTTAACGGGGACTAGGGTTCTAAGTGGAATTTAGGGATTGTCGAATAACTATGTCAACAAAGTGGAAACAATTTTAATTATTAATATTAAAGAAAGTTATTATATTTTATATAAAGTTTTATATAAAATTATAACTCCTATAATAATTTTGTATATATATATATAGGTAAAATAAAGTCTAATAACACATTTTAAACGATAGTTTAAAAGCAACGTTCGGAATAATCATATTTGTGGAACAAGGTATTAGTGAAAGTATAGTTTTTATAAAGCAAACTTATTATTATTATTTATTTATTTATTTATTTTTTTTTCAAAATATATGATAAAGATATAAAAAGTATTTCTCTTAAGGAAATAAATTTCCAGAAAATATTTAGAAACATTTTAAAATTATCAGCTTTTATAAAATGTCTTTTTATAATTTTTAAAAATATTTAAAATTATTGTAGAAGGCTAAAAGCCTCAAAAAAGAAAATGTGGGGTGGCCCGGGGTCGAACCCGGGACCTCCCGAATCACATGGTTGCACATTACCATTAGGCGAGGTCGCCTAAGCCTGACAGAACATGAGTTTTAATTTTTAAAAACACAATCTCAATGAATCCCCAAAACCAAATGAACCCTAGATTGTTCTTGATCCAAATCAAAGTTCAATTCGGTTTTGTAAACAACTGGAATCATGGGGCTTTTAATCCCCATGTATAGACGACCCTAAAGATGTGTTTTAATTACCCGAATAAAGATGAATCGAAGTCGAACACCACTATGAACGAGTCGCGACCAACGTGGGATCTGATTGTTGCTCAAATGATGATTACAATCCAATTAACTTCGCGTGGAGCTTCTGAGAATGTTCACGAATCAAAACCCTCAATCAATTTCAGGTTTCGAAGGCCAGGTGATGGTGTTTGCGTGGTTGCAGGTTCGCGGTAAAGGTGGGAATCGAAAGGGATGTTAACGTTTGTTTCAGATGCAATTGAGAGTTGCAATCGATTAGCATTAGGTATATGGTTGTTCATGTTCGATTAATTAGACTGTTATTGGGAGTTAATGCCCGAACGGCTAAGAACTTTAAGGTGTCGGTTACTCGATCGATTGTTCTTTGTAACCGACGCCTTAAACCCGATTAAATGATGTATTTACATCCGAAGCACACCCTCGAAACGATCTGGATTGGGGTGAAGGTTAAAACGATTGATTGCAGGGTATTTGGGGCTCGCCGGAATCGTTGGCCGGAGATGGCCGGAAATACGGGATTTGGGGAAAAAGAAGGGGGTTTGGGTTTTAAAGTTTACACAAATGGTCCCTGTGGTTTGTATGTTGATATTTTTACTTAAAAACTTTCTTTTGAAGTTTCACAATTGGCAATATAACCCCTCAAACTTAACTACCTTATGTTTTCTAATCACTTTTAAGATTACTAACATTTAAAAATTATTATAAATATTGTTTCCATTGTTTTTATTATTACTAGAGTTATTATTACTATTATTATTATCATATTCATTATTATTATTATTACTATTATTATTATTATGATTATTATTATAGTTATTATTATTATTAGTGTTATTAGTAACATAATTAGTTACTACTATTGTTATTATTATTATTATTATTATTATATAATCATTATAACCTTACAAATTAAAAGACCAATTAAGGTAATATTCATAAGCAACCCATAAGTTTCATGAATGACACAATTAGTCCATACAAGAATTTAACAAAGCTAACTTATAAATAACCCTAAAAATACATGATGTTACATGTCGAATGCGAATTTTTTATCAAAACTTTAATAATATTCAACACTTATGTGTACTTAAAAGTTGAGTCATTCAAATATTCTTGTTAATACTAATTAGTTTTGTAACAATGCATTAGCACTAACATATGATAATAATCATAAGTCGTATAAGAGATTTAAACCATAAAACAAAACAATTGATAAATTAAGTGAAATATAACAAGTATTAAATTATAAATTATTCACTCCGCCACAACACGCTGATTACCCACGTATTGCGAGACTCTCATACTAAGAGGGGTTACAGTAAAAAGAGTATTTAATTTATAAAAGGTAAGAATAATTATGGGTTTGACATATATATTTTCATTTATTTTAAAATGAAGAACACTTTGGTTATTGTGTCAAATACGTTAGGTTATTATGTCACTTATGTCATGTCATTGTGCCAGATTTTTTTCTTTATTTGGTATATGTTTTAATCATTGAGTTTTACATTTTGATTGTTTCATGTTATTTTTTGTCATTTATTATATATTATATAAATTTTGTTTCATTTTATTTTTATGTTTTACAATTAAGAAGTACACAATGAACTTATTTATCAAATGCATTTTTCAAAACTTATAATGTTCAGCAAACATAATGACAAGTAGAAGAAATGAAATAAAACTTTTTATCATTGTGTTTTACCTTTAATATCATTTTGCATTATTTTGTCGTTGTTTTTAATGTTATTTTATCGTTTTTTTAATGTATTAGATTAATTAGTTGTTAATTTATCATTTTTTTGTTGTTGTTTTTAAAGTATTAGATTAATTAGTTGTTAATGTATCATTATTTTATCATTGTTTTTAATGTATTAGATTAATTAGTTATTAATTTATCATTGTTTTTTACATACTACAAATACAGAACAATGTTTTTCTTCATTATGTTTTGTAGAATCCATCATTTTATAAAGACACAATAGTGTTTAGCAAAACACAATAATAAAGAAAAGACATGATGACTTGTTTAGGAGAAGAACGCATCGTCGGATAGTGTCATAACATGATTGCTCATGTGAATTCAAAACAATGACAATGAATGGATCACAATTCAATGAATTATTTTTGTGATTTTGATTTGCAATTATAATTGAGACGAATTACAAACCATATAGAGTAAACTTCATTTTTCCTCCTTGTGATTTGATCTAAATACCGGTTTGCATCAAAAGGTTTCAAAATCATGAATTTTCTCCTTATGGTTTGTAATTCGTCTAAGTTAACTCTAGTCCACTAACACCGTTAAGTAATCTTGTTAATCTCAAGAGCATTTTAGTCTTTTTTAATAGTAAGTACTAACAACGTAATTTGATTAAACTTTGTTAAATAATTAAATAATTTAAAAACTAAACACTCAACAAAATATATGCTTTCTCTCTTCTTTCTCCTCCACTCTTTCCTTCTCTTAACCAAGAAATAGAAACCCTACACCTACAAAACAACTGCCCAGCAACAAAGAGTCAAAGACAACACTGCCACACAACCACCATACAACTACCTCCTCCGTGGCAATGGCTGTCGTAGTAGATTGCTTTGATGGGTGCCCTGTGGTGTGACGACGACGGGTGCGGCGGTGTGAAGCAATATTTTGGAGACCGGATCGGACCGGCCGGTCCGACCGGGGATCGGTCCGGTGGCCGGTCCGGTCTGGTATGATTTGTTTTTAAGGGGTCGAACCGGCCAGTTTTTCCCGAACCGGTGGTCGGACCGGGAAACCGGACCGGTTCGGACTGGTTTTTGGTATTATTTTTTTATTTAATGGGTAAAAATGGGATGTAAACCATAAATTAGTACGTTGGATATACAAATATGATTAAATTTTATATATAACTATAAAATACATATATAAATTATATATAAATTACTTATATTTAATTACATATATAAATATAGTTAAATCCGGTCCAACCGGTCCGACTAGTCCGACTACCAAACCAGTAAGGCGTCCGGTTCGATGTCCGATCCGGTTCTGAAAACATTGGTGTGAAGACAATGGGGTTACTTTCTTTTGAAAATATGGGGATTGTGTATCGGGATGTTGAATGAGATAAAGTGAATAGGATAGAATAAATAAATATTATTTAATTGAGAAAAGATAATAACAAAAGTTTATGAATTATAAAATGATATTTTGAGATAATATATTATTAAAACTATGTGTGAGTACAGACTTTAAGTTATATAACTATGATATTACTTTTTAATTTTTTTGGTTTTATTCAATTTTTTTTAAACATGTTGTTTTAAAGCAAACCGTTTTAAAAAAATCCATTCTATAAAAAATTTCCATGTTATAACTTTATATTTTAATTAATTTTGATTCATAAAAAATTTATTTTTTAAAAACATAGTTTTAAAAATATTTTGATTTTTAACAAAGTTTGAATTTTTTTAAAAAATCTTAATTTATAAAAAAATATTTATTTAGAAATTGTATCCACCAAAAGATCATTTTCTTATTTTATAATATTTATAATCTAAAAAAAGTAAAATAATATCATTAGTAGTTAATATAATTATTTAATATGAGAGAGAAGCAATGAAACTAGATATAGGATGTATAAAATTACTTCATGTATTTCTTAAAACCTTTTTTAATTAATATAGATAGATTAATTAAGAAGTTCAAAATGGTAATAACAATATGGATTATGAAAATATTAGGATTGTTTGATAATTTCAGTAAAGAAAACGTTGGCCATAGATGTGTAGTATTTTATTAAGGGTTGGGTTATACAAACACTCATTTATGTTATTAAGACACCCTATTGTCTCTATTTCTCTCTATGTATCTATATGTATGTATACAAAGATATAGAAATGATAAAATAAATTAAGTGTATCAATAACATACCCCTTTATTAATTAACTGTATTTGATAATATATTTATAAACAATGGTGAAACATGACTTTCAGAGGGAAAATAAGTTAAGAAATGCTATAGAGAAAAACCCAAGTTAGGTTTAAGTTATTTCTTTCGTTCAGAGTATGGTATAAAAAAAAGATTAAGAATAAACCTTTTATTTATAGTTAAAAAATTAGGATTTTAAGTTTTATTTAGGATTGATTTTTTAAAATATTTTTTATTAAAATCGAACATGCCTAAAGCCTTATCAAATCGTCTATTCCAAACTTTAGTAGATCAATTGGATTGATGATCCTATACTTTTTATCCAAGTTTTTATTCCAAACCAGTTTTTATACTTTAAACCAGGAATATAAGAACCAGCCAGTTTTCTATTGAAACAAGTTTAACCAATGACCCATATCACATGTTGAACCAACTTTTTTTTTTTTTTTAATTTTTGTTTGGTGGCTCACATATTTATAGAGGGGGTGAGAGGACTCAATTTTTCTTGGTGGAGCTATGTGGGATGGGAGGATTGATAAAAGTTTATATAATAAGCGATAAAATCCTATAAAGTAAAACGATTTTAGGAATAAAATTGATCGTTTACATATTAAATTTCTAAGTCAATTTCCATAATAGTTTTAATAATTATAAGAGTAGGGTTATTTCCTAAATAAATAAAATTGTAGTCTAACTAATTTATGATATTTATAATTAATATTATTCAGTTAACCTTTTATATTCAATCATATATTGGCATCGTAACATTTAAAAAATAATTAATACAGTCAAGATCATAAAAAAATAATTTTATCCCCTTATACTTTTAAACCCTAATATAAAAAGACAGTTTCATACTCATCAAATGTTTATGGATGTGAACATATATTATTCGTTTTGTTAGAGGATGACGATTGACATAATAAGTAAACATATAAAAGTATATCAAATCAATATGAGAATTACATGGCATGAAAATGACATGCTTTTAGACTTTATTATATTTTTTTTTGGTTATTATATAATTAGTAAAAGGCTATGTCGGTGAAGAGTGGCATGAACGGTGAATTCATAGGCCAATCACACCCTGCCACCATTCAAGCCACACATCTTTTATCATTAGTTTATAGCGACATGTGTTTCAAAATTATTTTGTTATATACATACATTTTTTAAGTAAAAAATAGTAATTAAGTTCCAGGATAATTCTAAATTAGGTTATTCATTAATTTTTTTAATCTTAATCAGTTTACTCATAAGTTTTTTTTATTATCGCAATCATATCATTAAATTTTCAGAATTGTTCTAATTACTCTATTCATAAATTGTAAACAATTTAAAAAAATGAAATATTCAAAAAACAACAATATTCATAAAAAAAACTTAATTATTTAAAAAATTAAAAAAAATTCAAGTGACCTAATTAAAATACGTCTAAACCTTTAGTAACCTGATTGAAATAAAACAATATTAATGATATGATTGAGATAAATAAAAATATGATCTAATTAGAACACTTCAAAAACTTGTTTATTATTTTACGAAGTTTTTCCTATTTTTAAAGGTGTTTTGAGAAAGATGTATGATATATAAAAAAAATTATGAAATCTTTATCCTCATATTGAATTGACTCGAACAAAAGTGAATTAATCAATGTAAAATTTAAAACTAACCTAATGTGAAAGAAAATATATAAAACCAACAAAAGTAAAAAATAATAATAATAAAAATTGCTATATGTGTATACTACTGTTAAAAAAGGATGTTGGTAACTACAATATTTTTTGTGATTTCACATATTAACCACTGATTTGCAAATAGCCCCTGCCATGGTTTTTGTTCTAGTCTCCTCCACTACTTGGTTCCCACTACCCACGTTGATCCGTGAAAGAATTTTAGAGAGAGAAATAGATAGATAAAAAATTATATTAAGTTAAAAACCCCTAATATAACTTAATTATAAATAGAGTTAATTACATGGATGGTCTTATGATTATGTTAAAATTTTGGATTTGATCCTTAAAGTTTAAAATCTTTGAATATAATTCATAACATTTCTTTCTCTTTCATATATGGTCTCTATGTCTGTTAGTCAACCATTAGTGATGTTAAATATTATAAAAATTGGTATTTTACTCGCAATAGTCATCTATTTAATTTATCTTTTAAACTATAATATTATTTTTACTTAAGAAAATTTTATATTTTTGTTTTTCATTTTTTTATTTTTTATTTATTTTTATAATTTCATTATTAATAAGATTATTATTTAATAAAATACGTTTTAAATACACAAATAAAAAACATTTTAAAAACATGTTTTTTAAAATGTTCGGTTTTTAAACCGTTTGTTTTTTATACGTCATTCTAAAACTTTTTAATTTTTTAAACTGGTTGGTTTTCTAAAGTTTTTTTTTGTTTTTAAAACCATTCATTTTTTAAAAAATATTTTTAAACCATTTCTTAGTTTTTTAAATATTTTTTAAAAATAATTCAGTTTTAAACGTCTTTATAAAAGAAGACATTTTTATAAAGGTTTAAAAAAACCCGCATATTGGTTTAAAAAATTTATAAACCAAACATTTAAAAGAAGATATTTTTAAATTTTTTTTATTTGTGTATAAAAAATAAACATATTTATAATAAAAAATTATAATAAAATAAAATTATATTGATAATCCCTACAAGTAAAATAGTTATTTTGACAAATTTAACATCACTAACGGAATTAATAGAGTATAGACCATTAATAAAAGATAACTATAACATTAGAGACCATATTCACAATTTTAACACTTTAAGGACCAAATCCTAAATTTTACACTGATCACAAGGATCATCCATGTAATTTACTCTTAAAAATATTTTATGAAATGAAAAGAACCGAGTTTATTCTTAGCTATTTTAGGATTTATTTGTTTGTCAAATTAAGAATTTTTTGAATTGCGGATTGAAAGATATTTCTCTGTTGACAAAGCTTTTAACACGATCTTATGTTCTTTACATTTTCTTTCCTTCCTATATATTTTTATAAATATGTTTTTAGATATCGAAGTACTTTTGTTTGAAACTACTATCTAAAAGATCTTGATAGTTGGAGATTTGAACTGTGAGCATTAGTTTAAGTAAAATTGAAATAATTTACTTTTTTACTGTTTTTTTCATTGATCATGATTATTACGGGGAAAGAAAATAGGACAATAGAAAGTAACTAGTTACTTATACCCTGCAAGTTGCAGCGGGAGCACCGTTGTGTAAGGCCCCGTTCCCGGGACGCTTACAGTTGGTCATTCATCGCACATAAAACATATAATTTCATTTGCATTAAGAAAACATTACAGCGGAAACAATCAAAAATGACATCACATTTCATTATAAATACTTTTGCCAAATAATACATCATTATCCGGTTACAAAATTCATGTTTGCATTACATCACAAAAGCTATATAATTGGATGCCATCCCAAAAGAGCTGAGTAGCTTCGCCGTGCCATCCTCAGCAATCATTTACCTGCCAACTGGAAAATGCAATAAAAGTCAGCGTTGCTGAGTGAGTTCTAGTTTTAATAATAAAATATACTTTACTTTCATATAAAACCATTCGTTACTTTGACATGATCACACATCATACGTACGCATAGATAATATCATTATTATCTTCTTCATTCATTCATTCGTTCCTTTTTAACTTACTTGCGCATCGGACATCATCCATACCAATACCATATGCTACACCCCAAATAGTCTCAGCTACCGGGCCGAAGTCAATAAATGAACAGCTAAACGTATGCCACGGTACTGGGGTTAACCAATCAGTCTTAGCTACTGGGCCGAAGTCAATAAATGAACAGCTAAACGTATGCCACAGTACTAATGATAACCGACGGTCATAGCCACTGGGCCGAAGTCAATAAATGAACAGCTAAACGTATGCCACAGTACTAAGGGTAAGCGGTAGAGGTTCCACATAATGGTCAATCACAAAGAAGGACCCGTTATCCGATGCATGCAAGGCGTGTCATCACTTTCCACTTTACGTTACATAATACTTCATTTCATTCGTCATAATACGTAAAGCCATAAGAAAGATAATCATACATCATAACAAGGAACATATCATACACATTCATCATCATCATACAGGGCAACATCATACATTCAAACATGCATAAACATGCAACATCATCATCATGCCCTAAATGCACTCTAAGGCCATAACCATACTCTTACATGCTTTTACGGTTTACCTTACGTCCAAACTTACGTCTGCACCTTTCCACGAAGGCCAAAAGTCAAACTACCCCTTCATTCGAGTGCAACCGCCCTATTTGGGCGTATGGACACTCTTCAGTCGCATGGCCTCCATGCGACTGAACATCATGCGACTGGACCCATGCGGATGGTCATCTATGCGAATGAACATCCAATCGTGCGTATGGACCTTGTGCGAATGGGATTACTGCGAATGGGCACCTATGCGACTAACCTCATGCGTATGGACTCATGCGACTAAGCATCTATGCGACTGAACCCTCAGTCGCACATCCCTCATGCGACTGGACTCCCAGTCGTGCGACTGAACCCCAATCGTGCGAATGACCTTCAATCGCCCTCATTCGGCCGTATGGCCTTCATTCGGTCGCCTAGCCCTAGCTGATGCAGAATGGAGTTCATCCCGAACCCAATCTGCCATTTTCGGCCTCCAAGCTCATCCAAACCCATTCTAAGCCTAAATCAACCCTCCTGGACCTTAGGAATGTATACCATAACACCATACAAGCACACACAAGCCCGAAATCATACACTAAACACACCATACACATCACACCCAAATGGGTCAAACATACACACACATAAAAACGGGTTTTTGACATCTTCCAGCCCCAAAATCAGTTGAAAACAAGTAAAAGTGGGGTCCTAGAACTCACACAATCGAGCACAAAGACAAGAGCTTCGATTTGGCTTGCTACTCGACGGATTTGGACACTCGAATCACCCGAATCAACCCCTTTTCTCCCTTTTTCTCTTCTTTCTCTCTTCTCTCTTCTTTGGTGGCTGAAATGTGTGAAGTGTGGGGAGAGTGGGCTGCCCTCTCCCTACACATATCACCACCTTACCCAACTTTTCTTCGTTGGCGAGTTTGGTCCCTCAACTTTGGACTTTATTTCTTTTCTTTTTTCGTCGGCTTCAAAATAATAAATTTCCGGGTGTTACAAGTCCACCCCCCTTAAATAGGTTTCGTCCCCGAAACCTGTCATTCCTCGAACAAACGTGGATAATGTTGTCTCATTTCTTCCTCAGTCTCCCACGTTGACTCGGATCCCTTCCTGTGCTTCCACTGTACACGCACAAGAGGAACCACTTTATTCCTTAGCCTTTTCTCCTTTCGATCGATGATTGCCACTGGTTGCTCCACATAATTGAGCCGTTCATCTACTTCGATATCTTCCAATGGGACAGTCATATCTTCATCTGCTAAGCACTTCCTTAGACGAGATACATGGAATGTCGGGTGAATTCCACTTAACTCATCTGGTAACTCCAGTCTATAGGCCACCTCTCCTACTCGAGCAATGATTCGGAAAGGGCCTATATACCTTGGGCTCAACTTGCCCCGTTTTCGGAAGCGAATGACACCCTTCCAAGGTGAGACCTTCAACATAACCCGGTCACCCACCTGGAACTCAATCGGCCTGCGCCGTTTGTCAGCATACGACTTCTGTCTGTCTTTGGCTGCCTTCATGAAGGCTTTGATCTTCTCAAGCTTCTCAGTCGTAGCCTCGATTACCTCGACGCTCCCCAATTCCTTCTGACCAATATCACCCCAACAAACGGGTGTTCTGCATCTCCTACCGTATAGCATCTCATATGGAGGCATGCCAATGCTGGCGTGATAACTGTTGTTATATGAAAATTCGGCTAACGGTAGGTGGTCATCCCAACTTCCACCAAAATCAATCACACATGCCCGAAGCATGTCTTCCAGCGTCTGGATGGTCCTTTCTGACTGACCATCAGTCTGGGGATGATAAGCCGTGCTAATATGTAACCTCGTCCCCATAGCATCGTGGAACTTCTTCCAGAATTTAGATGTAAACCGAGTGTCGCGATCCGACACAATAGACACCGGCACACCATGACGAGTCACAATCTCTTTGATGAACAGGTCAGCCAACCTCTCGGATGAATATGTCTCGCGAATCGGTAGGAAGTGAGCACTCTTCGTCAAATGATCAACTATCACCCATATGGCATCATACCCTTTCGGGGTACGCGGCAGCTTTGTAATGAAATCCATGGTGATGTGTTCCCACTTCCATTCCGGTATATCCAAAGGTTGTATCTTCCCGTACGGCTTTTGGTGCTCGGCCTTCACCTGTAAGCAAGTAAGGCACTTACTCACGTACTCCACCACGTCGCGCTTCATGCCCGGCCACCAATAATCTTTCTTCATATCATGGTACATCTTCGTGGCACCAGGATGAATGGAGTACCGAGTCTTGTGAGCTTCATCCATTATCTTCACCCGTAGATCCCCAAAACGAGGAATCCACACACGATCGAATCGGGTCCTAACACCGAGTGTGTTTTCACCCAATTCCCCAACCAGACCTCTCATTCTTTCAGAGTTAAGATGATCTTCCTTCAATGCCTCATCTTGAAACTCTTTAACCTGTTTCATCACATCGGAGGTCATGATCAGCTGATACGCTTTCACCCGAATCGGCTCGGGCCTCTCTTTTCGGCTAAGGGCATCAGCCACCACGTTGGCCTTGCCCGGATGGTAGTGGATCTCACAATCATAATCCTTTATAAGTTCCAACCACCGCCTCTGCCTCATGTTCAAATCCTTCTGCTCAAAGAAGTACTTCAGACCCTTGTGGTCAGTGAATATGGTGCACTTCGTCCCGTAGAGGTAGTGCCTCCAAATTTTTAATGCAAAGACCACGGCTGCCAGCTCCAAATCATGAGTAGGATAATTGACTTCATGAACCTTCAACTGTCGGGATGCATAGGCTATAACCTTTCCTCTCTGCATTAACACGCACCCCAATCCCGAGTACGAAGCATCGGAGTAAACCACCAGATCTTCGCTTCCATCGGGTAACGACAAAACAGGAGCTTGAGTCAATCTCGCCTTCAGTTCTTCAAACGCCTTCTCTTGAGCTTGACCCCATACGAACTTCACATCTTTTCGGGTCAACTTGGTTAGTGGAGAAGCAATCTTAGAGAAGTCTTGAATAAATCTTCTATAGTAGCCCGCCAAACCCAAGAAGCTACGAATCTCGGATGGCGTCTTTGGTGACTTCCATTGCATAACCGCCTCCACTTTCGCCGGGTCCACCATAATCCCGTCAGGATTCACCACATGACCCAAGAACTGAACTTCGCGCAACCAGAACGCGCACTTGGAGAATTTAGCATACAGCTTCTCCCTCCTCAACGTCTCTAGAACTTCCCGAATGTGACCGGCATGCTCTGCTTCGCTCCTCGAGTAAATCAGGATATCATCAATAAACACGATCACTGATTTATCCAACATAGGCCGACACACACGGTTCATCAAATCCATAAAAGCAGCTGGCGCATTGGTCAAGCCAAAGGACATGACAAGAAACTCGTAGTGACCATAGCGCGTACGGAAAGCTGTTTTAGGAATATCCTGCTCCTTCACCTTCAACTGATGATAGCCAGATCGAAGGTCTATCCTTGAAAACCAACTGGCACCCTGAAGCTGATCGAACAAATCATCTATCCTCGGTAAGGGGTATCGGTTCTTCACTGTCAACTTGTTCAGCTCGCGGTAGTCGATGCACATCCTCATACTACCGTCCTTCTTCTTTACAAACAGGACCGGAGCACCCCAAGGAGAGATACTCGGTCTAATGAACCCCTTATCAAGCAACTCTTGCAACTGCTCCATCAATTCCTTCATTTCGGTCGGAGCCAACCGATACGGTGCCTTGGCAACAGGTTGGGCACCCGGTATCAAATCAATCTGAAACTCGATCTCTCTGTCAGGTGGCACTCCTGATAAGTCTTCCGGGAACACGTCTGGAAAATCACACACAACCGGTACATCAGCTAGTTGTGGTGTTGGCGTATCCACATCCTTTACATAGGCCAAGTAGGCACTACATCCACGCCTCATACACTTTCCCGCCACTGCCATCGAGATCACCTTCGGAATCGTAGTAACCCGATCACCATATACCGTCACCGCACTACCGTCAGGCGCCGACAACCGAATCATCTTCTTGCGACACACAATGTTCGCCTCGAAGTCCGCTAACCAATCCATCCCAAGTACCAGATCAAAACCACCTAAGGTCATCACAAACGGTCTAACAGGAAACTTATGACCCTCAAGCTCCACATCACAATTCTCTATCATCTCAGAAATCCTGGTAGACTTACCTATGGCAGTTTCTACATCAATGGGCGCATCAACACGTCTACTACTAACAGGCAGCTTAGCACAGAAAGCAGCAGAAATAAAACTTTTACTCGCACCAGAATCAAATAACACAGAAGCTAAAGTTTGGTTCACCAGAAACGTACCGGACACAACGTCAGGGTCCGTCCTAGCCTCCTCCTGTGTCATGGTGAATGCCCTGGCGCTCGCCCTCGGTCCATCACCTCCCGTCCTCTTCGCCCCTGAACTCTCAGCCCTCGGCTTCTTGCAATCCCTGCTCATATGACCAATTTCCCCACAGTTAAAACATTTGCCCGTCAGGCAATCCTTCGCCATATGCCCCGTCTTCCCACACTTGAAGCACACGTTCAAACACAGCCTGCATTCTCCCGCATGCTCCTTTCCACACTTTCCACATCTCCTCGACCCTGCTCCCGGGGTGGTCACGCGGCGGTCATCCACCCGTGCCTTTTTGTTACCCGTCGAGGCCTCACCCCGACCAAACCTCTTCCCCTGCCAGATCCGGTCACCACCGCTCTTCCTGCCACCATCAGTCACCACCACCGTCCTCTCATCATACAATCTTCCCGCCAAATCCACCGCCGACCTAAACGTACTTGGCCGGGCTGCGATCATATGCCGGCGAACATCCACCGGTAAACCCTGAATGTACCTCTTGATCTTTCGGGACAGAGGTGTCACTTGATCCGGCACCAGACGTGCCATCTCGTTGAACTTGGTAGTATATTGCTGGTGCGTCATGGATCCCGCCTCCAGCTGCAGGAACTCCCTCTCAATCTTATCCATTTCCCTGTGAGGACAGAACTCCTCAATTACCATCTTCTTCAGTTCGGGCCACCTTATTCTCCCGATCGCCCGATTACCCTCAGCTTGGACAATGTTGTCCCACCAGCATAGTGCCGAGTCCACAAAGGAGTGGGTGGCAAACTTTACCTTCTGATCTTCTCGGCATTCGCTTATGTCGAGGACAGCCTCCATTTCTCTCACCCATCGGTGAGCAGCAGCGGCATTGCCATTACCGTCAAAAGTAGGGGGCTTGCATCTCATAAACACCCCATAGTTGCAGCCTCGTGCCACCTCCCGCACAGGCTCCTCTTCCTCTTCCTCCTCATTATCGGAGAAAATAGTTTCAGGCTCCGGTTGCTCCCCCGTGGCCCGGTTTCTCTCCTTCCTTTCCCCTTCCTTCACAGCTTTGATGACTTCGGTCACCACAGACGGTAAGATCGTTGTCACACCCCAACCTTGACGGCGGAAACGTCGAGATGTGAGGGTTACGATTGTTCACAGCCACATAACGCTATTTATTAAATCCAAATATATTATTCATAAGTTTCATTACTAACATTACAAACAAATGCTTCAACAACGAATACATCATATACAAACGTTTCAAATAACATGTTCATCCAGTTTAATACTAGGTCCAATCCTAGATGCAATAAGCTTCAAAGAGTAGATCACACACTTGAGGTATTCCTGAAACATGTTAAAAAATAAAAGGGTCAACATAGAAATGTTGGTGAGCATTCCATAGTTTCAATACATAAGTATATAAAAGATGGCAATTCAAGTCATAAGTTAGTGAATAAAGTGATTAGGGATGTTATGAACAATGCAACAATCAAACCTTGACAATAGTTTTACAAGTCTCAAACGTTAAAAGTATATACGATCAGCTAAGTGTACTTGGATCAACCAAGCAGGCTTGTCTTACCCATAGATCTATGACTTCGCTGGGCTAGCAATAGTTAATGATTGTACATATAACGCCATAACATGGTAACCACAAAAGTTCAACTAACCACAACTTTGCATGATGAATTGCCATAAAGATTACAAGTCTCAAATAAGTTTACAAGTGCAATGATAATAAGTTAACATGTTTCACCCCAAAGTGTGAAAATAAGCAAAAAGGGGTATGGAAATACTCACATGGATATAGGCATTACAAGATGATGTAAAAGATTAAAGTAAGATCCAAAAGATAAATCCAAAGTATCCATTACAAGCACCTAAATGTATAATTTACAAAATAAAGATTAAGGTTAACAATACGATTAACGTTCACAAGAATTAGGGTGTTAATATTTTTAAGGTTTTTGCTAAGCAATAAGTTTATAATGTAGTTGTTTACATTTTCATTCCATTAGCAGGAATTATATAGGTTTATATGATTAAGTATTTTAGAAACGAAATTAGATAATAATAATGTAATTAAATCTTAATAATTTCTAAGAATAGTATATAATTTCCCAAATTTTAGAGATTATTAAAAATAATATGATGTCCATTATTGTTTAAATGATTCTTTTAAATTGTCGTGTCAAATCCATAAGCATATAAATAGTTATTATTTTAAAAGAAAATCATTTAAATATATAAACTTAAATACACATAATAGGATATTTAAGTTTTAAAAAGTATATTTTGTCCAATGTTTATAATGTACTTAATTATATGACTTGCAAAATATAAAATTGTTTAAAGTCATTTAGCATGATCAAAAATAAGTAAAAGAAAACTAATTATTTATATGATATTTAAATGTCTATTTACATAATTAATCATTTATCATATTAATTTATAATGTTCTATGAAATCTCCATTTAAAATAATGTGATTTAAAAGATAAATAATTAAAGGAAAAGTTCGGGTCACTAATATTTTATTATTTTTATTAAAATCCATATAAAAATTCCATGAATAATCTTTAAAATGTTTTATTACAAAGATTTTTTAGTTATTTAAAATTTTAGAAATATTACTGAAATTTATTTGATGACTTAAAAATATTTTAAAGTTATAAAAACATTTTTTTATATTTATTAGGAATTTTTCTGAAATTTATTTAAGGCTGAAAAGCACCTAAAAAAAATAATGAGGTTACCCGGGGTCGAACCCGGGACCTCAAAGTTGGGATATGGTCATGGAACCGGTGAACCAAGGCATACAGCCGCGTTAGGAATCCAGTTTTAATTATTAAATACAAACCCAAACAAATCCCCAACACACCAAGAACCCTAGTTCCATTTTGATCCAATTAACCAATCAAACGATGTTGTTAACGAAATCATTCATGGGGCTTTTGATCCCAGAATGAAACCGAACATAAACATGGTTTTAATTACCTGGATACATTTCAAATCGATTAGAACAAGAGCAAGAAAACCGCGACCATGTTGAGGTTGATTCAATGCACAAATGTTGACGTTAATCAAATTAAATTCGTGTAAAGATTCAGAAAGTCATCCCGATTGAAAACCCCTTATCAATTGTGATTAATATCACTCCGAGCATAGCTCACGATTAAGTTGCAGGTCCGAAAGAAAGATGTTGATTGATGATGATGATTCTGTGTTTTTCGTATGAAATTAGGTTGGATAACTGTTTAAGACTAGTTAAACGTGCGATTACAAACCATTTAATTTGCTTATTATTAAGTATTAATGATTGAGCGGCTCGATTGTTGAAGACGACGGTTACTCGAGACATTCGAGTTTGTAACCGCGATTTAAACACGATTAAAGGTGGTTAATGGTTCGAAACTGATGCAAGAGGGTTTTATAACGGTTTAATCGCGTTGAATCGAGCGTTTTGAGTGTCCTTGGTGTTCGCCGGAGTCGGCCGGAGAGTGGTGGCCGGATTTGCGGGAACTAAAGGGGGGGATGGGTTTGGTTTTCAAAAGTTTACACGATTGGTCCCTGAGATTTTAAAAGTTTTCATTTACAAATTTAAAGTTTTGATTAAGTTAAATTTAATTACAAATTAGTCCCTAAAGTTCTAATAGGTTATTATTTTATGTAATAAACTTATTAATTACAAGTTTAAAGTTATACAACTTTATTATTTTTAATATTATTGTCATTTACATTATTGTTATTAATAATATCATTAGTAATAATAACAATAACATTGTTATTATTATTTTAATCACAATTATTTTTTTTAAAAGATTTTTAATGCATTAAGTTAAGTTTTATAACATTATAACACTTATAATGTTATTGTTATTTATTAAATTAATTTGTTAACCACCAAATTAATTATGAAGTATATTAAACCCTCAATGTTTCACAATTGACATAAACGATCCTTTAAACTTAACAAGGTTTACTTTTAATGTAACGAAAATATGAGATGTCACAATCGTCTGCATGACCTGATGCACTTCCTCAACAACAGCCTCCTTTACCGAGGCCCTCAAGTTCGCACTCTCATCCCCAGCTTCTGGATGAGGAGTCTCAGGTTCTGCAGGAACCTCTTTCTCAGCTCTAGGCCTTCCTCTCTTAAGGCGTGGTTCAGCAACAGGGCCATCACGGCCTCCACCCCTAGAAGCTCTAGAAGATCTACCACCAGCCATACTCTATCTCACTGAAAGATTCAAACACCAACACGATCATTCAAGGAAACAACTCAGTTTATGTCAAGTATAGTAAGTCCCTAATTACAGTGGCCAGTTGTAATTAGCCACTTACTGTACTCTTCATACCCCAAGTATTACCTGTCCTGACTACATCAGTATTCAAATCTACATACAACACATAACATATACCATGCGCACATAAACCGATTAACTTTAAGAAAATACCTGATGGCACGCAGCTACTCAGTTTGGCATCCCATTCCCCATTCGTCCCATTTTCAGTTTAAGTTAAGGTTTATTTTGAAAATTTACCCATTTCACTTAAACTTTGGCTCTGATACCAACTTGTAAGGCCCCGTTCCCGGGACGCTTACAGTTGGTCATTCATCGCACATAAAACACATAATTTCATTTGCATTAAGAAAACATTACAGCGGAAACAATCAAAAATGACATCACATTTCATTATAAATACTTTTGCCAAATAATACATCATTATCCGGTTACAAAATTCATGTTTGCATTACATCACAAAAGCTATATAATTGGATGCCATCCCAAAAGAGCTGAGTAGCTTCGCCGTGCCATCCTCAGCAATCATTTACCTGCCAACTGGAAAATGCAATAAAAGTCAGCGTTGCTGAGTGAGTTCTAGTTTTAATAATAAAATATACTTTACTTTCATATAAAACCATTCGTTACTTTGACATGATCACACATCATACGTACGCATAGATAATATCATTATTATCTTCTTCATTCATTCATTCGTTCCTTTTTAACTTACTTGCGCATCGGACATCATCCATACCAATACCATATGCTACACCCCAAATAGTCTCAGCTACCGGGCCGAAGTCAATAAATGAACAGCTAAACGTATGCCACGGTACTGGGGTTAACCAATCAGTCTTAGCTACTGGGCCGAAGTCAATAAATGAAAAGCTAAACGTATGCCACAGTACTAATGATAACCGACGGTCATAGCCACTGGGCCGAAGTCAATAAATGAACAGCTAAACGTATGCCACAGTACTAAGGGTAAGCGGTAGAGGTTCCACATAATGGTCAATCACAAAGAAGGACCCGTTATCCGATGCATGCAAGGCGTGTCATCACTTTCCACTTTACGTTACATAATACTTCATTTCATTCGTCATAATACGTAAAGCCATAAGAAAGATAATCATACATCATAACAAGGAACATATCATACACATTCATCATCATCATACAGGGCAACATCATACATTCAAACATGCATAAACATGCAACATCATCATCATGCCCTAAATGCACTCTAAGGCCATAACCATACTCTTACATGCTTTTACGGTTTACCTTACGTCCAAACTTACGTCTGCACCTTTCCACGAAGGCCAAAAGTCAAACTACCCCTTCATTCGAGTGCAACCGCCCTATTTGGGCGTATGGACACTCTTCAGTCGCATGGCCTCCATGCGACTGAACATCATGCGACTGGACCCATGCGGATGGTCATCTATGCGAATGAACATCCAATCGTGCGTATGGACCTTGTGCGAATGGGATTACTGCGAATGGGCACCTATGCGTCTAACCTCATGCGTATGGACTCATGCGACTAAGCATCTATGCGACTGAACCCTCAGTCGCACATCCCTCATGCGACTGGACTCCCAGTCGTGCGACTGAACCCCAATCGTGCGAATGACCTTCAATCGCCCTCATTCGGCCGTATGGCCTTCATTCGGTCGCCTAGCCCTAGCTGATGCAGAATGGAGTTCATCCCGAACCCAATCTGCCATTTTCGGCCTCCAAGCTCATCCAAACCCATTCTAAGCCTAAATCAACCCTCCTGGACCTTAGGAATGTATACCATAACACCATACAAGCACACACAAGCCCGAAATCATACACTAAACACACCATACACATCACACCCAAATGGGTCAAACATACACACACATAAAAACGGGTTTTTGACATCTTCCAGCCCCAAAATCAGTTGAAAACAAGTAAAAGTGGGGTCCTAGAACTCACACAATCGAGCACAAAGACAAGAGCTTCGATTTGGCTTGCTACTCGACGGATTTGGACACTCGAATCACCCGAATCAACCCCTTTTCTCCCTTTTTCTCTTCTTTCTCTCTTCTCTCTTCTTTGGTGGCTGAAATGTGTGAAGTGTGGGGAGAGTGGGCTGCCCTCTCCCTACACATATCACCACCTTACCCAACTTTTCTTCGTTGGCGAGTTTGGTCCCTCAACTTTGGACTTTATTTCTTTTCTTTCTTCGTCGGCTTCAAAATAATAAATTTCCGGGTGTTACACGTTGTGGCATGAATTTCGAAAAAATAGATATAAAAGCTAGTCCAAGTAGTGGGGTCCCAAGGGGGCAACACCCCATTGATGGAAGTCCAAGGGCAGCGCCCTTGGTAGCAAGGTCCAAGGGGCGGCAGCCCCTAGCAGGGTCTAACGGGCAAAGCTTCTGGTTGGGGTCGAGCTGTCAAGCCAACTTGAAAAATTTTTATATTGGTAAATATTGTTTTACTAAAAATACATGAGAATTTGATTTTTTTGAAATTTCATATGTGAAACTCGAAAGGCAAAGTAGTCAAATTATAAGTTGATAATTGCCAAAAGCAATTACCCCAATGCCTGCAAAATTCGATTTTGAGTGAATTTGGTCCCCCTTCATCGTTTGTTCTTTGGTTCAAGAATTCTCACACCGATATCATATTTAGTTCTTGTCCAAGAATCATTCAGAGTTCTCAGTCAACGAATAGTTAATGGTTCCCATTTATCATATTTGATGTTTACCCCAAATAATTTCAATTTAATAATGATTCGTGACTAAATTTATCCCGATTATTAACATCAAATTCTTTAAAAAACTAACTTAAAGAAGATGCCATTCTCGCTCGAATCCTAAACGATACTAGAAAATATATTTTTAGTGACGAAACTTCATTGATGATTACTAATGCCTTTCTTGCTCGAATCCTAAAACAACACTAATTAAAAATCCAGATAAACAAAAAAAATCATTTTTAATGGCATTCTGTAATCCAACGGTGATTAGTAACCGATTAAAAATATACAAAAAGGACACAAATCTCTACATTATCATCAAGTTACACTCATTGAACTCTCACCAAATTCTTATTCATGTGAAAATGACTTGTATACGAGAAACTCCGCATTATTATCACATCACACTCATTCAACTATCTAACACTAAACTCTCATTATATGGAAATGACTATCATTGAGTGACCATTCAATATTTTAAATATATTCTAAAAGATAAGAAATTCAGTTAAAACTAAAACAATAAAATATATAAAATAAAATAAATTAAAATTACAGTATTAAACAATAATATAAATTATCCTACATATTAATAATGGAAGAAAATGAACAGTACCTTCAGGGGTATTTTTAAAATTACTTTTGTGATTGTGGTTAGGTGCCTTTCTTTGGCTATTGAATGTGTTTACGTGGCTTTCTTGGCTATGCGTGTTCAAGCCACGCTCTCAACGATATATATAGGAACCTTTGCTCTAAACGATCATATCTAATGACTGGAAAGGGTGGAAACAACGGGAAATGAAGATATCTAGACGCCTTGAAGGTGGTCAATTAACTGTGTTGTTAAAAAACGAATGTGCATTCTCTTCCAAAATTAAGGTCATAGAATGCGTATGTTCTTCTGATTTTAGGGTAAAGTAAGATTTAACCCAATGTGATGTCTACTCTTCTTCACAAATTGTAGGTCAGAATCCTCGTTTTCAAGATGATGAGGAAGCCATTTTTTTGTTGAGAAATATCAAAGTAAAATAAGTGTAGAGAAGAGTTGATGTGTAAAATAAGTAAAAAAAATATATTTATAGGTTTATATTATATATAAATATATAAATCTATTTCTAAATTTTCTTCGCAGCCAAACCTACCTACCTACACCCGCTACCGCTCCCGTCACTCACACCCGTGGGGCGGTGTGTCCCGCACCACCACTCGTGATCAAGCTTCCACATCATCATTCTCGTCCTACTACCACAACCATTCCCTTCGCTCTATTAGTCGCCAGTATTCTATAGATGATTATAAAATAAATATTACAAGAGTTGTGAAATCATCCATGCTTTGTTGTTACACTCACTCTCAAGTTGTGACATCAATTAAATTTCACTATTTCCATAGTTAAAAGCAAAATTAGTTTCTCCGATTTGATGTCTTCAAAGGAAGTACATTGAAAATTGCGGAAGGAGGCTGTGTTTAGCCTCTTCCATATTGGGCTATGTGTTAACCTTGGAAAATGTGATAAAAAAGTGATGACGTGTAAGCGTCATATAAGCAGTGGATGTAATCACACTTATACTTATTAAACATGTGTATTGAGTTAGTGAGTATGAAGGGGTGAATGGACATCTTTTATAAGTTTCTAAAGGAATTTTATTTATTATAAAGAGTTTTGATGGGAGGATATGTTTGAAGTTGAGGCAACCGTCATGAGTATGGTCACGCTAGAAGAATTACACCTCAGGGCACAATGTTCCACTTTCACAAGCTATCTACATGACACTCACGCACATCACTCCCACCAGTCAAAGTGGTATAACCCATAGCCTTACAAGACAATTCATACGAGGATAACATTATCCCCATGCGACAATTTTCTCAGCATCGACATAGAGTCTTTGTTTTAATGAGAGGTATTCAAAGTTGGATATCCAAAATTTTTGGATAGTAAAAATCACTATGCGTATTCGAAATTTTGAATATGGATATGAATAGTGATTCGGATATAGATACTTCATTTTTTACTTTTTTATATTTTTTCTGTTATTTGTAGTAATTAGATATATATTATTGTAAAAATAATATAAAAAACCAAACACACATTGAAAAAGTCTCAATATACACTAACAAGTCTCAGTATGCACTAAAAAGTCCCAACTAAAAAAAACATCTAACATTTAAAAGTAACAAAAAAGATTTTTATGTTTTAGGATAATCAGATTTCCGAAAATCCAAAAAATTTTAAAATCAATATCCGAATCCGAATTTTCGAATATCTAAATTTTCGGATTTTCAGATTTTCGGATTGTATTCTCAGATTCAGATAAATTTTTAACACCCCTAGTTTTAATCTTTGTATGTACATGGAACAAAGTAATTTTATTTAAATTTTGTGTTAATGAATGTAATATGTACCTTCCACATCACTTGATATCAATTTGGTTATAGACTTTAGTGACTATCTATTTAGAAGTGAGCTATTTAAAAAAACATGTCAAAATTGGTTCATTTGCTATATTTTTTTAGGCTGACTAGTGGTAACAGTTGAAGATTGGGTGGTGGCAATGGTGGTGGAGTTGTTTCAACATGAGGGTGTTGGCTACAACATGGTGGTTCTAGCTGTGGCAACAAAGATGACAGTAGAGAGGCCAATAGCGATAGGTTGATACGATATTGATAGTGGTAGGGGGTGGTGGTAGTGCTGGCGGTGGTGTGGTTGTGGCAACACAATGGTGGCAGTAATCAGGGGCGGCTCAATCAATTTGGGGGCCTAAAAGCGAAGTTGATATACGAGGCCCTTCACCAAATCTATGCAAGCAAATGCAGCGGAAAAAATTAAATTTTTTTGTAGGGGGTTAAACATATTTGGTTTTCATATATTTCTCAACAAGATATGTGCTTTGGTTCGGATCTTTTTGAAAGTCGCAAAAATATTTCAAATTTACATGTGATTTTAGATTTTTTTTAAATGAATTGAGATATAATTTTTTTGATATATTTATGGCTTTAGAAGTTGATTTTTCAAATTAACATTTTATGTATGTGCAATGTGTATGATTAAATAGAAAATAGATAAGACCGACAACTTATTCGTGAATCAATAGAAAATCCTAATCACAACCCTTAGCACGCAATATATAAGCACACCACTACGGAATTGAAAATTGGCCAGAATAGTAAATTAAACAACAAATACTAAGATAGGCATTCCTCCTTCACTGTTAAACAAGTATAACATATTTAAAGATCTTCATCGACACATAAATTAGTTGCAAGCATTGAAATTGAAGAAGCACACAAAACACATTAAACCAAATTTAAAGTATACTTTTAGAAACTCTAAGCTGCGCTTAAATTTAAATTTAGTCTAATCTAATATGTTTCGTAGGCAAAATTATTTTATACTTTAATTCACTTCATATACAACATCACCATCATTCTATCTTTTATTAAGGAATACACAGTTCATGTAATAAGCCCAAAATTACAATTTTCAACATCCATAATATTCAATTTGGGAACAGCAAAGTCATGGTCTAATATTCATACTATATAAAAGGGTTTACATAAGAATTAGGTTTGTGTGCATCATCGATCATCCTAATTTCCATGTAAAGTGATTTACATTATTAATCATGACTAATCATGGAGAGAATGATGAAAGAAGCTTACTAGAGTTTGTATTTAATGTTTTCTCCACCACTAGTTTCACCTCTCTTCACCCCTGTTGACAAAGGTCTTTTCATTATTGTTGGCTCCCATTTAACCCCTTTTACTCATCATCACCTTCCTATGAAACAAACAAGCATACTATAAATCTAATTTTGAATCAAAAAATAAGACTTGAGACTGAAATACTAAATACCTTGAGCATCGTCAGGTCTCTTCATCTTCTCTTCATCGGAAATTACCACAACTAGCTCCAGACATTCTCAAACCCTAAATTCAACCCAAGTTACACATATATATGAAATGGACATTCCCGAATTGGGGGCCCTTGAGAAGTGGAGGCCCCAAGCCCTAGCTTGGGTTCACTATTCTCTTGGGCCGGCCAGTAATGGCAATAGTAATGTCAACAAACACAGGTAGGTGGCGACGAGAAATAATTGGTCATGGGTGGTGCTAACTCATTTTGATTCATCTAACCTAGGAATTCTATAAAATTTAAAAAAAGTATAATTTGAGTAGATCCAGATTGACTTATTGATTCGTTGTATAGTTTAAGCTAGCCTAGTTGAACCCACGTCCAATTTTTTGTTTGTTTTTTAGGGCTGACAATTTCTGACACGAACTTGTTAACACGATACAACACAAAGTTAATAGGTTTTGTGTTTAAGCTTAACAGGTTTGGTGTCATTAAAACATCGACACATCAAAGACATAAAAAATCGTGTCTTAACAGATCAAACACATGTTAACCTGTTAACACACATGTTTAAACTTGTTTATATTTTTGGGTTATCAAAATAATATGTATATATATATATATGTATATATATATATATATATATATATATATATATATATATATATATATATATATATATATATATATATATATATATATATATATATATATATATATATATATGTCATTATTGTTCAAATTCAATTTAAAAACTTATTCATTTGCCCAATCGCTTCAATGGAATACGATTACCATAGTAGTACTGACCTAGTCTTCGGCCTCCGCCTAAGGCCTCTTCGCACTCCGCTAGTTACCTCTTTAAATTATGTTATCAGTTAAAATAGATTTTTTTATAGACCTTTGTTTCACATATGTCAAGGATTATCATGTTAAAAATTATGTACTATTCAGGATTTTGATGGACTTCAATCAAATTTTATTTCACTAATCGTGTGATTTTTATCGTGTCTCTTAACATGTCTTATCGTGTAACCTATTTCTAAACAGGTGCGTGTTCGTGTCTGAAAAAATGAAACGATTAGTTATATATCAACTTATTGTGTCATGTTCGCGTCAACACTTATCGTGTTCGTTACTTATCGAGTGATGTTTGATCTCTTATACCAACCCTATTTTTCCTTTCTAAATCAACTTATTCCTAAAGATTGTAATGTCTAATTTTTTTTTTATTTTGAGTTGGTATATTTATGGTTTAGCATGATTTGTTATTGTTGTTTTTTAAATAGGTTTTTAGATTATTTTAGTAGATTAATAGGTTTTTAGATTATATAGATTATTTATACGTAAAATAAAAATAAAGATAAAGTGTGTCGCAAATACATGTAAATTACATAAACAAGGTGCGTCGCATATTCAAAATCTGATAAAAATACCAAGCATTGTAAAGCATAGCAAACTAAATAATAAATAGTATCTTTGTACCTTAATAGAAAAAATAACTAAAGAGTATACGTGATAACATCACAATCATTCTTGTCAAAATTTTTGTGTTTTCTCTCTTACTAAATTGTTACATCAACCACTAAAAATATTATCTAACTCTTTTTTTTAAATTAAAAATAGTCTTTTATTAATAAATAGATATTTTCATTAATGTTATTCTTAAAAATGAAATATTTGTAAAATAATTTTTTTTCTAAAAATATTAAAAAGAGTGAAATATTTTAAGATTGGTGTTTTAGAATTGGGAGTTACAATAAAAAAAATTTTAAAAATGATATTTTTAGACGGTTTGTTTTGAAGCAAAATTTTTAATTTTTTTAGGAAAGAACAAAAGTTTAAAAAATCAATATTATTTTTATATTATTTTATAGTACTTACTTATCTGTAATTTCAATCATATTTTATCTTAAAATATTATTTAATAAATATTTTTTTTACATTTAATAGTTTATTTAGTTAACCCAACCATGTAATATACGGATTTACTAAAGCTAGTTATAAATAATACAGAAGTAACTATAATAGTAGTAATAAAATTTATAAAAAAATATATTAATCATAATATTTAACAATTTGTGTCGCAAATGTGTAGGAAAATTCCAGCGCCAGTTTTGTGTCGCAAATGGGTCGAAAATTGCGTAGCATATAATTTGCAATGAGGGTTTATGCTTCTCATAATATGTGACACCATTGTGTTGGAAATGCTCGTTTGCTACGTATTTGTGACACATATGTGAGTAACAAATACCCAGTTTTCTAGTAGTGATTCCTAATAGTTGCATTTTGTCATTTCTACTTACACCTTCCAAGTGATTGTAGTATACAATAAAGAACTTCTAGTGGTTTAAGAACACCATAAACTACATCAACATATGATTTTATTGGTAGATCGGCTTAACCCGTAGGCATGGGCATGATAGATTTATAACTTTTTACTCGAGCCCGAAAATAAGATCAAGAACTAATGGTGAGCTAATGATTCCTAATATTGGTCAAGGTTATGGAATATAAGTGTCTCGTGAGTCTTCATCGTCAACTATCATTGACTGTCCTTAAGGAGACATTTTGGTGGTCAAATAGAGTACTCTCAAATGATTGTGGGTTCAAATCTTATATTTTACAGGTGTGATGATTCAAGAAGAAGAATAGATGTAAAATAGTGACTGTGTGCACACTAGTAAGTAGTAAAAATAAAAAACACCATCAATGACTTCATGTAACTAGGATTCTAATCTATGTGGTCATTATCTTATTGTTTCCAACTTAAAACATATCAATCACATCGCGATGTAGGATCGTTTTGTCATGTAATGCGTGTGGTATCATGTACTCGTCAACTAAAGAAATTTCATAAGAATATCGACATAATTCTCACGTACGATGAGTCAATAATGAGCATCGACTCAAGACAAAGCATACTACGCAATCGTTACATTAATTGGGTGCAATGCACATACACAAGTAGATAAAAAAGAAAGACCTAAGTCTCCATAAAATCCAAATGATCATGGAAATATAGCCGACATGGTTGATGACTCGATGCATCGTGGTCCCATTACATTTTTTTTGTTAAATTTAACTTGGGTACTAGATATATGAAGAATATGGGAGGTTTATCGTCCGGTTTAATATGATTTGTTAAAATTATGAATTGAGCCGCTAAATATATTTTCAGATGGGCAAGTTATACCGGCTAGCAAGGGCCGATAGGTGGGCTCCCTCTTTTTTTTTCGGTAGTGTTAAATTTTAATCCAATAGCGTAAATTTTTTGTCCGGTAGTATAATTTTTTATATAAATATCAAGTTCGCCCCCCTAAAAAAATTAAATTAGCCCCCCACTTTACGGGAGTGTTCAAGCTCCACCACTGCCGGCTAGGTTGGATAGGTCATCTGGTTTGATACTTTGAACGCTTTGAACATGTTTTTAGCAATTATTCAAGTTAATAGTTTGTATCAACATTTTTAAAAAAAGAACTTTTATATATGCAAAACTTTATATTTCAAAAATAGAAAACAATAAAGGTAAATGGCAAGTTGAAGTTAATGGTCAGTTTTAGGTTTCAAACCATGAATGATCAAACCGTATAAATCTCAGAATGTTCCATTTGAGAAAAGTGAAATTTTAATTGCGAAGCCAAAAAATTTTTAATGGCCAACGAATTTTTATTAAGCCCGGTCATCCAGGTAAATCCAATGGCGAAAAGCCACCCACACCCTCGAACATAGACAATGCTAGTGACCCGGCTCGCCTATCATTCCAAGGGATCCTCACCACCCAAAGGATCACTGTGATAAAACCCTTGATCCACTTCGAACATATTGCATCAAGTGAGACTCCAACCCATGACTAGAATTACTAGACAGAGTTTGATTCAAAGAATTCACTAAAATAAAAATTGAATTGGAAAATATTCCAAAGAAATATTTATATTTGGTTGGTTTTTGAATAGAACCCGAAAACATTATATAATATATTAAAAAGCAACTCAACAGCTACAATACATTTTTAACTTTTCACACTTTAAACACTAAATTTTAGGTTTTCATAGATTAAACACAAATTGTTACTAATATTTATTTATGCTTAAACACAAATGATTATTTGACCCCTTAAGTTTCTATAATTCTGAATTTACCACAACACAACTTTTATTTGAAAAAAAAACTAGTTTTTACGTTTGTACCAGTATGAGTCGAGTCAAATATAAAACGTTTTCGTGCATATTTTTATATAAGCTTTGAGATGATTTACATTCTGACATTCGTTTACGGTTTGACGTAAGTTTTGTTTAGAAATGAGTCGTGTCAAATATAAAACGTTTTCATTTGACGATATAAATCCGAGTTACTCTACGTTTCAACGTAAATTTAGTTTGGAAACGAGTCGGAACGACTGTAATCTATGTGTTTTTCTTAATGTACACTTTGACTTCGTCCAAGTTTCGACATAATTTTGCTTGGAAAAGAGGCGGGTCAAGTATGATACGTTTTCGTTCAACGGTATAAACTCGATTTACTTTACGGTTCGACGAGAATTCGGTTCGATTTGTAGTTTATACTTTATCACGCTGTGTAAACGCCGCCGCAACACGCGGGTGGTAAAAACTAGTTTCATCAAATTACGGTAAAGGAACTCAAAAATTTCATCCATAGGTAAGATTTCAATAGATGTTTTAAGATCACTAAACACTCTTCACAAATTGATCGATTTGGCTAGGGAAAATGAGAAGAAAAACAAATTGGAACTTGGTTTTGTCATTTTTTGTGGTGGAGATCGATATATTGAAACTTTGGCTCTGTCTTTAAGGATTCGAACAAATTAAAAACAAAAGAAGTATTGTATTTGGATACATTCATTCCGAATAGACTGATAATGGTGAATAAAACTTGAAAAGAGATAACAAAATTCTTTAAGCTTATCTTCCGATATTGATCATGTTCCAATAGATTCGATTTAGTGGCCTATTCGGTTTTTAGTGGGCTGTCAACAACAGTTGTAATAGTCTAAGCATGTGGTGACAAAACTGATTAGGGTTCGGAGGAAGAGTGAGTTTTAGTGAGTTGTTAGCATTAGTTGTAATAGTCTAAAGAGGATAGCGAGCCGATTAGGGTTGCGACGAGAAGGGAGTAAACGTGTGTCTTGATTTGCCGGGGAGGGGGGGGGGGGGTTGGGTTATTATATAATTGTCTTTTCTACATTATGAAAGAGACAACAGTATGTTGTGGTCGCGTATCTTTTGCACAATGTTCTATGAATAAAACACTATATAACTTTTCAGTGAATAATTTTAATTCCATTAAAAAATTACAATTTCCTTAAAACATTTCAAATTCTCCTATGTGGTTACATATGACAATAAACATTGTTGGTCTGTCATGTGTTTTTTATGTATGTTGTTTCGTATAAAATATATATCAACTGCATCTGCCAACCATAAATGTTTAAAGTGGTGTTTGTTTTTCTAAAAAAAGGTCTGAGTAGGCTCTTCTGTCTGCGCCGCGCAGACTACGCGTAAACATTACCATCTGCAGACTTTTGTTTTTTCGAAGACGTTTCATTAAAAAACATTTGTGCGTGCTCTTTTTGGTGCAGACCCAAAAATACAACTTCACACCTCTTCTCAAACTCTTTTCTCAACTCACCTTCTCCTCTCAAACCCTTTTCCCATCCTCCTCCTACCCTCCCGTCACCGCCTACTTCATCCCACCCTCTAGTTGTCGCAAACAACCCTCCCCCCGTCACCGTTGGCAAACATCCCCCTCCCCGCCGCAACCAACCCGACCCTTCGCCGCCATCGCACCCCTCCCGTCGCAGGTCACATCTTCAATGTTGAAAAACTCTTATTATAAGTTTAAAAAATCTGTTTATGTAATTTCAGTTTATTTTAGCAGTCTGCCAAAGTTAAAACCAAACAATTTTTTTCTTGCAGACTACAGTTGTTTGGTTCACATCTTCTTTTACAGATGTCTGCAGATGTGAGTTGCAGATTGCAGATATTTTAATTCTAAAAAAACTGCACCTAAATATATCTATAATCACCATCTTCCAACTTCATCTTTTCTTTCGTATAAACACATAACACGTTATACTCAGTGCAACCATAGGCGCGTGTACATCTTCAGCAATACATTATGTTCTTGCTGTTATATCATGAGAGACAAACGGTTCTCTCAAGCGAGAATCGAAATTTGTTTTAAAGAAAGCATATCGAATATGGGTCTTAGCGAAAACTGTCAATATTTGTTTATTGTTGAAGTCAAGGACGAAGATGAAGATACTCAACAGATTAAAGGCTCGATTAAAGAAGGTTTCTCGAAGTTCCTATAGAAGACACTAGTTTGAATAAGATTTACTATATAAATTTAATTAATATTTATCTTTCAATTCGTTCTTGAATGTGAAATTGTACCAACATATTTTCCTTAATTTATTATTATCATTATTTTATTATTAATTTTTTTAATAAAACAGATGCACTGAGACAAAGGACTATCGAGGTGATTGTAAAAAGTTGTCTCTTCATATTCATATATGTAATTTAAAAGATTTCACTTGTGTAAAGTATACATTAGTAACACCATCAATTTCAAAGCTTACAGGTACTTCTTTTGTCTGTTCTTTGCTTTTAATTTCTCGAAAAGTCTTGTGAAAAAACAAAAGAAACCTAAGTCTAGGTTGCTCTTATAATACGTGTTTGAGTCAAACTCACAAAAACTTATTTACCTAAACATGTTAGTTTCAAGTTAATCCGGGGCATTCATGGATTAATCTGTTTTAATTTGATAAACTTTCAAGGGGTGGATTATTTTATAAATTTAGAAAAAGGTTTTACTACAAAGTCTTGAAAGCTGGGTAATATAAGAAGGATTAACATATTAACACATGTCTTTTTTTTATCAAGATTAGGTTAAGACAATATTGGTAATGTTTCTCCTTGTCAAATTTATCTTTTCTTAAACGCTTGTAACTTTACATACGACATAATTCACGTTTTTTAGCTCATTATATAATTCGTCTGGTCAATGTGTAATCTTCTGTATTGACGAGGATTACCAATTATCTAATGAGTATTACACAATTAATTGAAAACATAAACAATTTACAATTTCCAGTATTGTGTTATACAAAAATCATCATCTTAAAAAACACAATGCATAACACAATGGTCAACCTTAGATACAATAATTAACACAATGACCAGCAATAGACAAGATGATTAGCAATAGATACAATGAACTGCTTGACAAGTATTATACAATGATCTGATTAGGATTACAAAATAAAAAGGAAACATAAAAAAATTATATTTTAGCATTGTGTTATATTAAAATAGTATTTTAGAAAACACAATAAAAAACATAGTGGTCAACATTAGACATAATGACCTGACCAATATTACACAATGAGCTGATATTACACAATGATCTTAGGAATGTTACACAATGAGCTGAAATAACATTAATTTTTTTTATGTATCAATATTATACACATTTTAAAGATAAAAAATGTTTGTTCTTATGTTGTAATTTTTTTAAAAAAATAATAATGTTGCATTTAAAAGTTACGAGCGTTTAAAAAGATGGTGGACTTGAAAATGTGACTATAACTAAACTACATTGATCTATCATTTAAAGTTTTTAATTATTTATTATTATACCATTGAATTTCCTAGCCCTTGGATCTACGACCCGATGAATAATAATTTTTCTTACGCTTTTAGCTTTCTTTCTCATTTTTAAAATAATTCCACCCTAAAACTTAAACCAATCACAATTGATTTATAGATCTTTATGTTTTTTATGCAAATTAATAATTAATTTTAAAATAGTAATATATCAAAGAAGTTAAAATACATAAGATAAACAAAATTCAAACCAACCTAGAAACAAATTAGCAATGTTTAAATTCATGTGTGACATAATTTAGTTTCAGGTTTTTGTTAGGTTAGACCGACAAGCCGTAAACATGATCCTGTCAACTTCATAATTATTCGGAACTTACACTACCTAATATGGATAGAAATCTTACACTTTATGACCCTTAGGGATATAACCTTCACATTTTGTCCCAATGAACATCTACATGATACCCTCTTCCTCTGGTTGTTTTGTTTGCGATCAAAGATGTTGGGAAAATTCACAACTTCTTCAACGGTATTAATGTCAAGAAGAAGGTTATGCAAGGTATTGCTATTTTAACTTAATGGCGTCTATGGAAAGCTAGGAACGAAATGGTTTTCTCAAACAAGAGACAGAACGCTATGGAGATAGTGTTGGATATCAAAGCTTTGGGCTTTCTTTGGTTTAGGAGTAGATTAAAAATAGTTTCGGTCGATTGGAATGGTTGGTGTAAGTTTGATTTGATGTAAGTTCTGGCTTTGTGTTGGCGTTCCTGTATCCGCCTTGGAGATAGGTCGTCTTGGCCATTTTTTAATGAAGTTTGCTTTAGAAAAAAAGAATCACTTTCTTTTAAACGATATATGATGAGTCAACCTAATCACACACATACCAAATTTAATGTTCCAACCTGCTATTACTAGACCAAACCATATTCACAACTCAAAAAATTTATAACTTTTTAACGTGTGTCTAGGGCGTACCGTGTACATGATTTTTAACTCATAACCAAAAGTTTTGATCGGTGAGGGGGCGAGTCTAATAACAATGCTATTTAAGTTAGAGTGATGAAGCTCGTATGAATGTCAAAAGTTTGAACCCTGTTTATGACCAAAGTCGGTGTAAATTAGTTATGGTATGGATAAGGTGGAGTAGAATATCTAGGGTAACGTCTAAGTATTAGAAAAAAGAACAAGTATGGAATATATTAAAAGGCAAAAGAAAAAGCGTTTATGCGTATTGTACAAATCTTTATTGATCGCTTGTGTAAACACTTGTGTTTGCACTTTTAACTTACATAAATGACCATGAAAATCTACATTTTTATTAGCTATATCTACAATCTAAATCTTATACTTATTTATTTGTTTTTTTTGGTGCAATGACAATTGTTGTTTATTATTGTTTTTCTTTTATACATTTTAAATTTAAATGTTTTGTAAAATTCTAAATATACCCTTCCGGCATACTTATTTTTAATAACGTTTTGATGTTTTTTCTTTTTTTTTCTCTTCAACTTTTAACATAATTTTTATAAAATCCAAATTTGTATGTACTTATTTTCATCAACATTGATATTTTTTGACGGTTTATTCTATTTATCAGTTGTGATGCGACTTTTATTAATGTTCCAACACTAATTTCTTTTAACGGTGTCCATATTTTATATTAAGTTTCAAATGTTATAAAGTTATAGGTTCTTTTTTCTTACCTTCAACATGTAGGTTCACGGCAACGTTTCATTCATGTTTTTACGTCCTGCCGCAACGCTAGAGTCTTGATACTATACTAGTTATAGATATAAATCCAGTCAGTTCGTTTATTTTTTCAGTTTCGATGACTGACAATATCTCATAATTTCAGAAAAACAAGCAAACCGTTGAACACGAGCACGATTAATACATATGCAACTTGAAAGCATATTCAAGACATATGCTTAGAAAAACGAAATCCAAATACGACTAAATCAACTAATAAAGTTATTATACAAGTGTTATTGTCAATTTTGTATCATTCTCCAAATTTGTGTCAGAGTTTGAAATTACCACAACATTTCTATCTCCCTTTCAATCCAACTCAGAGGTCATTTTCCATCAGTTAATCGATTTTATGGTTTGGTCAAAGAAAATGTCCATGAAAATAGTAATAAATATGTCCCACCATAAATGGCTTTTGATAACATGAAGAAGCAAGGTCATTTTGTAAATGTAACATTAAAAATTGAACCGTACGAAATAACTCGGTCTAGACTTGACCAAACCAAAATAACCGAACTGGCACCAGACCAAATGGTCCACTGCTGTTTATGTCCGTTTTGGTTCGAGATTATTTTGTTTGGTTTTCGGTTTGATTTTTGGTTCAAGATTCTTTAAGAAGTTTGGTTCTTGGTTCAAATATGTATTTAACGAATAAGGAAAACCAAGACTTAACCTGTTTAATTTTATTCGGTTTTCTGTCCATTATACTTATTTTTGGCAAATTGGATTTTACTAATCTAAATTCTAACCAGCTAACAGATAATAATACATACTTGCAATTTAATCAATGACTACTCCTAACTTTCACTTTCATTGCTAAGGGCAACCTCACTAGCATAATAATGATTACGAGTGAAATGAAAAATGTACGTCCCTTATAAGTAAAACCGAGTGTAAATCTATAATGGTTATGTGAGTGGGATTACCTTTGTCAACATAACTGAAAGTTAAAGAAGGTCATTGGTCAAATAGCGGAGTGTTTTTTTGGTTTTGGTTGGGCTGGAAGGCTGGAAATAGAAGAGAAGTGCACATGAGTACAAGGTTATCTAAATGTAAATAGAAGAGAACTGGACATGAATGGTGTTTTATGACCTTTGGTTACAGAAACTGTAATGAACTTGAATATCGTAACAAAAACGATAGATTTGTAACGACTTAGACTATGGAGGGAACTACATTTAACAAATCAACATGACAATACTGAAAGTGTCAACTAGTAGCACCTGCACCAGATCATGCAAAATTGGAAACCTAGAAGCCCACTTGGGTGAAGTACGCGCTAATAATAAACAACGGGGTATGTTATTAGAACACCCAATTTATTTCATCAATCTCTATCTCTTTCTATACATACATAGAGATACATAAAGAGAGATAGAGACAATAGGGTGCATTGATAACATAAATGAATGTTTATATAACCCAACCCTAAACAATAGCATGCAAAAATTCTAACTTCAATAGAATCCACAAATGTCTACACATGTCTTTTCGAAGTCTAAAGCTATTTTTATGAAGATGGTTACAGGTTCTAGTATGAGCCCCTACTCATTAATAATCAATAATAGCATTGACAAAAGCTTCCAACTTTGATCAGATACACCCATGTCTTTGGGTTTGCTTTTCAATGTGAGATGGTATTCTATAGCTCAAACTCCCAAATCCTAGAAAACTCTTGCACATCATTGTGATCATTCATTGGAACTTATATTTTGCTCTGGATTTGTTAATCTAATAGTCACATAAAGGCTAAACCTAATATGGGATAAAATCTATCACGCATCGGACCCAACAAAATGTTCTGATGTTTCTGTTTGATCATAGGCAGGTTCGAATGACTGGTTCTCGGGGATGTGAGGACACCATACGACATCCAAAAAGACGGGTCCATAATCTTTTGATTTGTCATACATCCATAACATCATCGCTGGAGAAAAAAGTCAAGATGTCAGCTTAAACAAACCAGCTCTAGACTTTTAAGTGCTTGTTCTAATTTGTTGTCAATTTAATAAGAAAAGAGACTGTTAATTAGTCAAGGAACTTTTTCTTCAATAGTAATAAATTCCTCTGATGATAGATGTTAGTCAATAGAAATGAATAACTAATTATAAGAGGGGGACTTTTTGCTTGGAAGAAACAAGGGTATGATAGTTTTTCTATTCCAACTTCAATTTTTCTCTCTTATCCTTTTTCAGAATTAGGTAAACAGAAAATATATATCAACCACCCTACAATGCCACTAGTCAGTGTTAGGTCGGGAACTGATAAGAATACACAAAAACACTATCTCACACACACACAATTAGAAAAGAAAACAGAACACAAAAGATTCAATGTGGTTCGGTTGACAGTCGTGATGACAATATGACCTACGTTCACGGGTTGCACCTATCGCGTATATTATTATTATTATGTGTTCAAGGAATTACAAGTACATATGATCAATATATATAGACTGAATGAGATTAAGGGAAAGGAGTAAACGGGCTGGGCTAGGGCCGGCTGCCCTTGCATGCAGCCCCTGCCTAGGGAAAGTTGCCCTAAGTGTAGCGAAAGCCTACGCATCCCAACAGTAAGTTCACCAATGAGAAGTATACTGCCAGCGACATATATGATGTGCGTATCTTAACTACAGGTTAAAAGGTTGGAGAAAAGTCTAATGCTTAACAAGCTGTCATTACTCATTCTTTAGAAATATAATCACAGAAAAAGTCTAATCACACATTGGGGAACATATATTTTACTTTCACAGTGAATTAGGAAACTTAATTTCTTAATTAGTTTTATGCAGACTACAACCTCCTGCTTTTAAAACAACCAGAAAGAAGGAATTACAAGCTGGGTGATTTCTTGCCCTGCTGCAATATGGTCAGCATAAATGTCATCTCTAATTTCAACTAGAAAATGTGAATTCTAACCACAATAAACCTAAAACCCCACTAAAGAGAAGAAAATTTTACATAAGTGGGACCCACTAAAGCAAGTTATGTGAACCTCAACAAGAAAGAGTCATAATGTTTCTGTTTCTTGAATTCACTAATAATGTTTCTGTTTCTTGAATTCACTAAAAATTTACATGTACTTTGTCCCTATAGATGCTAATGTCATAAGTTGTGTGGGTACTAGTCTCATGGTTTGGCTTGGAACCACTAAGATGCTAAAAAGAACAACGATTCACTTACATTTTGAATTACTCCCAATTTCCTCCATCTTGAATAAAGTCCCTAACCGGCTTCACTTTACTTGCATTCGTACTCTAGTAAGCAATATTATTGGTAATCCACTGATCTTTTCGCATAAGCACTATCATTGGAAATGAACTGACTTCAACATGATACTAGTTATAATGCTTAATCATACAAATTAAAATTTTAATTCAAAAAATTGGAAGTCTTTAATACCACTTTATAAGCTCTCTAAGTTTTAAATTTTTCCTTAAACTATAACGGTTATCTTTTTCAATATCAGAACTTATTATCTATCCTCAATGTCGTGTTAAGATTCCACCATATACATTTTGTTATAAGTTTTCTTAGTCCATCACTTGTACTTCTAGACACATGTTTAAGGTGGTGAAAATACAAGTAAAGCTCTAGTGAATACCATAGAGTCTGGACAGCCCAATACAACTTCATGTTTTCTTATTTACAAATTGGGATACATGTGGTTTACAAAGCAGGTTTTACGCAAAGTCTTATTAATATATTCATGTTACATTTATATGTTGTGTCTAGACCAACCAAACAAAAAAGAAAATGAACTGGTATGAGACCAAACCCTCCACTAACTTTTAAATTCGTATCAACTATCAATCATAGGTAGGGCTGCAAACTAACTGAACGTTCAGCGAACAGTTCGTGAACTATTCGGTGGGAAGTTCGTTTATGTTCGTTCGTTTAGTAAATGAACGAACATGAACAAGAAAATTTCGTTCGTTTAGTTAAACGAACGAACATGAACACAAGCCGTGTTCGTTCATTTAGGTTCGTGAACGTTCGATAAGGTGTTCGTTTATGTTCGTTAATGTCCGTTCGTGAACGTTCGATAATGTGTTCGTTTATGTTCGTTACAGTGTTCGATTATGTTCTTAATTTTTGTGTTAGTTATTTTTATGACAATTATGTCAAGTGTTTTTGGATATTTATGCTACGCGTTTATTTATTTTTGGTACATTTTGTGATGAAAATGCTGATTTTATTCTAAAATAAATATGTGATCATTTGTATTCATTTGTGTTCATGGACTTCTTTGTGTTCATCATGTTCATGAACATTTGTTTGTTTTCGTTTGATTTTGTTTGTGTTCGTTTGCGTTCGGTAAGTGTTCGTAAACAGTTCATGAACATGTTCATTTTCTTAATGAACGAACACGAACAAGAAAACCCGTTCGGTAAGTGTTCGTGAACAGTTTATGAACAAGTTTGCTTTTTAATGAACAAACACGAACAAGGCCTTGCTCGTGTTCGTTCGGTTCGTTTGCGGCCCTAATCATAGGTTCCTTTGAAAATCAGTTTTTGGCCCAGTTCTTGGTTGAAGATTATTTCAAAAATGGGTCCATGGTTCACTCAGGTTCATACCCGAGCCAAGCCACTCTTCACTTTTATCATCCAAACATGAACGACATCACTTTTAGGGTTGTATTACTTCAAACTAAATAATTTTTTTATATGTAAAAACTAACTCACTAAACGAGAACCAACCCAGTTCAAAGTCCAGTTCCAGTCCATTATATTTTATTTTTAGTTTTAACTAGGTCCGGATGCACACAATTAACTATGAAGGAGGGGTTTTGCTGCTTTGACGACAGTATTGTGAAAAAAAACTAGACAGTCATCTAAATGTGAATAGTAGAGAACTGCACATGAACCATGTTTTGTTACTTTTGATCAAAGGAACTGTAATGAACTTGAACTTTTGTAACGATCTAGACTACAGGTGATTTCTTCATTTTCTAGAATATGGTAGACATGAGAGTCATCTCTCAATTACAACCAGAAATACAAATCCTAGTCAGTAATAACAATAAAACCCCACTGCCAGAAGTGAAATGAAAAGTTTCTCCTTGACTCCTTCAACATGTTCAGGCCTCAGGGTTCCTTCTAATGACCGGCACTGTTCTATGAACCTATTTATTGCAAGGGGCCAATATTGTAAATTTTCGTCATTAGAAAAGAGCAAAACCTAATATGAGAGAAACTATCACATGGGAACCTTCTAAGAGTTGTATTAATTCTTTTTATCCAAGTGAATATATTTGTAATCCACTTGACGGTTTCACAAGGATGGCCTCTAAAAACAATATAGTGTTGCAAAGTGCATCTGAAATACGTGTAATTCAAGTGAGCTTACGGATTTTTTTAACTTGGGTAATATTATCCCATAACATCAAGACCAGAGAAAAATGTTAAGAGTCTAAGACATAGTCTCTAACAAACAAGTTCCAGATTTTGAGTTCTTGTCATAGTTTGCTATCAATATAATTAAAAAGACATTCTTAATTAGTCAAGGCACTTCTTCTTTAGTTTAGTAAGACTTCCTCCTCCAATAATTAATTTTGGACAACAAAAATGACTAGTAATTGATTATGAGAGTATGACTTTTGGCTTGGAAGAAGCAAGGGCATGATACTATGATAGTTTTCTTTTATCATTTTTCTTTCTTTCTCCTTTTAGAATTAAGTGAACAAAAAATATATTTTAACCACCCTAAAATGACACTTCACCAACAAAAAAGTATAACCAAAGACCGTCACAACTCAAAATTTATAGGAGGATAAGAACATCCAGTGTTTTTAGTTTAAAAGGTCAGAGAAGTCGAATGTTCAACAAACTATCATTAATAATAGAATCACAGAAAACATATATATGCCTATCACTAAAACACAAACATATAGTTAACTTTCAAAGTTGATACAGGAAACTTTAATTCTTAAATAGTACTTTTCATGCAGTATACTGCTTCTAAAAACAACCAGAGAGAAGAGATTACAGGCTGCAATATAGTCGACATAGAAGTCAATTCCACACTTCAACTAGAAAATGCAAAATATAGCCACAATAAACCTAAAACCTCACTGTACCTCAAATTTCGTTTAGTGCCGGTCTGCCTGATACTATTTCTATGGAGCAATTTGCTGCAATAATAATGAAGAAACCTTTACATAAAGGGGACCACTAAGCAGGCTATGTGAACCTCAACAAGAAAGAGTCATGATGTTTCTACATTATTGTATTCACTAGAGGTTTACATGTAATTTCACAAGCTTAATTATGTGTCTAAAAGTATTAGTCATGGAATAAGAGAACTTAAACCAAAGTGTACAAACTAGATTATAGTGGAAGGAGATAAAGAGATGGCAAAATTGTTGGGTTGTGAAGGCTTTTCTTTTGGGCTTTTTTTTTGGGTTGACATGATGGAGCATGGGAGTCAGTTTTCACTTAAATTAAATGGGGCCTATTTTGTTCTTGTTGACTAAGATTTTTACCCTAGTTCCATCTCAATATAAACCAAGCATATGTAATTGTAATCTTTGTGCTGAGTCAATAAAGAAACCCTAGTTGCAGCCGTGGACGCTGGACGTAGGTATCACATTGAGATTGACCACATTATATTGCCGTTTTCGGTTATTTTTTGTTTCTACGTGATAATCGTTTGTGCGCGTGTGTTGTCTGCTTCTGTTGTGTATCGTTGTGATTCCTAACAAAAGTGGTATTAAAGACTCCCGATTAATGAAATAGGAAAGAAAATTATACGACTCTAAGCATCAAAACTAGTATCATGTTGGGACTAATTCATTTCCGAGCATGGTTGTAAAGATCACTAGGTGTTAGTCAAGCGGTGGGGTACCAACTAGCAATTAATCGGATTGGAATTTTATAAGTAATTTTCAGTTATATATATACGCACACATTTTTATATGTAATTTTTATAAAACTGTTTAGTTTATATATATATATACACACATTTGACCAAATTTCCTCAACTCCAATTTGTATACACACACACATTTTGAGCTTAAATTCTTTTATGTTTATAAAACAAACAAACAAACGTACAAGCATTCCCAGTAAAATCCCACTTAATAGTGGGGTCTGAGGAGGGTGAGATGAGGGCAAGTCTTACCCCTACCCCGAAGGATAGAGAGACCGCTCCCAGAGAAACCCCCGGCTCACAAAACGAGTATAGTATATCCACAAAGCATGTACTACTCAAAACCAATTTCATGTCCATTATACAATTGGAAAACATACCGTCTACAAACAAGATTTATGCAAAGTTTTACTTATATACTCATGCTACATTCATTCGATGTGTATTTGTCTTCAATGCATATGATTGTTCTACATTTTCTAATGCTGTCATCATATCATAGCACAAAAGAAGGTGTTTACTTGCATAATATACTATATGATGTGTTATTTGGAATGCAGGGAGGATGAGGTTTATATATACACTAACACTCCTGAGATGCTTACCAGATGATGTCTAGATAGATCATAGATGTAAGCATATCAATCAAGAAAACTAATGGCATTACAAAAGTTAATGTAAACCAATTAACAGTTACTCAAACCAAAACTTACAGTGCATCAAAGCCCTTAAACCCTCTGCAACTTCTGCTACATGAATTTATC